>CAWUFW010002282.1:892500-1002500 GCA_963921515.1 Calotriton arnoldi | reverse complement strand
GGTAAGGCCCTGGGGGATGGGGTCCCCAGGGCCCAAAAATAGGAAAAAGGAAGGGGGGCCACACAGCCCCCCTTCGACGGGGAAAAAAAAAAAAGAAACGGTCGGGCCGCAGGCCAAGCCCCCTTCCTTTACCACTCTGCAAATGCGCCCCCTGGCGCGTTTGCAGATGGGGAACGAATTCCCCTTGAATACTGGCCAACTAGCCCACCAGGAACCTCCAGTATGCGCCAGGGGGCTGCGTTGCAGAGAGGTGTACAGAGGCCACGCCCCTTTTTACACTTCTCTGCAACGCAGCTCTGTGGCGCTTTGGAGGTACATGGTGGGTTAGTTGGACTCCAGGGACCCTCAGGATTCAAGGGGACTTAATCCCCAACTTAAAACGCGCCACGGGGCGCGTTTGCACAGTAAACGGAGGGGGCGGGGCTTCAGGTGACATGTGTGCAAACAGGCCCCGTGGCGCTTTTTAAGATGGGGAATTAAATCCCCTTCAATCCTGAGGGTCCCTGGGGGCCAACTAGCCCACCATGTACCTCCAAAAAGCGCCACAGAGCTGCGTTGCAGAGAGGTGTAAAAAGGGGCGTGGCCTCTGTACACCTCTCTGCAACGCAGCTCCCTGGCGCATACTGGAGGTACGTTGGCAGTCGTGCTCGCGCACATTTCTGTTCATGGCGTTTTGCAAATGACGCCATACGCGTGCACAATGTGGGCGTGTACGCATGTATATGCTAGCGTGTTGCGGGGAGCCGAGCAGCTTTGGAAGAGGAGATCCTAATGGAACGAAAACTGTAAGTTTGCTAAACAATAATGTGTAAATGTGGGGTTTGTATTACGGAAAGGCTTTTAATGGTATAAATTTGCAGCGTTTTTTATTGGGCGGTTTTGGAGGCGGTAATATTGAGGTTAGTTGTTAGTGGCGTTTGCTATAGCAACAGTGGTGGGGTTGGCAGATGGCGCATGGCTGGCTGACACTGGAGGGGGTGCAAGGACAGCTGGAGATTGCGTGCACAGCTCATGTTTTGCGGCTGGCGAGGACGGAAGGGGGACAGTAGATGTGCACATCGCGTGTGTGTACGTGCGTGTTCACAGGCGCGTTCACATTTCCAGTCCGTCCTGCGCGTGCACATCTCCTGTCTCCCTTCTGAAGCAAGTCGGTAACAATAGATCTCGCTAGCGATAGCGCTTTCGCGCTGCGTCGCCAGGCGAGACCTAAAAACTATATATGGACACTAACAAAACTAAAAGAAAGATTACTAATCAAGAAAGACAATATTATCAACTGATAGAAAAATTAAAGAAAGAAAAAGAAGTAGTAGTCAGGAATGCAGACAAAGGGGGAAACATAGTGCTGTGGCCCCTCAAGGACTATATAGAGGAAGCTACTCTGCAATTAAACAATGCTGACTGCTACCGCAAAAGTTCCATGCAAAAATTCAAATGTGCACAAGACAATTTTTTCAACAAACTCTTGGCATGGAAAAGTCTAGGCCTCTTGAACTTGAAGGAATACAAGTATTTGAAAAAGGAAAATCCAACGATTCCAGTAATTTACTTTGTTCCCAAGGTTCACAAATGTTTAAGTAAACCGCCAGGGAGGCCCATTATTTCGGCCTGTGAAGGGCCATTGGAAAATGTCTATTTACATTGACTCATTCCTACAAGATCATGTAAAACAACTTAAATCGTATGTGCAGGACACTAGTGATTTCATAAGGAAAATAGATACAATCAAGTGGCAAGCTGGTTACCACCTGATAGCACTGGACGTATCTGCACTATACACATGCATTAGGAACAAAGATTGCATCAAGGCAGTAGACCATTTTTTAGCCAATAGGCCCATGAAGTTCGCCAAACATAATCAAATGCTGATCGATATGTTATTATTTTGTTTGGAAAATAACTTATTTATGTATAAAAATCAGTTGTATCAGCAAATACAGGGTGTAGCAATGGGGGCCAGCTTCTCCCCCAGCTATGCCTGTTTGTTTATGGGCTGGTGGAAGGAGCTGGTCCTCATGAAACAATATGAATGCATCTACAATGAAAAGGTAATATCATGGCTAAGGTTTATAGACGATTTATTTATTGTATGGAATGGCTGAGCAGAGTGCTCGAGATTTTGTAGCCCAAATCAACAACAATAATGTGAATTTGAATTTTACTTTTTCTATCAGCTGTGAAAGCATAACGTTTTTAGACACACAAGTGTACATAATGAATAACAAGCTAGCAACTTCTCTCTTTCGAAAACAAACGGCTGGCAATACAGTATTGCATGCATCAAGCTCTCACCCTCCACATCTTATACAAAGCATCCCCTATGGGGAGATGTTGAGAATAAGACGCATTTGCAGTGAGGAAAATGACACACAGGAAAAACAAAGGGAATGCAAAGATAGATTCCTTCAAAGGGGTTACAGGTCTAAAACCATAGATGCAGCAATTTTATAATCAAAAAGCCAAGCCAGACATGACTTACTCAAGTATAGATCACAAACTCTATGTGCAAAAGATAATACATCAAAAGAACCTACATGGTTAATACTCTCATATTCAAGACAGGAAGGACAGATAAGATCTATAATAAGACGCAATTGGCACATAATACTGGGAGACCCAATAATTGGAGGTTTACTTCCCAAAAAGCCATTAACAAAATACAGAAAAACTGCGTCAATGGGTAATGCTTTGGTAAAAAACAACCAAGAAGATCTAGAAACAGGTTCTTGGTTAACTGCTAGAAAGGGGTTTTACAAATGTTCGAGCTGTAAAGCTTGTCAGTTCGGAATAAACAAGATCTCGTATAAAACCGCTTTCAGTGATCGCACCCAAATGATTAGCCAATATCTGTCCTGCAAAACTGAATATGCGGTTTATGCACTAGTTTGTAGCTGTAATTTGTATTACATAGGCAGCACAAAATTGGCAGTGCATAAAATAATATTACAGCACACTAGAGCTATTGTGAACAATGACCCCAGTTATCCTGTCGCGAGGCATTTTAAAGAAAAACAAAAGCAGCCTGAAACATTTTAATTATTTTGTTTTAGACGCAGTACCACCGCACAAAAGAGGAGGCAACAGGGAAGCCAAACTAAGGCGTCTTGAAACGAGATATATACTTGAGATGGATACAAAACACCCAGGGGGGCTCAACACGAGTGAAGATATGTACACTTATTTATAGTAGACCATATTGGCAAAATTAATTCGTAGCACCTAAATCTCCAACCTGTACAAATATTGAAAACTAATTTCTCTGTTTATAACAAACCTTTTAGTGGTAGTAGGTGGGGGGAATTTTATATTTAAACAAATTCTCCAACCAACTCTTAATCAACTATTAAATAATATATTTTTCTATAATATTTTTCCATCATGTTTTTTAAAATTACCCGATTTTAGCCATTTTTACTAAATTATCCGTTTTATTCTGTTGAAGTGATTTTTTATATAATATGGAATATTGTATATCCTCATTTGTGGGAATCAACTATATATAACAGATAGGTACTATTAATAAATGGCATTATGATTCTCTTTTCCTGTCGTAACAACAACCCAAAGGGTATTATATAAGATCAACATAGCTGCATTAGTCAAACATAAAAGAGAAAATTGCTGCTATACCTTTCGAACATGAATTTTGCACACAATTATGCACATTTGCACATAAATAGTTTAAGACTTGCACTTAGATAGGGGGTGCTCACGCACTAAGCACTTTATTTTATTAATAGCATTGCATATGGATGAACGATGATTACATAATTAGTCAATAAGGTAAATGATTATATTTTTTGTATTTATACAGAAATTATATAATTAAATGATTTTAGCCATGTTGATTTAATAACGTTTTAATTTTATATAAAAAATTAATAGTATGTTCTTACTGATCATCAAAGCATTCAAGCATATATTGCAGAGTCTAGTATAGTATGTTTTCTATGTTTATCATTGCTGCTATTTTGCACTGTCACTTTAAAAGGGGAGCTTTCACCCCCAGGCGCTGTCATGTGATCAAGGCCGGGAATCAGCCGAAACGCGTCATGGCGGCATGGTGTTGTACTAAATAAACACTAATTGCACTGAAAATTGGGTCTACTCTCGTTCTTCGAACAGAAGTATTGGGCGAGCTTTTCTGGACACATATATAT
This sequence comes from Calotriton arnoldi, assembly GCA_963921515.1. Lineage (NCBI taxonomy): Eukaryota > Metazoa > Chordata > Amphibia > Caudata > Salamandridae > Calotriton > Calotriton arnoldi. Next base: position 998,340 of record CAWUFW010002282.1, on the reverse strand, counting down.
ATATATATATACACACATATATACATATATATACACATATATATACACACACATTCACTGGGGGAAAAAACAAAGGTTACAGGGACGTTATAGTTAGGCTTACATTTCACTCGTACAAAACCAGAGAAATTCAGCAGTTATAGTAAGCTAACTATAACTCTTGCCCCCGAAATGCAATGCTTATGACCTCACATATTACGTCACTCATGACATCTTCAGTGACATCACCGATTAAATCATTGATGATATCTCTGGTGACATCTCTCCCATCTCAAATGACATCACTGATATCATCTAGTGACAGTGTTTTTAAAAAGCTTATGAGTGTTAAATATATATATACCAAGGTGTACTGGTGAATCACTGTGTGTATGAGTGCCTGTATGGATGATATAGTGGGTGCATAACTGACTGTGTAAGTGAGTGATTACGTGTCTAATGAATGTATGGGCGAGTGACTGGTTGTGTGACTGCTTGTATCAGTCTGTTAGTTGGTGTCTAAGTGGCGGTGTGGGAGTGGATACACGAGTGGCTGTGTGGGTGATTCATTAGTTGTCGGAGTACCTTTATGGGTGTCTTAGTGTGTGCGGGTAGGTGAAGGGCTCTGTGACTGCCTGCATGGTTGAGTGAGTAGGTGAGTAAGTGGCTGTATGGGTTAGTGGGTGTGTGTGTATTGCCGTGTAGGTGAGTAAGGGGATGTGTCAGTGGTATATGGGTGAGTAACTGGGTATGTGAAAGGCAATATAGGTGAGTGATGGGGTATATGAGTGACTGTGTGGGTGAGTGAATGTGAGAGTAGCTGTATGGGTGAGTGTGTGCTAGTGTCAGTGACTGTATAGGTGAGTGGGTATGTGTTAGTATCTGTAGGAGTAAGTAAGTGGGTGTGTGTGTCACTGTATGGGTGATTAAGTGACTATGATTGACTGTATGGGTGAGTGAGTAGGTGTTTGAGTAGCTCTATGGGTGACTAACTCAGTGTGGTAGTGAGTGGATGAGTGGATATGTCAGTGGCTGTATTAGTGAGTGAGTGGATGTGTGTGTGTGTAGATCTATGAATCAGTGAGTGGGTGTGTAAGTACTGGTAAAGGTCTGTGAATGCGTTTGTGAATGTTTGTGTGGAAGTGGGTGTATGAAAGGTTCTATGGGGGTGCAAGTGGATGTGTTAGTGATTTTATGGATGATGTCATCAGTGATGTCACTGACCATGTTATTAACCCGTTTGCTGCTGCTGTCGGCCAACGCGAGCACTACCTCGGTAGTGCTGCGCACGTCCGCGGAACGTTCGAAGCAGCAAACGGGTTAATGATGTAATACATGCGGTCATAGGCAGTGCATTGCGGGGGGCACGAGTTATAGTTCGCTTAGCTAACCGCAACTGCTGAATTTCTCTGGTTTTGTAAGAGTGAAATGTAAGCTTAACTATACCATCCTGTAACCATTGGTTTTTCCAGGGAATTTAAGTTTTTTTTCAATTCTATTTCATATCTAAAAAGTCCATGTTTTTTCTTCTATAATGAGATATTGAGCATTACATCTGCATGGTGCACCACTTATTGTTGTATTTGTCGGCTATTTTTTTTAAAAGTACATTTTTCAACTCATTTCAAGATATTTTTGGTGTTTGCGACGACGACGCAATCGTCTCGCACACAGTGCAAATACCGGGTGTTTTTGACAAAGTGCGGAACACATATATTAACATTTTACATAAACTGAGTCTAGCTGTTTAGTGTGATATTAATTTAACGTCCCCTTTTGTATGCATTTCTTGAAAAAAGTACATCTGAAATGCATTTTCCTTGTTCGTGGCAACTCTGGATGTCGCGATGACGTCAGTAGTCGCGAATTCCGCATATTTTTGACAGAGTGTAAATCATATATATGGACATATTTAATATTACATTGGACTCTAGCTGTTTAATACGATATTGATTTAACTTTCTCTTTTGTATGTCTGTCGAAAAAAGTAAATTCCAAATGCACTTTCACTTCTTCCTAATTCATCCAACACGCTACTTTTTTTTTTTTTTTATGTAATTGAGTTTTATATAGCACTGGCTAGACCCGGAGGTATCAGAGCGCTTTACATAGGGTTCCACAAAGTTACAAAATTACATCAGTTACTAGAAAAACATTTCAAGAGCGTAAGGACGAGATAAATGGAGCTTAGAAGGGAAAAGGGGTAGGAGGGAAATAGGGTGGAGAGACGAGAGAGAGTCTGTCCAAAGTCCGGCTGGGTAGGTGACGGCCGAGGGGGAAGTCCACAGCCCATCTCCTCTATAGCTATCAGGTAGCTCCACCGGGCATCGGCCAAATATCTAGGTCTCAACGGAAAAACATTTAAAAAGCATAGGGGACGAAAAAAATGGAGCACAGAGGAGGAAAGGGGGTAGGGTAAAGGGGTGGGAGGGAGAATGCGAAGGGGAGACGAAGGAAGGTCTGCCCAAAGTCCGGCTGGGTAGGTGACGGCCAAGGGGGCCATCTCCTCTATAGCTATCAGGTAGCTCCAGCGGGCATCGGCCAAGAAACTAGGTCTAGCGCTTAACATAAGGAAACATTGTGTTACAAATTACAAAAATGATCACATTAATTACAGAGAGGTTACAAATTCAATACAGGAGTTATTAGCAACCATGAAAAACAAGATCCACAGATAAGAGAGGGGAAAAAAGAAAAAGGCCAGGGAGAACAGGGAGTCCACGGGAGGGAGTCAGCAGCGGAGAAAGATACGAGGCATAAGTCAGAGGTCCGGCTGGGTAGGTGACGGCCATAGCGGTGTGCCAGAGCCTGTCTCCCCTATAGCTGTCGGGGCAGCTCCACCGGGAATCGGTCATACATTTCGTACTCCGCCGGATAAAAATGAGAATCAGGAAGGGACCAAGAGTCAGCAGCGGAGAAAGAGACGAGACATAAGTCCGAGGTCCGGCTGGGTAGGTGACGGTCATAGCGGTGTGCCAGAGCCTGTCTGCCCTATAGCTGTCGGGGCAGCTCCACCGGGAATCGGTCATACATTTCGGACTCCGCCGGATAAAGATGAGAATCAGGAAGGGACCAAAAGTCTAGAGTCCAGAGACGGGCTGGTGGAGCTGGCGAGGGTGGAAGGATAGGAAGGGGAGTGTAGCTTGGCAGCCACCTTAAGGTCAGGCAAATCGAGTCTGTTGATCTCCAAGACTCTGTAGGTGGTGTTGTCTCTAGATCTTAGGATCGTTTCCTCACGATCGAACACGGGCGCCATCTTGGGGTCAGGCCCCACTCAGTAAGATATAGTCAGTTATGCATTGCATTGTATGCCTCAGTAGATGTTTGTGCGCACTGGGATGGCTCCTCGGGGGGGGGGGTCGGTGCTCTGTCGTTGGCCCCCCCCCTTTTGTGGCAGCTTCTTCAGCGGCAGTGTTGATACGCGGATGGAGGGAGAGGGGGTGGGGAGAACAACCGGTCTACTGCAATTCGTGCTAGCCCAGCGTTCCGCTTCTATGTTTGGTCGCTAGCGGTTGTCTCGTTGTGTGGCCGCCCTTTCCACCCAAGATGTAATGCACTCTGGCGCTGTTCCTCAGTATGTTCCCGCTCTAGAGCCATCTGCAGAGTCCGGCGGGCGCCATGTTAAGGTCAGGCACCCCCAATAGAGCAGCTCCGCCGTGGTGTTTACAGTGAATGTATGGAGAATGGCCCCCTGCTCACTAACCTCTGCGACACGGTGTAGGGTCGCTCCTCGTGTCTGGATCCCCGGGTGACGAGGGACCGGGCCATCGGTTGTCTCAGTGGCGTGGAGGGAGGAAGGGCCCCCGATCATCAGTACGGCCCTGAGCGCTCCCGCGGGCACCGTGCCAAATCTCGCGGTCCCTTGCGGGGTGCCAACTGTTACACCGTCACTCCGGGGGGAGCACTCCGCTGTGTGGAATTCGTTGCAGGAGCTCCACGGTCAGTCTCGGTCTCAGCCGCTCGGGAGCGGGCTCCAGTGGTTAGCGGTCGGCATGTTGTTTCTGGAGCCACTGCCGATAAAGATTGTATTCCGCTGTGGATCCGCACCGGATCAGGACTCAACCTCCAGCACTAAATGCGCCTAACGTTTAGACACATTTACACCTGTTTTGCTGTAAGTTTTGACGCGTTGTGACGAGCGAGTTTCGTGCCCGTATGCGGAGCCTCAGCAGGACATGTCCGCCATTGCAGCCTGCCCCTGCCCTTTCAAGATACACTACCTAATTTTGACTTAAAGCATCCAATGAAATATATCTTTTAAAAAATAAAAAATAAAAAAATAAATAAAAAGAACTACTCCATTTTAACTGCTTTTCATTTGGAAAACTAACTCATTCTGCTCCAACTTCTCCAGACTGCTATCGCGCCTTCACTTCAAAATGCTTAGTGTGGATTGTTGGCCACTGCTATGTCTATTGGGCTAAAGAGGCAGCAAAAAATAAAGGTATTGACAGGGACTTGGATTTCCCAAATGTGGAGATTAGTTGGTTTGGCCAGAGAGGGTTAAAGTTTCATCAGCTACTGCCTTTGGTTAAAACCATTGTTGATTTCCAAGCTCCTCACTCCATGACTGTGCACTGTGGTGACAATTAACTAGGTACAATGACTGGGGTAGGACTGGAAATCCTAATGAAGGATACCTTTAGAGATCTGATGTCGCTTTTCCCTCACACTGTCTTGGTGTTCTCTAATATATGCCAAAGACAGAAATGGAAGTTGACAAATCAATTCTGTCCACAGATTGACAAAGGAAACCTGTTGATAAAACTCTTTCTGCTTTCCTCAGAGACCATAAAATGGGCTCTATCTACAACAACCTGCGTTTTAACATGCACGGAATCTATAGAAGTGATGGAATTAACTTTACAGATGAAGGGAACATGGCGTTTCTAAGCAACCTGTAACTCTGCACACAGTGTTATCTGTAGCCGTCTTAAACTCAACACATAGGCTCTTGTCAGAGCCACCCACGAGCACAAAAGTTTGTTCATTTTCTTGTTAAATAATTTTTTTTAAAGAAGTTTTGAAATTCGCGACATTGCGATGATCGCGATCATGTTGCAAAATCGCAAAACAAATGCAGACATTCTACGACCACCACCACATAAAAATATGTTAACTTAAAAACTTCATTGCAACTATTACTCTACACACATTACTAACTTAAAGAACATATGTACACATTTTTGTACTAACTTTTTAAAAAACTGAGTTTGAACCCTATTTACTGTTTTTCGCAATTAAGCCAAGAGTTGCGATGACTTCGGGAACCATGACGATATATGCACACATTTTACAGCATTTTATACACTAGTGGTTTATTACTACACTGTTTAAAGTCATATTTTTATACAGAGTTTGTATAAAAACTATCTTTTAAACCAAATTTCCATGTTCAAGATTACTCGGAGTATAGCGAAGACGTCGGTAACCACGATGATCGTGCCCTTTTTTTTATAAGGTGTAAAACGCATAAATGTACACATTTTACAATATTTTAGACAATAGTGGTTTACTAGTGCATGCTTTAAAATAATATTTTTCAAGGTAGTTTGTATAAAATTCATCTTTAAAATCGATGTTCCATTTTCCACATCTAATTCTAAATCAGAGTCTGAGGCTGGTACTGTACCACAAAAACCCCAGAGACAGATGTCTGAAACAACAAACTGGAGTTTTGGACAACCAGACAGTGAATACACACTAATTGTTTTGGTATCCCTTTTCACTCCTTTGAAGCGCAGCTCAAATATTGTATGTATCAAATATTGTATGTAAAGCCAGCAGCAGACCTTTCAAACAGGCTTTGACACTGCAATGCAAAAAAAGAGGCCCCACTGTGACAGGGGCTTGTCTGGCTGGGGGGACAAAAGAAGAGCCCATCCCACTTGTCAGCTACCTTTTGTTTGTGACAGGGGAGGCCTCTCTGAAGTGTGTTAAGTGTCCTAGGAAAATCCCCATCAGATCTGCCGAGCAGAATGTGACATTCAAGCATGATTTTACACATTAATGTAAGAAAGGATCCTTGCATCACAACCCTACATAGTGCCAAGTTCAGATGGGCCTATCTTTTGCTCCTGGTTGTAAGTTTATATGTATTAAAATGCTAATTCCTGGCTGGCGGAAATGGAAGAACAAAATGCAGATTTATCTTCCAGGGACTTCAGGCATGGCAAAGGTAACTTTCTAAAAGCCCCCATTCGAAAAATATGCATTACAAAAATGACCTCACAAGTGAATTGAGCTTGCAATCAATATTTTAGAAAGTCCAAAAATGAAGTTTGTAACTGTTTCCTAGTCGGAGATAAGATTTATTAAACTTAATATAGCATCCCAATGATTTCATATCGAACAGCCAACACTGCTAAAGTGAAAATAGAATTCAGGAAATTTTCACCTCAAGGACATGTGTAACATTAAATATCATGCACCCTGCCATATGGGCAACTAGGTCTACAGAGAGGTGACGCATTAATATTCAAAAGGAAGGTTTAGGTTTGTCAAAAAGGGTTATTTTGACAGGTCGAATTTGCAGTTTTAAAACTGCAGAGCCAGACTACAATGGTAGGCCTGGAGACATGATTTAAAGTGCCACTGCAGTGGATGGCACAATGAGTGCTGCAGTCCACTGGCTGCATGTAACTTACAGACCTTGGGTACACTTTGTACAATATACTACTGGGACTCACACGCCTTTCTAAAAGAATGGGACCAACTCTGTAATAATGGCAATCCTCCGACACCACCTATGGTGACCCAGGTTTGATAAGCCAGTGGTCCATGTACTGAAAAATAGGGGTGCCTTACCATCTGAGATGGGCGCCACCACCATTACCTTGGTGAAGACCTGAGGTGCCAAAGTTCAGCCAAAAGCCAGCACTGCAAACTGATAGATAATCAAATATAAAGCACAAATACTTCCAGTGGGACCTTAGAGTTGGGTTGTGCCAGTATGTATCCTACAGGTTCAGTGAAACCATACATTCTCCAGCTTCCACCACCAGTAACACTTGTGCTAGGGTTAGCGTCTTAAAGTCCTCCTTTTTGAGGAAGAAATTCAGCTTCCTGTGGTCCAGGATCAGACGCAGACCCCTGTCCTTCAAGAAAATAACAAGAATAACATCTTTGTCCTATTTCCTCTTCTGGCACTAACTCTACAGCTCCTTTCTGAAGAAGAGCCAACACCTCCTGCTGTAGATTGGCAAAGTGGTCTGGAGGATGGGAGAAAGGTGGAGCAGAATTGTGTGTGGAGCTTGAAGGAAAGGAAGGGTGTAATCTTTTTCAACTAATTTGAAGAACAAAGTCTGAAGAAATGGCCTACCAGAAAGGAGGCCATGCTCTTACAGAGGCTCAGATTGGTCTTGGCTAAACGAACAGGCAGGCCAAAAGACAACTGGTGTTCAGAGATTTCAGTGCCGTACTGCCAACTTTCTTTCCCCATGCTTCCAATTGTTTCCGACAACACTCTCCCTGTCCAAGGGAGTTGTCAGGAACGTGTCTGCCATCTGGCTTGAGGAGGAGGATGGTTTGATGACCAAACTCTCCAGAGAGGTATGGGGAGGTGACGGTCGGGTCCCCAGAAGCAGTTTGATAACGCCTGGCTACTAGTCTATTAACAACAGGTGTCGAAGAGGGTTTCTTCTAGATTGCCAGGAAAAGTTCTATCAAGGCTTCACTGAACGGCAGCAATGTATCTGATGTAGGAGCAGAGGGAAGCAAGATTTCCATGCAGACATTAGTTTTAACATCTACTGAAGGTAGCTGCAGATCCAAAACTTCTGCCACTTTTCTAACCAGAGGAACAACAGGACCTCTGAAGTAGGATCCTGTAGGAAACTCCATCCCCACCTCCAGCAAAGTGTCACACCCATTGGCTGAGGACAGTACAGGCACCTCATAAGACTGTTCATCATTATTTTCACAGGTATACAGCTTCAGGGGGTCAGAGTCCGATCTGAAGATGTCAAGGACTCGTCACCGATATTAGTGACGCACTTCTGGAAATTTTTTGAGGAGGCGGCTCTATAGGTGGTGTCACCGGATCCGAACTTGGCAGAGATATAGTGGAGATGGCTGTGTCAGTAGGTAGTTTCTGTGGTGGGACCTAGCACAGCAACAATGGTTGACTTGTGTAGCTGTGTTTTAGAGTGAAGGAAGGAGCATGTTGTGCTGAAGGTCTTACACCGTAAGGCACCATAAGCATAAAACGGAGCTCCAGCGCCCACAGAAATAACAAACGAAGTGGAGGGCCTCGCAAAAAATGCAGAACATTGATTGATGCAGGGTGGGTACCCTGAGCCAAGAATTCTGAGAACGATAGAGACGGCGCCATAAAGTTAGACACTGCAAGAGCAGCCGACGACGGGTTCAGGGATGTCTGAGACGGTGGGGTCGGGTCAGAGAACTGGTCCGGCTCAGAAGCCAGCACAGAGCCTCCAGGAGGATAGTCTGAAGGCTTTACCGCAACTAACGCACACCCCCAAAGAAAATCCTTACTACAGGAGACCGGGGTAGTCTGGAAGACCTACTGTGAGAGGATGGCTTAGTATATGGTACTCACTTATGTAAGTGTAGCACCCTGCACTAATCCAGACACCCCTTACGGTGATTTTAGTGATCTTAGAAAGCTCTCTAAGTGGTAGCTGTGGAGAGCAGCCTTCAGGCTTAGTCCAGAAGGATTGTAAAGCAGCTTGTTTTACCAGTGCTTAATCTTATGGTATATGTTAAGTGCAAAAGAATAACAGTGTAGGTATAAAAATATGTATTTTATTACAAACACTCACTAACACAATTGTACTATTTCCTACCCGGAGATAGAAACACAATACACACAATTCTTAGGAAATAGAGCATGTAAATAGCACAAATACACAGTGGTCTCCAGGGGGAGACCAAACCATATGCTAAAATAGTGGAATGCGAACTACGAGTCAAGTCAAGAGTGGACCCTGAAGACGTAGAAGTGTTGGGGACCCAAGGAACCACCCATGGTAAGTACCCAGGAACCCCACGGAGGCAGTGTGCAGAGTGGGAACACAACCGCGTGATCAACACAAGTCAATAGGTAAGTTGCGGTTGCAGTTTTAAAGAAAAGGGACCCTTCCCAGCAGACAATGAGGAAACCCCGTGGAAGATGGAAGGTTGGCGAGTCAACCCACCCGTGGCCAGCCCAGGAACCAGGATGCCTACAAAAGGGAAACCAGGTGCATAGGTGTCAAGTGACGGCGGAAACCGCCGTAGACCACAATGGAGGACTTCAGGAAAGATGCCGCTGGAGAAGACGGCGAAGGAGTCCAGTTGAACCCAAAGGTGGATTCAAGATGAAAGGTACCTGCAAGCAGAGGGCACAGAGTCTATGCCACTCAGGAGTGACCAGGAAGGCATGGAAGATGAATGCCCACTGATGTCAGAGATGCAGGAGAGGTTGATGGTGCCCTTGAAGTTGTAGCTGTACGGACCAGGCAACGCTGTGGAAGACCAAGAGTCGTTTACGAGTTGTCCCATGTCAGATGTCGAGGGCCATGGGGTCAGTGTCCGTCAGGGGCACCAACAAGCCTTGGTAGCAGCAAACAACGTAGACGACAAACGAGGTGCAGCGTCGGGACCAGCAAGGTCCAAGTGACTCAGCACGACCAGGTAAGTCAGAGCAAGCACGAGCAAGCAGGGGAGCCCAAGGGGACCAAAGAAGACCCTCAAGAGGACCCACGGGCCGAAGGCACAGGAGTCGCAAGAGTACCTCGAGCAGCTCACCAATGAAGAAGGCCAATGGTGCAGAGGAATCGGTGAGGGTGAAGATCTTGGCTGCAGGAGTTGCTTGAGGTTGGAGCTTCTTGGTGCCTGAAGATCTCTGGAGGAGTGGGTCAACAAGCCTTGGCAACGGCAAACCAACGCAGTGCACAGGGGTTCTGTTCCAGCAGGTCCAACGAGGGATACTGGCCTCAAACTCGGAATGAAGACCGTGCAGGCCTCGAGGGAGTTGAAGAACCGCCACCTGTGTTGCTGAGCCTTTTGGAGACCGGTCAGCTACGTTGCGGTGCTTGCAGATACAGGGGAGTGACTCCTTCACTCCAAGGGAGATTCCTTCGGGTGTCTTGGATGTTCACAGGCCTGGTGAAGTACCTGTATGGAGCATGGGCACAGACGTTGCAGAAGACCAGCAGGAAGACGAGACCAGGAGCAGCAGGAATCTTCTCCGTTGCAGTCTCGGTTCTCAAAGCGGAGTCCACCGAAGTCCAGAGTGTCCAGACGGTCGAAGTTGAAGTGGTATGTGATCTGAATCTTGTCCCACGACGAATCTAGGGACCCACCCACAGGCAAGCCCTTAAGTACCATTAGGAAAGGGTTGGGACGATTCAGGGGTCCCTCCTAGAGGAAGGGCTAGACAGTGAGGAGGATACTCCCATGTACTTTGTCCAGTTTTGCGGCAGAGCGGGAGCCAACGGCTCCCTGGTTTGAACTGTATGCAAGGAGGGCACCAAATGTACCCTTCAAGCAGTCTCAGTGTCGCTAGCAAGCGCTCCCACCCAGCCCCAAAACACTAAACCCTGTCTGGGAGGTGGTCACACCTCCATGCGACAGGATACCTATTGTTCTGCCTTCCCCTGCTCGAGCTTGGCTCAGCAGCAGGAGGACAGAAACATGTCTCTGGTCTGCAGCAGCCCTAGCTTGCTGTCCGGTTCTGGAAGACTGGTAGCGGGAGCACTGAGGGCCTCCTGGAGGAATTTACAGTGCATGGAATAAACAGTGTGGGGGTATGATTCCAATATGTTTGATACCAAACATGACCGGGTTCGTTACAGCCAGATTAGAGATGGTAATCGCGTAATGACGCATGGCCACTCTATATGTCATAATGGCTGATGCACTTACAACCTGGGAGAATGACTCTGAAGGTTGTAGGGATGCCCGGCTCATGCATGGGCACCCTCACACTTAGGACCCAGCACACAGCCTTCAGGATTAAAAAGGCCTGCCTTAGGGGTGACATAGGTTTTAAGTGTAGTGACCTCAGATATAGGTAAACCTATATCTGTCGTATGTGGTGTTAGCACCAGCTTCAACAGGCTGCAGAGGCAGGCCTGTAGTCACCATTTGAGTGGTCCCTCATGGGTGGCATAATACATGCTGCAGCCCATGGGAGCCCCCTGGTGTACCTATGCCCTGGGTACCTTAGTACCATATACTAGGGACTTACAAGTGTACACTAGTAGCCAATTGTGGATGTACAGAAGTACTTACCATGCTCCATTTAGGGAGGAAGCACAGTGATTGGGGTCCTGATTAGGAGGATCCCAGTCAGACTAGGTCAAAAACATACTGACACCAGGCAAAAAGAAGGGGTAACCATGAAAGCGGTTGCTACTTTCCTACACCTACTTTTCCCACTTTTTTGTGCTTGTATGCCTCTACTTTCTCCCTGAAGAGTGCAAGGAGGCAGATCCGGAACATGGGCTGGAATGGCGACTGCTGCGCCGGTCATCCATGGCGTAGGCATAAGCAGCTTGGCCTTACACTCCTTTATAATCTTGAGATATATACTTTGGCAGGAGTCACAAGAGCGGAAATGGTGACCTGACCCCAAGCACCACAAACAGATGGCATGCGGATCAGTGATGTACATCTGTCCCTTGCAATCTCTAGAGGGCTTAAACCCCAAATGCTCTGGAGACAGCATAGTACTGGACAAAGTTAAGTTTGCTGTGAGGAAAACTCGCACCTCTCAGGAGAGAGCAAGCTACGGGTCAGCTTCGAATGCCCAGAAAAAAAGTGAACCGACATTGCACCAGGGTTACAGGACTTCGGTGATAGCATCTGATGCCACTTCCGGCATTGATATGATGCCAGCACCCCCTACCGGGGACATGGGAGCTTTGAAGTTTCTGAATCCATTCTGGTACCCGGGACTCTGCAGGCAGAAGTATCCAATAAAATGTGATATTTCCGCACAGCAGATACTATTATCTGAATCCTGTTAGGGACCTTGTTTAGGGGCCTTATGGAGTCAACCTGTCTGACACAGAGATTACAAATTTTTCTTCTGTAATTTACACAAACCAAGAAACTAATGGCAGCGAAGACCTAGATTGCACCCTGTGTTGTAGTGCCTCAACGATTACAGAGAATAGCGTTTTGAGGATCCCCCTCAATTTGGCAGCACCACCCAACAATACCTCTTGAAACACAGGAATGTTATCTACAGGTGAGACTAAATGAAGAGCTTGAGGAGGGTCGGAAGTATACGATGTCAAATGAGAATGTGGCGAAACAAATGGAAGGCCATAGGAAGGGGACCTCTTCCTCTGTTTTATATGAAGTTGACATTTGGAATTCCAAAGGAGAAAGGTGGAAAGTAGTACTAGGTGGATCCTCTGATAAATCATTTGGTGAAGAAAGAACCTTCTAAAAAACAGTAGGCTCCTCTGAAGCCTTCTTTGATACAGGTGGTGTCTTAGGGATTATCATAATTTTAGGAGTCAAAGTAAGTACTTCCAGAGGAAGTACTATCACCAGAGGCTGTTCTCTGCGGAAATCCAGAGGATTTTTCTATTGATGTCGAAGATAAAAAAGATCCAGGTACAGGGCCATATCAGACCACGTCTGTCTGTTGTATCTACCTATTATTTCCATGGCATTAGTAGCTCTGATAGAGAAAGCCACCACAAAGGAGAATCTTTTGCCTGCCATGTTCATTCTATGGGCCTCTCGATCGAGTGGTCCAGTGTAAAGTACCATCAGGTTCGGGACCACGAGTCTGCCTTGGGAGACAAACTGGTCAATTTTCAGGATTTTTTAAATTATTTTTTTAAAGATCTATTCTGGGTAGCTGGTGGTTGCATCAATTTTATCCATTCATGCCAAATGTGATCAAAGGAACTGCCTTGACTGATTTGCTAGCTGGTTCCCTAAAATCATACAGGAAACATTCAGTCTCTTTGACGGTAACGAGTAAATCAAATCTCCTCGGTGCCATATCCTCTAGAGTATGGAATTTGCGGATATTGTCTGGTGGCAAATTTTTAGGCAGAGGTGTTGGTGGACTTGTGACATGGAGTATGTAATTATTCCACTATTCGCCCCTTCATCTATCTGATGGAGGCATTTTGACTTCTTCTCCGTATGCATATTAGTCATCAGATGGGTCGACTTAGACAGGTGCTTGAGGCACATCTATGAATTGTGTTACCGGCTCACGTGGAGTTGAAGGCAGATACTGATCACTGGGGAGGAATAGGTGTGGCTGGATGTAGACAGCCTCAAGTAAACAGTGTGTGACAGTCTGCCATCATGTGGTGTAAGTCTTTTATAGGGTCTATAACACTTTCATCATAGGATGTTCTTTATAGTTTTCATACACTGACACATAAGGGAAAGCGTGTCCATCATTGTACTCTTTCTTTACGGTGATGTGGAGGGATGTTTGGGTAAAAAGGCTTCAGGCAAATGTCTGTTCTTCTTTAGTGTCCTGGCATTTAATCTTTACCTGATCTGGACCAGAGGCCACACCAAAAGGGTCATCTGCATCAGATTAGTCTTCCACTTCAATGTGCAGAGACTTAGTTGGCGGCTCTGGTGGAATTTTACTCTGGTCGTTGAGGAGTCATGGTGAAAGAAGTTGTCGAAAGTAGAAATCGCCAACAGTGTTGCTGTTTTTTTTTTTTTTTAAATTTCTTTATTAAATTATTCCTCTACATCCGCAGATCATGTATGATAACAATCCTACATCTCACCTACCTCAGCCGAGGTGGTGAACATTTAGACAATAATACAGGGCAGCACTTAAGCCCAAGGTCGCATTGGGGGTGGATCCTCCGTCTTCATTATTCTCTGCGTTTATATGAACTTCATCTTAACTCAACTATAATTCAACACCCCCCTTCCCTCCCGTCCCACCCTCCCCAAACACCCCCCCCCCACTATGTCCCCCCACCCCCCCTTGCCGGGTCTGTATACTTGCGGTCTATGCTCCTTATTACTCATAGTGGGTCTCCTGGTGTCGCTCCCCCTTGACCTGGGGCCGTCCCCCCTGTGGCAGGCGTCTCCTCTGAGCTTTGTGTGGGGCCCGTCCCGCTATCTCCTGGATCATCACTCCCCACGCCAGTAGCACCTCGGGTAATTTATCATCTCTCCTGGTGTTACGCATGTGCCCTTCCTCTGCCAGAGCACACTCCCTCAAATCCGTCCTCCATTTCGCCACTAATGGCCCCTGCTGGGTTAACCAATGAATTGCGATACGCCGCTTGGCTATGACTAGGCCCAGGACCAGGAACCGCCTACTCGTCTTACGTTTAGGATCACGAGGAATCAAGCCCAAGAGGCAGGCGCGCGGGTCTAGGGCGATTGTCCACCCTGTGATCCTGGTCAGGTCCTCTAGGACCGCCATCCAGTACGTCTGGATCGTTGAGCACGTCCACACCATGTGCGGAAAATCCGCTGGAGCGGTACGACATCTAGGGCAGTGTGGATCCCTGGAGCTATCAATGGCCTGAAGCCTCCGGGGCGAGAGGTAAGTCATATGTATAATATTATACTGGATTTGTTTAAAGCGATTGCACACGGACACCTTCCGCACACTCTCGTGTATCTTTTCCCATTTCCGTGGTGTGATCTCCTGCGGACACACCTGCTGCCATTTTTCTTCTATTTTTAAGGGGCCGGTCTTTTTGTCGTCCCTGAGCGCCCTGTAGAGGTGAGATACAAGCTTCCGCCCCCCAGCCATGGTGATCATAGTGACCAGGGTCTGGGAGTACCCCGGAGCTTCGGAAAACGAGGGCCACAGGTGCTGCGCAGTTGCTGCTATTTTAGCATATTGTAAAAACTGCCCTGATCCCAGCTCAAAGGTGGTCACCGCCTCCGGATACGAGATGAATTGATTGTCCGGGTAGAGGTCAGACAACATCAGGCAGCCCCCATCCTTCCATTTATCTGTTGGCATAATCTGGTGGATCTGAGCAAAGGGCGGTATTAGCCAGAAGTCCGCCTCCGGGGCAAACGGCCGGTCCCGAATGAGTCTTCGGATCACGCGGTTCCATATTACAGCCACGAGTCGCACCAATGGAGGACTGCGGTCCCGCAGCCCCCCCGCCCGCCAGAGAAGCGCTCCCAACTGTCGGTCTCCGTAGGTACCTGCCAGCAGGGACCTCTCCCAGGAGGGGTCCGTGTCCAACCAAGCTATTGAATGTTGTAAGTGGGATGCGAAATAATAAAGTTCTAAATCTGGAATCTCCAACCCCCCTTGCCCCATCCACGCTTCATAACTTCTAGACTAACCCGGCATCGCTTTCCATTCCATAATAAGAGGACAAGCAGTGCATCCAGTTCCCTGAATACCCTGTGCGGGAGTTCAAAAAAAGAACCTTGCATTGTGTAGAGACATCAGGGCAGGATCACCATCTTTATCAAGGCGATCTTCCTCATTAGGGAGAGTTTAAGAGTGTTCCAAAATGCAATGCTACCCTGAAGTCCCCAGATTATCCTCCCCATGTTGTGCTGGTAAAAAATTGCCTCATCTCTACTGATCCATATTCCCAAATATCGGAGTGTGTCCTCTACCCATGGAAGTTCCATCCCCGGGCGCTGGGCTCCCTCCCATTCGCTCGCCGATCCAATTGCGTAAAGCTGGGATTTCGTTTTGTTGATAAACAGCCCAGAGGCGGCAGCAAACTGCGTCAGTGCAGCCATCAGTATCGGCAAGGACTGGGTCGGCCGTTTCAGGTATATCAACGCGTCATCGGCGTACATAGATACCACATGCTCCGAACCCCCCACCCGTATGCCCTGTCCCTCAAGTACCCCGCGGAGATGGCAAGCCAATGGCTCCATTGCCAGGGCGAACAGCAAGGGGGAAAGCGGGCATCCCTGCCGTGTCCCCCTCGCTATGGGTATTATGTCGGACACATAGCGTCCCGTGCGAACCCTCGCCACTGGTCGGGCATAGAGCAGTTTTACCCAGTTTACAAACCCCTCCCCCAGTCCCATTTTTAAGAGTACCTGCCAGAGATAGTCCCATCGGATCGAGTCGAACGCTTGTTCGATATCTAGGAAAACTAAGGTGCTCTGTTGGGCCCGTCCCTCCACTGATCGCATAACATGTGCGAGACGGCGGATATTCCGCAACGTATTCCTGCCCGGTATAAAACCGGACTGGTCATCGTGGACCAGCCGCCGAAGATATGGGAGGAGCCTATTAGCCAGCACCTGGCTGATGATTTTAAGGTCCACGTTCAGCATTGAAATTGGTCTATAAGAACTGGGGAGCAGGGGATCCTTCCCCGGTTTGGGGATCATCACTATTAATGCTTCCCTCATGGAGTCAGGGAGCAGTCCGCAGTCGAGGGCTTCCGCCGTGATTTCTAAGAGTTTAGGGATCAGGACCCCTCCATACTCTTTATAAAGTTCTGCTGCTATGCCGTCCGTCCCGGGAGACTTTGCGGTCTTCAGGTGGGCAACCGCCGCCCGTATCTCCTCCCCGCTAAAGGGGGCCCCTAAGGCCGCCTGGCTCTCCAAGTCTGTACAAGGCAGTTCCACCTTAGCTAGATAAGCCTCTACCACTGCAAGGGCCACGGGGGGCTGGGGCTCAGAATATATGCGAAGTAGATGGGTCCGGAAGGCTGCACTGATCTCAGTCTGCGTATTTACCACGCGGCCTAGGTCATTTTTAAGAGCCAGAATCGGGTGGGGCTGAGTCTCTGCCCGAATCAGGCGCGCTAGTAGCCGTCCCGCCTTATCCCCTTCTGTATACCAGCGGCGCCTGCTCGCATTTTTATTAAATTTACCAAGTGAGTCCCATATGTCCCCTATCTTCCGTCGCAATTCATCCCATTTAGCCGGCTTGTCCCTGGTCGTGGGAAGCTCCTTCTCCAGTGCCGCCAAGCGTTCTTCCTGTTGCTGGAGGTCGCGCTCCAGCACTTTCTTAACCCCCACCTCCGTGGACAGACATACCCCCCGTATCACCACCTTCATCGCGTCCCATTCTATCGCCCTGGTGGTGGCCAAGCCCCAGTTTATCTCCAAAAAGGCATCCAGCCCTTTCGATATAGCTTCCTTATAAATCGGGTCCCCAAAGGCTTCAGTATTGAGTCTCCAGAGCGGTATCGGAGACCGCAGCCGGCCCAGCGAGTATGTTATTAAAAGCGGGGAGTGATCGGACAAATATCGGGCCAGATATTGCGACTCCAGTATTTGATGCGCCGTCGTCTTTTGGATAAAGAAGTAGTCTAATCTACTATAGGTATTGGCAGCAGGTGTGTGACACGAGTACACTCGATGATCAGGGTTGCGGTGGCGCCATATATCCGTTAATCCATCATTTTGGAGCATCTGACCCATCGCTTCTCTGACTTTAGGTTTAGCATCCAGTCTGGGGGGGGTGTCTGTCTAGCTCCCCATCAAGGGCACAATTAAAATCTCCTGCAACAACCAATTCTGTGTCTGGATCCAGATCTAACTGTCCCAATACGCGACTTAAAAATCCACAATCATCACTGTTCGGGGCATAAATATTTACCAGGCACATACTGCGCCCATCTAGCGTCCCCTCCACTATCACAAACCTCCCGTCAGGATCTTGTTTAGTATGTAGAGCCTTAAAGGGAACTCCCGGTGCCACCCAAATAAGCGTTCCCCTGGCAAACCCAGAGTACGAAGTGGCGAAAAACTGACCCCTCCAACTGCGTTGAACATATTTAAGACAGTCTCCCCATAGGTGCGTCTCCTGGAGCAGGGCTATACTGATCCCATAACGCCGAAGGTAAGTTGCCACCCGGATCCGTTTGACCCTATTATTGAGCCCCCGGACATTCCACGTTATAAGTTTATATCTCTGTGTGTCCCCTGTCATAAATCACCAGCTGTAACAACAGGGCTCAGCACCCGATGTGCGGGCGGGGGACCCCAATAGTGTTGTGATGCGACCTCACATGATGTGAACTTCTCCAGCTCTTAATGATGCTACATAGACCAGACCCGGCAACAACCCCAACAAATCCAAATTGTGTAACCCCAACGCCCCACACCCACAGGCAGTAGCCCCTCATTCTCACAACCCGATCCCGGTCTGAGGACTCAGAACCCCGCCCCAAAGCTCCACCCACCCCCTAAACCCCCCCTCTCAACTTAAATTTACAATTAGAAATAAATTTACTTTCCCTAAACAGGAATCCCCCCCCCCCAAAACTCTAAGGTTCAGCCGACTGACTGGCACCGCGCGGCCCCGCCCGACGGTCTAGCCGAGTCGCCTCAGCACTCTACAGCCGGTGAGGCGAAAAAGTATATGGGCGAAATAGTGTACCCTCCTCAGAAACCTTCCCAACCCCCCCCCCCCCCCCTTCAGTGTCTCTAGGCCCAAGGCCTTCTCAGGCATGTCCCGTATCAATGTCGATTCCAGTGTCCCTCGGGTCAAATCAGGTACTCACAGTGTCTGCGACCCAGACCCCCTCGGTCTCAGCTCCAAGTCCGCCACTCACACGTTTCCAGAGCCCCCATCGCCCGGGCTGCCGGCACCCCCCAGCTCCGATTGTGTTTCCTGCACCAAACATAATGGAGAGAACTGGTTCTGTGTGGGAATCTCCTCGGATTCCGTGAGGAGAGCGCCATCCGGTCCCACCAGGATACGTCCACCACCTGTCGGAACCTGTGTCTCCCGTCCCTGTTCCTCATCTTGTCGTTGCCGGTTCCGCCGTCGACCACTCCGCCTTCTCTGTTCCTGCCAGCCCCGGTTCTGGTCCTGGCCGGCCAAGCCCAGCTACAAATTGTACAAAACTGTGCGGCACGACAACTCTTGAATATCCCCAGCCGACAGTCAGCAGGGGCTGCCCTGGCCGCCCTTCACTGGCTGCCTATCCAGCAGAGAGTGCAGTTTAAGGCTCTCTGCATTACACACAAGGTTTTGTTAGGTGGGCCAGAACCTATCACACGTTCTCTCATTTCCTTTTACCATCCTGAGAGAACCCTGCGATCATGCAATAAACAGTTGGCAGCTGTTTCTAGAATTAGGAAAGCCCGCACAGGGGGTCGCCTCTTTTCATATAACGCTGCTAGGCTTTGGAACTCTCTCCCCCTTGCCATTCGGTGTGAAACTAATCATCTGGTCTTCCGGAAACGCATAAAAACCTTCTTGTTTCCATAACTGATATGTAGATTATGAACTTCGGCCTCTAGCGCTGGGATGCCTTTGGTAACCAGGCGCTCTACAAATGTTTTACAATTACAATAAGTCCATCCAGTCATTTGCCTCCGATGGGGTACCAAAGAAGTGCACCTTATCACCATATTGCACTCGAAGCCTGGCCGGAAACATTAAGCTGTATTTAATGGTGAGGTTTCGCAGCCGGCGTTTGACACCCAGGAAGCCATTTCGGAGGTCTTGCACCTTTTTCGTATAGTCTGGGTAGATATGGATATCCTGGTTTTCAAATCTGGGCGGCCCATTGATGCGAATATGTTGGAGGATGGCGTCCCGGTCTCTAAAATTGAACAGTCGGGCGATCAGGACTCTGGGCGGGGATCCCGGCTTCGGCGGTGGCCCAAGAGATCGATGAGCTCTCTCTATCGCAAACATTTTAGAAAGTCTGAGGGTCGGGAATGTTGTGCCAATCCAATCTTCCAGGAATAAGTCCGCCGCCGGCCCTTCCGCCTTTTCTGGAAATCCCAAAAAACGGAGATTATTCCTCCTTGACCGCCCTTCAGCATCTTCTGCCCTATCTTCCAGTCGGGCCGTGTTGTCTTGGAGGACTGTTACTGTTTCCCGGAGCTGGCGGACCTCAGTCTGCAAAGCGTTCAGGTCCCCTTCTGTGGTGGTAACCCTATCCGCCACCTTCCGGAGGTCCAGGCGCAAATGGTTAATATCCATAGCCATCCCATCCATTTTGGTTTCCAACGCCACTCTGGAATCACGAATAGCTTCCAAAATGTCAGCCTTATCACGGGCCGCTGTGCCCTGATGGGTCCCCGGCTCAGGGTCTGTTCTGAGGCGGTCCGCCGAAGTCGGGCCCGGAACCGTATATTGCATTATTTTATTGGTTTGGGCACCTCGAGGGGGTCGGTCTCTCCCCATGTCCTGCGCGGCCTTCTTGGGCGCTTCCTGGTGTCCCCTTAAGCAGGAAAACAATGATGCCAGCGGGAGACCCCCAGGCGTGTTTCCTCTCCTCTAAATCAGAACTCCAGACCTCGATAGTGCACAGGCTACCCCTGCTGCTGGCCGGGGCGGCTATGTAGCATCACCGGTCCTCTCAGCCAGCACCGCCTCACAGTTCAGTCTGTATACCTCACCCCCGGACTGCATTCGGCCCGGTCAGCCACCAGTCCGCGGTCCACCCTGGCGCCTGCCCGCTCCGCCAGCACCGGAGGATTCCTTGTATTATGGGGGGGGGGGGGGCACCGCACCTCACCAGTTGGAGCTTCAGGCGCTATCCGTCGTGTAGGCCGCACTGCGTCTCCCGCGCAATGTCCGGGCACCTCCAGCCCCAGGAAAAACAGGCTGCACCACACCGGCCTCGCCAGGATCGCTTCCACGGCCTCCGGAGTCCCACCAGGCAGGCCATACACGGTCGTTTCGATCGTCCTTTACCCCCGTCCGGGGCCTCACAGCAGTCCAACAATGGTGGCAGTACCCATCAAAGTGCACGGGCGCCTCAGCAGCCCACCAGTAAGCCCGGGGCAAATTGCGACAGTCTCCGGCGTTCAGGGCAGCACGGCGGCCGCCATTGCAAAATCTCGGGCACTTCCAGGCACAGGAAAGGCAGGCCGCACCGCACCGACCTCGCCTAAGTCCCGTCCCCGGCCTCTGAACACCGGCCGGTCAGGCCGTTCACCGCTGTCGTTGTCCTTCTTTTCCCCTGCCTGGGGTCTCTCAGCTGATCGTCATTGGCAGCGGGGCCCGCCAAGATTCACCGACGCCTCCACCGCCCGCCCGCAAGCCCGGGGCAATTCCCGGCAATCCCCACCTCTCAGCACAGTACAGCGGCCGCCATTTGCCGGGAACAGGATTCCGACGGGTCTCCAGCGGCCCGTAGCGGCGCTCTCCGGGTATGACCAATGTCACGTACCACAACCGGGACCCTCGGCATCAGGGGGGGGTGTCGCCAGAAGTCCACGCCTCGAAGGTCACCATAACGCCAGGATTTATTAGGATTTCAGCCGTTGGGGCAGGAGCAGCGCTGATATGCGACTAGCCGGCCATGTAGTCAGGCCACGCCCCCCCCCAACAGTGTTGCTGTTTACAGTGGTTGCACAGTTGACGGATTGGTTGTCAACAATCTAGTCGATGAATTAGTCGTCAGTGCTTTCTCAAACAATGAATCAGTCAATATTTTTTCGTCAACTATGGTGCTGGTGAAAGTCTTTTCAGATTGCGACCTACGTGGGCTAGGCAGTTGTTTTCTCACCTTTAATCTAGTCGATAATGGTTCGTCAGCAGTCGTGCCGGAGGTCATCTACAGGCTTACCATCAGCACAGCAGTAATCTTCTATTGTTTAGTCAGTGGGCAGGAGAGATAGAGGTCAGTGTAAGCCTCTTTTTACGTTCCTTTTCTGGAGAATGTGAGCCTGCTGACTTCTATAAGCCTTTTTTGTGCCTCTTTACATAGGGTTCACCTGCGGGAGACTCATTCTGTCTTGTTTTTTTCTTTTAAGGATTCAGCTATATCAGCCTTTCTTTTTTCCTATGTTTTTAAGACCAGATTTATAGGAGCTGACCTAAGATTTATCCGCGAAGCGATGTCTTCAGGAACCTTATCTTTCTGAATCCATCATGGAAGTCTCTGCACAAAATAATTGAGGGTCTTGGCAAAGAAATTACTGCAGATCTTATAGTGCGTGGTTTTGTGATTTGGGTAAAGGCAGTAAATAGCTTTGTAATGATGGCCATCTGTGAAAACCCACATTCCTCCATAAGAATCACAAGCTTCAAAGGGGGTTCTCTTTGATTTTTCCATTCTTGCCTTTTCTCAGAGGGAGTAGGGTTCAAATGTACATCTAAAGGCCAAGAAAAACACTTCAAAATTTACTTGCCGGACTTCAACTGAGAGTAAAGTTCAAGCACTCCCTTCCACACAATGTTCATTAGAAATAGGAGGTGCGACAAATTCAGGGAGGGGTGAGGCTGAGAGCAATTTCACATCATTGGCTGGTTCCTTTAGAATTAGGTTGGCACCGTTTATGGTCTTTTTAAGCTGCCAGTATCTTGAACTGCTATGTTACAGTTAGTGAGGTACTCCCACTTCGACGATGGTAATGAGTCAAACATGTGAATCTATGAACGATTCAATGCTGGAGACCATTTATAATGAATTTCATTAGTTTTGCGCATTGGAGTCAAACTGATAACTCAATTTTAACAGTGATTTTCTTAGTGAATATGATAGTGGTGTTTGCCACTGTGTAGTTACGGTTTACATGCACTTTCCATTGAATGGTCATCTTTTGATCTGCCTATAGCTTCTGACCCCATGCACGGATCTGAATCAAAATGGGCAAATGGTAGGCATAGCCTGCTGATTGAGTGAGGTCCAGCAAGTTCATTTTGGTGAAGATCAGTGCACTGTAACAAAATTAAAGGGAAGGGGGAAAAAATTGTAATTGCACCTAGAGCAAAAACCACTGCAGGGATTTACACTAAACTAGGCATGGAACCAGAAATTCAATCAGAAACTGTGCTGTAATTGGTTAACTGAAAATTCATAGATTAGTTTGAGTTATAACTCTTTAAAATTGTTACAAGGTGAGCTTGAAAGGGTTAACATTTTTTTAAAGTTCTGTCTTTTAAAATAGCGTATCAAACTGTGATTTCTGTTAATCAATTTGAATTACTTTAATAAATGTGACGGGCTGGAGAAGGGGATTTAATTTATTTTAAACCTAAGAAATGAATCCCACTTTCCAGAACATAAACAGAATCAAAGGGAAATATATTCTTTTTCAGAGTGTCAGTTTTCTTGTTTCAAGGGGGCCAGTTTACGGCCTGTTCAAGTATCACTTACCCCATCCTAGTTTTTCTTCCTTTTCTCTTGGAGACATACACCACTAAAATGCACCTTGTGTTTGTCTAACCCTCCTCATCTAACACACTTGCGTCCTATTCATTACTTCCCCTGCTAGATTACCTACATCTCAGACACTCCTCAAGCTCCACTTTTCATTTCTTAAAAGGACACATGTATATGGAATTTTCTGGCTTTTCTAGTTTGCACCGCACAGGGACGTGTATGCCTTGGGCTTTTTTATTCGCAACAACCCATTTGAGCACTACACTACCCACACCAATAGAACTGATGATTAAGGGTCTATATGTAAATAATAGAATAGTTGATTATGAGAGCCAAAAATCCAACATGTAAGGATCCCTCCCTGCTTTCTCTTCCACACACCTTCAGGGCACTCGAATTCTACAGCTATCAACATATTGTTTAATGGGTGTTTGTATCCCACCCAGACAGGTCACAGAATTCGCACCACCTCCAAGTCTAACAGGGCAGAAGCGGAGGCCCAAAGTCAGCCAGCAAGAACAGTGGGAAAGGCCTCCTTAGTCTGCATCCCTGAAATAAACCATATGCACTGCAGGCATAAAAGGTGTGGACACATGCAGTACAGGAACACAGCCCCCAGCTCCACCCCCACGCCCCCCTCCAGCCACCCACAAGAAAAATCTGAGAGGGGGAAATACCAACCTCTGGTACACACTATATGTCCAACTTGAGGGTAAAGTTGACAAGGGGAGTGAAAAAAGCCCAGAAGTGCCCACATATACTGGCTACACATCAAAGGAAACCCACACCTCACTCACAGCAGCCATTCATGTTGCCACAAGGCCTCTGGATCTGGGGATGAAGACGGGAGGGATAAGGTGAAAAGCAGAAAGAGAATGTCTGCTTCTTCTGTCACATTAACCTCTTATTTATTATTGCTTTAAAGCAGATGTCACCTGCGTTTAGCCTTAAAAAGTTTCAGATTAAACATGTTCCTCTATGCTGCACGTCAACATGCCAGACCTGTCTTAACTAAAAACTGATCAGAAGACACTGAAGAACTACTAATGAAGAACCCATTTCATTGTCACTGAAGCAGTACAACAACATTTGCTTTTCAAATACTAACCTTTGCAGTCTCCACAATACCAGATTTTCTTGCCAAACAGTACTCCAGAAAACCATGTTTTGCAGCCTTCACAGCATCTAAAAGAAAAGAGCTGTTAAAGTCCTGGAAGCTTAAAAAAAGAACACGTTATACAAATGGGGCAAAGTACAGTCAGCACACTGCATAGGAGGATGGCAAACTGAGGGATTAATTATTCCATATAATATGGGACTGCCCAGTGGTCGCTCGCTATTGGCAGGGAGTGGTGGCGACAATAGCCAGGGTAACGGGAGTAGAGATACCTCTGGATGCCAAGGGTCTCCTACTGATGATCAAGGGAGATGAAGATTGGCCTAGGCATACGAGAACATGGCTTGCATCCGCCACCGGAGTGGCAAAGAGTAACATATCGCGTAGATGGGGGTCACACATCTCCCCAACTGTGACTGAGTGGGAGACTGACCTTGACTGGTGCTACCAAGCGGAAAAGGTTATATATGATAGTAGGGGATGCAAGAAAAAATGACAAAATATGGTCCCCCTGGAAGAAATATAGAAACATAGGGGAGGTATCGCCATTATGCGGGTCAGGGAGAACAGGCGGGACTTGTGAATAAAGGTGAGCCAGAGTCTAAGACCGTTTGATTAGACCAATGTTAACGATGCGATAACCTGACAGAGCTGAGTTGTACTTTCAATGTTGTGCTGGCCTTGATGAAACGTTGTAGGTACCAATATATCAGAACGGTCAATTGTGTGTGCTTGTAATGCAATGTATGAGATATCATGAGCCTGTTTAATAAAAAGATGTTTAAAAAAAATAAAAAAAACACGTACCAACATGCCCCTTACAGGTCTATTTTCCTGTCCCATGTGAAAGACTGAAAATGTTTCCCCCAGTATCTTGAATTTAAGAACCATGAAATCCCCAATATCCATCCACTCAATTATCGTAAATGTATAACATTTATGATTCTATTGAACAATCCATTGCTGAAATAAAATTGATACAATAGATCAGTGGATAATTTTACCCACTACAGTATGCATTGGCTCAGCAGGTTGTGTCGTGTAGTTCTTAGGAATCCCTAGGACCTGCGCGTTTTGGATGACAATCTGAGGGCTTGGTGTCCAAACCGACTCCGAACACCCCCACAGGATATGTCAGCCGTTTGACCAGTTAGCTCTACAGTGCCACTACCACCCTTCTGTATCCTGCAGTGGTGTAAGTAGTTTCTGGCAACCACTGAACATGACAAACCTGATTCCTCAGGGATCGTGGAAAACAGTACAGTACTTCTCGCTCAGTCACTCGTGCTTACTTATTCTCAGGAAATAGACAAGATGGCGATTAGGACGTTTTCAATAAGTATTTATTGGTCCAGCGACAGTCTTGTGTAAAACATATTTGCTGCGACAATCAGGAGACAGAAGCATACGAAAGAAATCGCAGGTGCTAATATGGTAAACAGTAGATACATTTCTACCATAGTGCTATGAAGATGAACATATTCAGTTCAGATAATACAGTAGCGTTTGCATACTACTATAATGTGCGCCCTACGTAATTTACCTAAATGTACCTAGCCTAGATATGCATGTGTAGCATGTATATGTACATATGTGTATGTAGCCAATAATCCCCTAGGGAAGCATCAACCCCCTAACCTGATGGTAGAGAACGAAGGACCCCGTCTCTGCTCCGAGGATGACACCCCGCAAGGGATGTCAGACCGCTGCGTGTCGAAGATTCAGCATGCAGGACCTCGTGTCAGCGTGGAAGGAATACTCCTCTAATTTGCAGGGGAAATAAGGGTCTTATATACTAGAGTGATCACTCCAGGATTTCTTCCAGAATCGATATGTTTTTAAAACAATCATAAATGTTTTTCCAAACAAATGCACAGCTGGCAGTTGGCCAAGGATGAAAAAAAGTAGTGACCCTTATACAGAATAATTATGCCGTGCCTGGGGACATGTTTATGTACGTCAGGTACAGCATTATTTTCATAATACGCTAAGAGCCTGTTTACGAAGAGACAGGGCTAATTACTAGGTAAAAGGTCACACCTCAGAACCGTTATTGTCGTGGGGATGGAACAATGTATGCAAAAAGGGGGCATACAGGACTAGCCTAACGAACATGACAGTTGGTCTTCAGGAATTAGCACCAAGCGTTTTGGTTAATATGCCCAAGCATCAACACAGGTGGCTGGAATGGGGAGCCAGACCAGTTATGGAAGTCTGAATAACCAGCCATTAACTGGAAGTTAGGGTGCAGCATATGGAAGTCAGGGCAGCATGAGTGCATACGGTAAGTAAGCCATTGTATATCTACAAATAACTTCAAGTGCGCGAGCCACACACTTAAATGGACGTTGCTGAATTTCAATCCATGCCCTTCATTCTTCTACAAAGTGCCAGTGCAGTATCACACCGCTCAAATTAATTTCATATTTCCCTATACTAATTCCCCACTAATCCTGTTTGGGTTCCGGAGTAGCGTGCTACCCGCCAAAAAGAGCTTCAACACCTCATCAGGTTAGCAAGCGTTATATAAATGCAAACCCTTACACCCATCCACTATCCTTTTACAATCCAAATAACAGACTAACGTCCGCCTCTCAAATTAATTTCATATTTCCCTAGACTAAATCACAGCTAATCCTTTTGGTTGCAGAGTAGCGTGCTACTCGCCGCAAATCACTTCATCACCTCATCAGGAGTAGCAAGCGCTATATAAATGCAAACCTTTCCCTCTTCAATCCCTCCACTATCCTTCTCAATCAAAATAACAGACTAACATATCCACCGCTCAAATTAATTCCATATTTCACTATACTAATTCACCACTAATCCTATTGGGTTCCGGAGTAGCGTGCTACTCGCTGAAAAAGCGATTCGATGCCTTGTCAAGGGGAGTACGCGCTATATAAATGAAATTACAATACAGTCAAGAGCAGTATTTATTTTCTGTTGCACATAAAAAGTAAAAAATTCTCTATCTTCAAAATTTTATTTTTCTACCCCTCTCTCCCATGCACACGAAAGGACTACAAAAATTATGGCAAGTGAGTGGTGACAACTGGAGAGGGTCGCACTCACCCCAATAGAAATGCAGTGTGTTTGCAAGGATGGGGGATGTGCGAATAGATCCAGAGTTTCCCCAAAAGAACCAGCAGCAGGGGAAGATCAATTTTGCTGCCTCGCTCAGTGGTAACAGAGAAGTGATGGAGAGTTAACTACTTAAGGAGTGGAGTAGCAATGGCAGCTAGGGACAACTAGCTTCACTACTCATGAAGTGAGAGCTAACATGCGGCCTGAGACAGTGCTGTGGGCAAACATTGGTGAGTTTAGGAAAGCTGTGACTGTTTTGCATCAACGTCCTCCACAGCGCAAGAGGTCCTACACCGCCAGCCCACATTTGCTGGTTCTGAGGACCCCCTAAATGAAACCAGGTGAGTTGCTACTGTTGGCTGTGCTGGCACACCACCAGAAATCAACATTTAAACTACCCATAGGCCTGAATGGGCACTCGATTACGGTTAACTTGCTCAATTGCTTTTCTCGCTGTGGGGACCTAATGAAAAGTGGTCATGCAAACATGTTCGAACCCACAATATGTCCCGTCATTTTCCATTTTGTAAAATCCTTTTTCAACACTAGAAAGTAATTTAAAAAGTGATCTGATATGCCACAGCAGTCAACAACATAACTACTCCTTCAAATATTATTACAAGGACAACTGGAGCTTACTTCAGAAAATGCTAAACTTACAAGGCATTTTACCTTAGTTCTCATTTTTAGCATTCAAAAAGGCATCCAACTTCCAATGAGGGAAGGGTGGTTTTAAATCTGTTGCAAACGAATAGTTACTTACCTATAACCCTAGTTCTCATCTAGGTGAAATGCAGAAAAAAGCCAATAAAGAAAAAAAAAACCTAGGGAACGATTTAGAGTTTGGCAGAGAGGGTTCTCTGCCAAACGGAAGGTTCACCGGTCTTTTAGAGTCACACGAACCTTCAGTACGTCGATGGCAGAGACTACTACTTCTCCAACACGGACATACACCTCCGACTGCCCAACACCTCCGACTGCCCAACAGAGTAATGGCTGTTGAATGTTTTGCCGTTTCCTCGCCAGCCCTGTTTTGAGTAGATGGACAAATGGCAAGTTTTCACTGTCCATCACTGCAGGTAAAACTTGGCAGTAAGGGGCAATAAAATCTCAAATTGACGCCCTTGTCATGAGAGAAAACTCCCACGGCAGCGGGGGAGGGGAGGACAAGGGGGTCATTATTTTTTGTTTCTTTCAAAAACAAAACCTCACTTTGTCTATAGAGCTATAGACAGAGCTCTTGATCTTGTGCTACCCTGATAGTTAATGTAACGCATCGCTTTACATTGCGCATTGGAACAAGTTGGGATGTCGTTTAAAAGCTCAGTCGAAAAGACTCGAGAGTTAGATGGGCTGCTCTCAACTCCAGCAAACTGATGTGGTATATATTTTCTTTCTCCAACAACATTCTCTTAATTTGGAAGTGATTCATGTGGGCCCCCAACCTATAGGGAACCATCTATCACAACGTACTATTTGGATAAAAATTAACACTTTTGAAGGGATTGGCTGATTGGCGTGATCAAGGAAGAGAACCGATGGCAGCCTAACTTATTTTCCCAACTACCTTATAACAGTGAAATTCCAGGCTGTGTTGTAAATGGTCTCATCTTTAAAGTGGGCTTTCAGGGCAAGACAAATGAGGACGTTAAGCTCCGAAGCGATGACATTTGACAGGCCATTGGATAGCTCATCTTTAGAAGCTTCTGGCAACCTCTTGGCAATTGGGCGTCTACTATCGCACCCATGTAGTAGATGGACTGATCTGGGTTTGCCGTGAACCTGGCGTAATTCACTCTCAAACACAGTGACTGAAGTGCAGATACTGCTTCCTGAGACATTTCTTAATAATCCAATTGTCCAAGTAGACTAAACTGAAAATTCTCATCTTCCTGTGATGTACAGTAACTACTGTCATGCACCTCGAAAAGATTTGTGGTGCTAACTTGAGGCCAAAAGGTAGGACACTCTGTTGATCGTGCACATTGCAAAAGGGATTGTAAAACGTGGAAATATGCATCGTAAATACCCAAGACTTGCATCCAATCCCCTTAATTGACTTGGGGGATAAGATTTAGTGAAATGGAAACATACAAACTTCTTTCATTATGCACTTATTTGCTGTTCAAAATGGGACATCTTTCGAACCAGAAAGAAGCACAAGTTACTACTTGTGTAACGATATCTGTTAGAGACATTAGTGATAGATTCCTTACCTTAGAATATCCCCAGGTATCAGACTGGATCCGGAAAGTTTTTCGTCAGCAGAACCCCTGCGCGTCGGTAGGTGGCGTCGTGCGGCTCCGCGTTCGTCGCTGGCGTCGTAAGCGCCGAGATGACGTCACGGAGACTACTTAGGCGCCACCCATGCGCGCTGACGTCAGTTCTGTACACGACTTTCCGCGCCAGGAACGCAGAGCCATGCAAGAAACCGACCACTGGTGCCATGAAACTAGGGCCCTGAAAGGGATGACCTTAACCCTAGAATTAGTTCGCAGAACAGGGAGGATGGGTGGGGCGGTAAGGAATCTATCACTAACTAATGTCTCTTACAGATATATCGTTACACAAGTAGTAACTTGTGCATCTGAAAGAGGCACGTTAATGATAGATTCCTTACCTTAGAATAGATACCCCAGCAATACCAACCCCGGTGGTGGGTCTGCGAATAGATTACACCAGAAAGTCACAGAGAACAGAACGGCCAAAGAAGCCGTCTCTCCGGACTTGACTGTCAAGGCAGTAAAGCTTGGTAAATGTGTGCAACGAGGCCCACGTGGCTGCCTGACAAATATCCTGCAAGGGAACGCCGCGTCCCAAGGCAGTAGTGGCTGCCGTCGCCCTGGTAGAATGGGCACGCAGCCCCACAGGAGGCTCCTTTTTAGCCAACAAGTAACACGCTTTGATGCACAAAACGACCCACCG
The DNA here is from genome assembly GCA_963921515.1 of Calotriton arnoldi. Classification (NCBI taxonomy): domain Eukaryota; kingdom Metazoa; phylum Chordata; class Amphibia; order Caudata; family Salamandridae; genus Calotriton; species Calotriton arnoldi. The sequence continues at coordinate 968,253 of CAWUFW010002282.1, read as the reverse complement.
AGAGATGGTGAGTTTGTGCACGGCCCGACCTTTTTTGGCGCCCACGTAGCCAACAAAGAGCTGGTCATCCACCCGGAACTGTTGTGTGCGCTTCAGATAGAACGAGAGCGCACGCTTTGGGTCCAGACAGTGGAGCCTCTCTTCCTCTTTTGAAGGATGCGGAGGCGGAAAGAAGGTGGGCAAAGTGATGGTCTGCCCGATGTGGAAGGGCGTGACAACCTTTGGCAAGAAAGAAGGATGGGTCCTTAAAACCACCTTGTCCGGATGAACAGAAAGGAAAGGAGGTTTAGAAGAAAGAGCCTGGAGCTCACTCACTCTTCTGGCAGAGGTGATAGCTACCAGGAAAGCCGTCTTTAGAGTAAGAAGACGTAAAGGACAGTTATGAAGGGGCTCAAAAGGAGCGCACATCAGATAGGTCAAGACAAGATTTAAGTCCCATTGAGGCATTATGAAAGGCACGGGAGGAAACGTGTGTGCAATGCCTTTCAGGAAACGGTTATCAACCAGGGACTTAAAGGGAGAAGGCTGATCTGGAAGCCGGAGAAAGGCGGAGATGGCCGAAAGATAACCTTTGACAGTGCCCAGAGCAGAGCCCTGCTGGGCCAAGGATAGTAGGAACAGAAGGACCTCAGAAAGAGGGGCAGAAAGGGGATCCACAGACTTCGCTGTGCACCGTGCCACAAACTTGTTCCACCTGCAGGCGTATACCGTCTTAGTGGAGGGACGCCTGGCTGCCAGAATGACATCACAGACTTCGGGAGGAAGATCGAAAGCTGTCAACTGTCGCCGCTCAATCTCCACGCATGGAGGTGGAGGCTGGATAGGTTCGGGTGGAGGACCGTTCTCTGCTGCTGCGACAGAAGATCCTCCCGAAGAGGCAGTCGGACCGGGGGATCGATCGCCATGTTGAGTAGCTCGGGATACCAGTATCTTCGTGCCCAATCCGGAGCCACAAGAATGACTTTGGCCCGGTCGCGCCGAATCTTCTTCAGCACTCTGGGCAGAAGTGGTATAGGCGGAAAGGCGTACAACAGACCGCAGCTCCACTCGCGACGAAAAGCGTCGCCGAGCGAGTGCCGCCTTGGAAATTCCAACGCGCAGAACTGATGACATTGCGCGTCCTCTTCGGTGGCGAATAGATCTAACCAAGGCTCTCCCCACTGTAGAAAGAGACCTTTCGCCACGTCCGAGTTCAGACGCCATTCGTGATCCATCAAGCACCGGCGGCTGAGTTAGTCCGCCCTGGCGTTCAGAGAACCTGCCAGGTGTTGAACCACCAAGGTAATGCCTTGATGTTCCAGCCATGTCCAGAGGCGCAGAGCCTCCTGACATAGGGTCCACGACCCCACCCCGCCCTGTTTGTTGCAATACCACATGGCGGTGGTGTTGTCCGTGAACACCTGCACTACACTGCCCCGGACAGAGGGAAGGAATGCCTTCAGTGCAAGTCGGATCGCCCGAAGCTCCAAAAGATTGATAAGGAGCCAGGACTCCGCCGGAGACCAGAGGCCTCTGATCTCCGCCTCTCCCAAATGGCCACCCCAGCCCTGGAGGGACGCATCCGTCACCACTGTGTGCTCCGGTTGGGGAGAGGGATCTGCCATTGACCCAATCGCGATTCGTGAGCAACCACCGCAATTGTTGTGCAGTGCCCTCCGAGATCTGGACATGATCGGACAGGTTGCCCTGATGCTGTGCCCACTGGAACTTCAGATCCCACTGCAGAGCCCGCATATGCCACTTGGCATGTTGCGCTAGCAGAATGCAGGAGGCCATCAGGCCCAGGAGCCTGAGGGTCATCCTGACCGAAACCCAGGATAGAGGCTGAAAGATCGGAATCATAGCCGGAATATCCCGGACTCGCTGTTCGGGAGGATAAACCCGAAACTGCGTCGAATCCAGAACCGCTCCGATGAAAGGGGAGCTTCTGAGAGGGACTCAGGTGCGACTTCGGCACGTTGATGGAGAACCCCAGCAATTGCAGGAGGTCGGCCGTAGTCTGAAGGTGAGTGACGACGGCCTGCGGCGAGCCCGCCTTCAACAGCCAGTCGTCGAGGTAGGGGAAGACGGACACCCCTGACCTGCGCAGATGAGCTGCGACCACCGCCATCACTTTTGTGAACACCCGAGGGGCGCTGGTAAGGCCGAAAGGGAGCACGGTAAACTGAAAATGCTCCTGGCCTACCGTGAACCGCAGGTAACGCCGGTGGGCCGGCAGGACAGGAATGTGAAAATATGCGTCCTGCAAGTCCAACGCTACCATCCAGTCTCCAGGGTCGAGGGCAGCCAAGACCTGAGCCAGAGTCAACATCTTGAACTTCTCCTTCCGGAGGAAGCGATTGACGTTCCGGAGGTCCAAGATGGGGCGCAAGCCCCCTTTGTCCTTGTTGGGGACCAGAAAGTAGTGGGAATAACAACCATGTCCTACTTCTGGCCCAGGAACGCGCTCGATGGCCCCCTTGGCCAAGAGGGCCATGACTTCCTGTCGGAGAAGCGCTAAGTGATCCCCCGACATGCAGTGGAACTGAGGTGGCATGGACGGGGGGGCAGACTCGAAGGGAAGGGAGTAGCCACTTCGGACGATTTGCAGCACCCAGCTGTCCGAAGTGACAGAGCGCCAGTGGGGGAGGTGATGTTGAATCCTCCCGCCCACTGGCGTGGGGTGCACAACAAAGCGCGGACCTGGAAGGCTTTGAGGCGGATGCTGCGGGAGCGGAGGTGGGCTGACCCGCACGCTGGCCCCCTGTGCCGCCACGGCAGCCACCACGCCCGCGGCCGCGCTGAGGCTGGTTCTGCGCAGGCCTTTGGCTGAACGGACGTGTAGGGGCGCCCCTTCCGCGGCCACGAAAGGAACGAAAGGTAGACGTGGCCGGGCGTGTGGTGGAGAGACCCAAGGACTTGGCTGTAGCCCGAGAGTCCTTAAAACGCTCCAGCGCACTGTCTGCCTTATCGCCAAATAGGTGAGTACCATCAAAAGGCATGTCCATGAGGGAACTTTGAACATCCCCCCGAGAACCCCGTGGACCGCAGCCAGGCATGTCGCCGCAAGGCCACCGTTGTGGAGATGGCTCTTCCCAAAGAGTCCGCGGTGTCCAACCCACACCGAATGGCGAAATTCGCGGCATCCTTCCCCTCCGCAACAGCGTGGGAAAGCACAGCCCGAACCTCTTCCGGGCACTGGGGCAGAGTTTGTGCCACCGTGTCCCACACAGCGTGAGAATAGCGGCCCAAGAGGCATGCGGTGTTGACTGACCGCAGCCCCAGGCTGGCAGAGGAAAACAACTTTTTGCCAAGCTGCTCCAGCTTTTTTGATTCCTTATCCGGCGGAGCGGTAGGGAATGCAGTTTGGGAAGTGGAAGCCTGAATGACAAGGCTCTCCGGCGTCGGATGAGTCGTCAAAAAGGCAGGGTCACCCGGTGCCGGGCGGTGACGCCTGGCCACGTTTTTATCCACAGGAACCCCTGTGGCTGGCCTAGACCAGGTACTCATCCGTCGAGGCCTCATTGAACGGAAGCAGAGGTTCCATAGAACTTGCCGCCAGCTGAAGCACTTCAGTAAGGAGGTTAGTCCGGAGGGTAACAGTAGGCAATTCAAGGTCAAGAGCCTCAGGTGCTCTATGAAGCACCACAGTGTATGTTGCGCCTTCCTCCATGACAGTGGGAGACACAAACCCAGGCTCAGAGGAGAGGTCAAGGCCACCTGCATCCTCCGAGTCTTCTGCCCACTCCTGTTCGGACTCACACTGCCGTGCAAGAGGGTCCTCCGACCCCTCCCAGTCCTCCCCCTCCACAACAGCCCGAGGTACATGCTGCAGTGGCGGGGGAGGCACAGGGGAAAACAAATGCTCCACCGGCACCGAGAACGGCGCCGGTCGACGCCGCTCCGGCTCCAAGGCCCAATCAGGGTCCCAAGCTGGAGCAAAATTGCCCGGAAACTCGGGCAAGGGCAGAGGTGGGACGAACGGGACCCAGGGCGGCGCCGGGAAGGGATTCGCAGGGGGTGCCGGAGCCGCCGGCGGAGGACCCTGCGGCGCCGGGCCGGAGCCGCCGGCGGAGGGCCTTGCGGCGCCGGTGCCGGAGCCGCCGGCGGCAACCAAGGGCCCTCAGAAGGGACCGCGGGGCCCGAAGGCGCGCTGGCGGGAGCCCTAGGCCTGAAAAGGCGGTCCATGGCGGCAAGAAAGTCTTGCACCTGGGCTGGAGTCGCCGACGGACCCGGGTATGGCGGGTAGGCCGCGGGACTGACCGGCTCCAACGGAGCCGCGGGGGAAAGACCCCGGGCCCCCTCGTCTGCACCCGAAGACCGACGGGGGGAGGTCGGAGAGCGTACGCGCTTCGACTTCTTTTTGTGACGTCGCTTACCCGATTCCGAGGGAGAAGACTTGGACCCCGAGGAGTGATGATGATGACTCTGCGGCCGGTCCCTTGAGCGACCCCTGGACCTGGAACGGCGCGGAGACAACTGTCGGGCCTCCAGCAGCTTTCGGGACCGCTCCCGCAAAGCCTTCGGAGCCATGGCCAGACAGTCGGAACATGACCGGGAGTCATGGTCGCGCTCCAGACAGTAGAGACAGACGCCATGGGGGTCGGCCACCGACATCGTACGGTGGCAGGCCCCGCAGGATTTAAACCCAGGCATCCCTACGTGGCACCAGGAGTCAAGATTTTTAAGAAGTAGAGACAAAAGTCCCAAAAAGAACTAGTCAAAAAGTGACTAAGGTACGTGCTCTAACCGGATCTGCGCTTGCTGGCGCGGAAAAAGAAAGAACTGACGTCAGCGCGCATGGGTGGCGCCTAAGTAGTCTCAGTGACGTCATCTCGGCGCTTACGACGCCAGCGACGAACACGGAGCCGCACGACGCCACCTACCGACGCGCAGGGGTACTGCTGACGAAAAACTTTCCGGATCCAGTCTGACGCCTGGGGATATTCTAAGGTAAGGAATCGATCACTAACGTGTCTGTTTCAGATATAGGTAGGCTGTCCGGTTTTAGGTTTAAACCTATAATAACTGATAAAACCCCACTGAAAGAGAAATAGCCCTCACCAGTGAAAACATATAAACACTGAAAATACACCTGCACAACCACAAACTAAATGCCATTCAAAGAAAGGAAAAAGAGTGAAAGAGTCATTTTTTTTCTTCCTGAAGGGGCCAATACAATGCAACTTTGTTATACAAGCTAGCAGTAAGAAAGTCTGGGCTAACATTATTCTGCTTGAGTTTTGTTGTTTAGGGATGCCAATAAAATATTGTTTCTTCTTCCTTTTGTATTTTCAGTTTTGTGGCCTTTGGTCTAAAGATGCAGGGTTTAGAAACATGTTTTAGGTCTTGTTTAATTATTTTATAAACTGTAGAGAATCAGGAAATATCAAAATCATATTTGATATTTTGGCTGTGTTCGATTCTTTCACTGATCGGTAAAATGGCTGGTTTCATAACAATCTTTCCTAATATGTGTCATCACATTTACCCAGAGCGAATGGGTAAAAACCCTTAATACATCAGCCCCCAGTTTCTAGTGAGTCAGTATTGATAGTAGGCGAATTGCCAACACCTCAGGCTTTAAACATTCAATGCAAGGTATAGTGACAAGTATGTGAAAAGAGCGCTATCACCAAGCATCTGGGATAGTGGTTAAAACATGACACCAGACTTTTGGAAAACATGGAACGCAGTGTCACTTGGAATGCTCTGCAAAAAAGGTTCTTTACAAGGACAACAAAGATTGGAGTGATATTGTTTGTATTTACAGTGATTCAGCTACGTATATAAAAGAGTTGTGTGATGACCTGCCAAAATTGATACCTGAGCTGAAGTGCTTCCCTGTAAGAGATCCTTGCCACTTGTTAGATGGTATGCTGAAAGCATCTTTACAGTCTTCAGAGTTAATGAGGAATGCTACTGACTTTTTAGTCCATTCTGGTGCACTGTTTTCTTATGCACAGGAACTAAAACGCAAATATTTATCATTTCGTGCTTTGTGTGGCATCAAAGAGAGTAATCCCAACTGTGTCCCTTAGCTGATGGTTCTCAGTTCAAGGGGCTATGAATGCTATATTATCCATGTGGCAACCGTTTACAGAATCTTTGCTGAGTGATGATGCCAAAGGCAAGAAATGTGAGGATCTTTGGTCACATATTGATAGTGATGTGAAAAAAGTACACTCTACTGCATTCTTAGATTTTTACAGGAAAACATAACTGCTGTAGTGGACATAATAAAAAAATCTAGAGTCTGAAATCACCCTTGTCTGCCATGTGTTCAGCATAATTGGTGTAGATGCGAAACATCTCCTTGAGAGTAGGCTGGGCGACACCTTTAGTGACTTTGGCACTGCAACAAGTTCCATGTTAGAGTGCTTGCCACTTGGTAAGCAAAGCAATGGCGAAGAGCAATTCAGGAACTTTTATTTTACAATGTATGAGAAATGGCTTGCAATGATGCATAGCAATGTCCCTTCACCAGCAATGGCATTTGAAGTTAATGAAACCTCACTGTGGTACTCTGTTCTAGATCCCTTCCGTAAGGGGGAATTTTCTCCGTAGTTTCAAAAGTGCTGCTTCATTTTTGACCGTTTCAATAACTCTGAGGGCATAAGTGCCCAGATCAGCGCAAATGTTGCAGAACCTGCCCTGAGAATCGCTATCTTCAAGTGAACCAGTATTGGCATGGAAAGCTACGTCAGTGGCCAGAGTTAACAAATTGTGTACTGGCTGTTTTGGTGTTGCCCATCTCAAGTGCCAATGTTGAGAGGGTCTTTTCCAGAAGTTTACATGGGAAGGAAAGAGTGAGTGCACATGACCAAAGACTCACTGAAGAAGTATTGTATGGTGTACCACAATAAGTTTATTTGCAAAAATCTATTTGGACCCCATACACACTATACTTACACTGTCTATATACCATGCACTATCAGTGCAGAAAGCAAGCAATAATAAAAGAAAAATGTTCCATAAACACCGGAAAAACACTTTCTGTAGTTTTTAATGGTGCGAAAATGTGTAACCACTGATAACCACTGTTTTTTTAAGGTATTGAAATCACTTGAAAACACTGGAAAAAACCCCACCAGAATTTACCAAAAATAGAAACTGAAAACAGGAAAGCCTAGATATAGGCGTATACTCATTTTCAATTTTTTTGCTAGAAAGACCACTTACACCGCCTCTCGGATAAGAAGGATGCAAAGTTCCAATTGAACTAACTCAGTGGAATGAAGATATTTTCTTTTGAGGAATGGATGCAAATGACTGAAACATCAGAGAATAGCCCCATTGCACAATATTCAACTCCCATTAGTGTTTTTGTTATTTTCTTAAACTCTTCCTGATTGCTGATGCTTTCGACCATTGGAGATTCGAACAGAAGAGAGGGCAAGTGGAGAGTTACTTCTTGGCTGTGTTTCCTGAAGCAACTTGTGTTTGATGGCCATTTCTTTATGTGGCTGGAAGGAACTTTTTTTTTTTTTAAATCTTTTTATTGAACAGTTTAAATAGAACAACATAGCAACAGTACATTACTCAGCCCACATGGGCGCAATCTTCCACTACGCCCTTCAAAGCATTTTTACAATAACATGGATATCTGCCCGATATACATCTGCAGTTGGGTCCTCCACTCTACTGTCCGCCCCACCAGTAGGAAATCTCCGGGTATGCGGAGGGTTACATATATTACCTCTAAATGCATTCCATTTTCCCCAGACCCGGTCCCACGGCTGGAAGGACTTTTGATGTTGCTGCTGATGCTGGTATTGTTACTGGCACTGAGGGGCTTGTAACCTTTTCCAGGTAACGCCTTTTGTACTGTTTGTGCTTGTGTTTCTTGTTTTTCTTGGTCCAGAGCCATAAGTGTCTCCAACTCGGCCTTAATGTGCTACTTTTCCTTGTCCGCATGGGTAACAAAACACTGTGGTTCCAGAGCCCAAAAGGTCTAAACTTCTCTGGTGTGCCCCTGGTTTCAAGGTGGAGCCACTAAAAAGATGTTGGACCAGCCTTTAACAGTAGCTAAGGGCTGCTCAAGCAGCGAGTCAGCAGCAACACTTTACACTATGTTGGAGACCATCATCCCCTTTGCGCCACCTCTGAAAAATCTTGTCTGTTTTCTCCTCAAAACTTTAGAAATACTCCTAAAGGGATCTATCATAAGACAGGAGTAGGGTAGTAGCATTACTAGTCTTCATAGAAGTTGTGGAAGTCCCACAACTTCCAACCAACTGACGTCCACCTTCTTACTTTCCTCTTTAGAAGGTACTGTTGAGAATGGAGAAGTTGAATGATACTTCCTTGCAGTAGATGCTATGATGGAATCAAGTGGGTCGGCCCATAGAAAAAAGGGGAATTGTTCAGGATGGTTGTTTTTTTCTGTAAGGGGATTGGAGCATACTTTGCTGCAGCCAAAGCTAAAAACCGCTCCACAGCAGGTTCTAGCAGACCTGGAAGGAAACTTTACTTATAATCCTAGATCGGCATCATAGATATCCTTTATTATTTATTTATTTTATAGTTTTATAGAGCGCGAACCAGACCTGTGAGGGTATCAGAGCGCTTTACAGGATTAAGGGGGGTGGAATACAACGCGTAAGGATGGGAGGGGTCAAATTGGGAAAGATAGAGGATACATTATACAAGAGGAGCACGCAGTCTAAAGTCCAAGCTACATGTGGGGGAAAAAAAAAAAAACTTAAAACAAGTGGATATAATATACAAGAAGGCTCGCAGTCTCAGCTCTTGGGGGGGGATGCCCAGAGTGCAGAAAAATGTATCATCCATAGAGGCCATGGATGCCGAGGTGGAGGGTGGAACATGTCGATGAGGTGATTGTAAAGTATTCATTAGACGAGGTATTTTCCCATTAAGAATGTTTTGGTCTCCTTCTTAAAGTGTGCCAAGGACGGAAGTCTTCTGATGGCGGGTGGGAGAGAGTTCCAAATTCTTGGTGCGGCCCCAGAGAAGGCCCGATTATAGGTTTTTTTCTTCCGGAAGCGTGCTGGTTGCAGCAGCAGGTCTTTGGCAGATCGGGAGTTTCTGGCCCCTCTTGATACCACGAGTTTTTGTGCGAGAAAAGTAGGGGAATTGGAGTAAAGAGCTTTGTGAGTAATGCAGGCCACTTTAAATTGGATTCTGGCCTCAAGGGGAAGCCAGTTCAGAGCTTTGAGGTGGGGAGTGATGTGGTCGAATTTCTTTGTGCCCATTAGGAGTCTGGCGTGTTGAGGCAGGCTTTCAATGGGGCCAGAGAGCTCTTTGGTAGCCCTGCCAGAGTAGAGCATCCATATTCTAGTCTGGAAATGACTAGGGCCTGGATTGCCGTTTTAAGGTCGGACGCATCGAGGAAGGGTTTTAGGTTTCTTAGGTAGCTCAGGTGGAATCTAGCCGTTTTGGCCATCGAGTTTATATGGCCACGCATATTCAGGCTGCCGTCAAGGGTTATTCCAAGGGATTTCGCCGAGTCAACAATGGTAGGAGGGCAGTTTAGTGCTGTGATGGGCTTGATCCATTTCTGGATGTCTGGATTGGGTGGGGAGATCAGAAGAAATTCAGTTTTATTTGCGTTGAGTTTAAGCTGGTTGGCGGTGAGCCAATGGACTGGCAGCTTCAGGGCCTCGTTCAGGGAGAAAATGTCCTCAGGGGAAGAGATTTTTATGTAGATCTGTGTATTGTCGGCGTACATGAGGTAGGAGATGTTGGCGGCACGAAGCACCTCGGTGAGAGGTTCAAGGTAGAGGTTGAAGAGGGTAGGGGAGAGGGGAGAGGGTTGATCCTTGAGGGACTCCAACCGAAACCGGAGAGGGGGGCGGATAGATCACGGTTGATGAGGACTCTCTGTGAGCGGTTTTGGAGGAAGAATCTAAACCATTCAAGGACGGTGCCATCCAACCCCATCCTCAGTTTCAGGCGTTCTAGGAGAATTTCGTGGTTAACCGTATCAAAGGCGGAGGAAAGGTCTAGAAGGATTAGGAGACAGGTGTCGCCTAGGTCGAGGGCTTGGAGGGCATCATCCACAATGTGGAGGAGGGTGGTTTCCGTGCTGTGTCCAGGTCTGAACCCTGATTGGAAGTCATCTAGCAGGTGAAAGTTGTTGATGTGTAGGCTTAGCTGCTGTTGCACACATTTTTCCAGAACTTTGGCAAGGAGTGGGATGTTGGATAAGGGTCTGTAGTTCTCAGCGGAGGCAGGGTCCAGCGTGGGTTTTTTTTAGGATGGGGACAACTTGGCCAGCCTTGAGCGAGTCAGGAATTGAGCCCTGTAGGAGGGAGGCGTTTATTATTGAGGTCCAGGAAGGGATGATAGCCTGAGAGGCGGCAGTTAGAGGGGAGAGGATCATTAAAGTAATTGTTCGGTTTTAAGGAGGCAAGAATTCTCGAGATAGAGTATTAGTCGTAGATTTTAAAGTTGGACCATTGCGCTAGGTTTTTGGATGAAGTTTGGGAGGACAACGCAGAGAGAAGAGGTGGAGCTGGCAGAATTTGATTTTGGTGGTGAGTTGCGGATTTAAGTTCATTTCCTAGGGCAGAGATTTTGTTGCAGAAGAAGGAAGAGAATTCCTCGCTTGATATTAGGGGTTTAGGTGTTTCTTTGGAGGTTTTCGCTAGTTTGTTGGATTGGTGTTTGACCAAGTCGAACAGCTTGCGAGGTCGATTTTTGGCATTCTCCAGTTCAGTTCTGAAGAATTCTTTTTTAGTGTTGAGGATTTTCTTATTGTAGGCGTTTCTGGCCTGGCGGAGAAGTTTTAGATGTGCTGCTGATGGGTGTTGTTTCCAGATTCGTTCAGTCTGTCGAAGGGATCTCCTCTCCTTGTTGAGGGATCCGCTGAACCAGGGATTTCTGTCTTTAATCTGGGTTCTTTTTAATTTTAGTGGTGCCAGGTCATCGAGAATGTCGGATATGGTTGAGGAGTAATGATCCGCTAGGTTGTCGACCGAGGTGCACTGAGTGTGGGGGGGGGGGAAGAGGTCGGACTCACAACGCGCTGCCAGTTTCTCGTGGTCGAGGTTCTTGGTGTCTCTAACCCATTGTTTGGGAATCACGGGTTGCGGTGTCCAAGTTTTGTGGGTGCTGGGCAGGAGGAAGGTGATGGCGTGGTGGTCGGACCAATCACAAGGGTCAATAGAGATAAGTTTGACCGCTGATTCCTTGGCAATGATCCAGTCTAGAGTGGCACCTTTTGAATGAGTAGGGAGGGAGCAAGCTTGGATAAGGGCTTGATCAGCCAAGAAGTCTCTGATGGCATTGACCTGAGGGACCTTAGGATCGTTCCAATGCAAGTTCAAGTCGCCAAGAAAAATGTCAGTAGAGTTTTGAGAAACCTTGGCTGTGATGATTTCCATGAGGAGGTCCGTAAAGGTGTCGTTCTTGCCTGGGGGGTGGTAAAAGATGTAAAGTTTGCACAGCTGTGAGGTGTTGTTGGAGATGGCGAGTGCGAGGTATTCGCAGGAATCTGTGGGGTCCACCGGCAGTTCCGTAACAAGGAGATTGGAACGGTAGATACAGGCAATGCCACCCCCTTTTTTCTTTGAGTGCCTGTCCATCCTTACGATGTTATAGTTGGGCGGGACTAAGAGGTCTAGGTAGGGCGATGAGGATTCCTTGAGCCACGATTCAGTCAAGATCGCTAGATCCGATTCATGACTCAGGATGAGGTCGGAGACATCAGATGCATGCTTAACAGCTGACCTGCAGTTTATTAGGAGGCCGGCTAGGGAGGGGTAGGAGAGGGTGTCGCAGGTAGAAGCAGAGGTGGGAACTTTAGCTAGGTTGCTATTGACCACCCCTCTACTGCAGAGGGTAGCAGATCTGTTGGGGTTGGTTGCAACCGTGCAGATAGGGTGTTCTCCCCTTAGGTCTAAGTGGCATGAGGTTGTCAAGGCAGATTCGTCGCTATTGAGGAGGTCAGCCCCTACTTCCTCCGTGAGTTCTGAGGATTTAATCACTGATGTCATACATATAGAAAATAAAAGTCCATCTGTAGTTGGAGTTCAGCACCAAAATGTTGCAGTCTGGTGACACCTCATTTAATAGTAAGAACGACTAGTGTTTGCTGCATTTCTTTGAGGTACAATAATCTTCTTTTAAAAGCATTAAGACCACATTGAGGCACCTAGCTGATAGAAATGGGCTACACAATTCAAAGTAACTTTTAACCTTCCCTCAGTGAAAGAAAAATTATGGAAAAGGTGCCCGTCAAGCCACACGTGCACCAGCTACAAGCACCATACACTGTTCCTTTAAGAGGCAAGCAGTGTCAATCTCCCAGCAGGCACAGTACTGGCAGCCTCAGTTCATTTTTAACAGCCACAAGTAATGCGTAGGAGATGAGTTTTAACAATATTGACAACCGGTGAGAAGGGAGGGTTTTTTATGACTAAGGTGAGGATGTATACAATGCAAAACTAGGATTACATCTAATGTTTACTTCCAGGTCCGCTAGAAGCTGCTGTGGAGCAGTCACAAACAGAACAGCAAGCATATCCCCGTTTTACGGCTATCAGTACAACAAAACAGCACTGTAAAACTTTTAAGTGAAAGAAAGTAGTGCCTTAAAATGTACTTAACTAAACAAATTATTTAATGCCACCTGGCCTACTAAGGTCACAGTTCCCATATCCTCATTTAAGCAGTAGTGCCTAGTTAAAGTGTGCATTAACTTCCAGGTGGCTTCTCTACATATCTCAGTAAGAGGATATTTCTTAACCAGGCAGCAGAAGCTGCCCTGCTCCATGTAACGTGAGCTCTAGGTTTACCAGGGAGAGGTTTATTAACTAACTGATAACATGCAATGCATAAAACTATCCACCTGGCATAAGCCTGTCTGGATGAAGTTATACCACTCCTGAGTGGGGCATAATAAATAGCAGGTGTGCCTTACGAATGTCCAAATAAAATCTAAGGACTCTCCTGACACCAAGAGAATGAAGTGATCTCTCTGCTGGCAAAGAGGGATTACATAAAAATACTGGTAGTGATACAGTTTGGTTTATATGAGAGTCTGTAAAGATTTTAGGCAGAAAAGAGGAATGTGCTATAAAAACTGAGTGGTTCTACCGAAGAAAAGGCTAAAAGTGCACTAATTCTCCTTGTTGAAGTAAATGTAATCAGAAAAATTACCTAGCAGGAAAGGTGCTGCAATGAGGCCTTATGTATAGGCTACAATGAGGGAGCCCTTAATTTGGCTAGTAACAGATTCAACTCCCGTGTGGGGTGTGGGGGAGGGCATATAATTGGCAAAAAAGTATTTTTCAATCATTCTCAAAGTCTTATCACAGAAATTGTAATTTTTGAGAGAACCTTTTTGTATGCTGTAATGGCAACAGGATAGACTTTAATGGAGGAGTAAGACTTAACCGAGCTAGTTGGAGCAGATATGGAATGATTACATTATCTTGACAGATAATGGGTTGAAGTTTATTGCTGATGTTACAAATTCTTCCATTCAAATGCATAAGAGGCCCTGGTAGAAGAACGTTTCACCTCCTTAAGAATCTTCATACAAGGAGTGTGGCATAGCAACTGAGGAGCTCAGAATCCACCCCCCCCCAAAATCCTGTGAAATCCTGGGCACCTGGCAATAGATGAATGGAGTCCTGAACTACAGAAACGGGCAAGATGAGGACCTCCGCTTGGCAGAGGGGAACGGCAGCTCCTGTGGCCTAAGCGTGGCTAAAAATGAAAAACGGACCAGTCGAACAAGCTTGAGCGGCGGACATGCAGCCAGAAGAAAAGAACGCACTCCTGGGCGAACAGAGAGCAGGTAAAAAACAAGTTACTTACCTGTACACTGTGGTTCTCCAGTATTGGTATCTTTTATAGATTGACATGCTTGAATCTTCCCCGTTGTCTTGGTGGGAGTCCCACGGTAGCAGTAAACAATAGCAGTACTGAAAAACATTACCATAGACCTCCATAGAACAGAAACCACAATTTAGTAACCGGTCAACCTAATTTTATAACATCCAAAATTCAGCCAATCACAGCAGAGTCCTAAGAGCATCTTCCCCTACAGAGCCACCATACCTCAGATTTCAAGCACAAGTGCATATAGAGAAGAAACTCATAGGTACATGGTGAGCCTAATTGGGGAGGAAGGAGGGTTGCATGTGAAGCTATCAATACTAGCGAACCATAGTGTACAGGTAAGCAACTTGTTTTTTTCTCCAGTATTGTATCTTTTATAGATTCACATGCTTGAATCTGACAAGTAAGCAGCATACCAGGTAAAAAGACCAAATGATGGTGTTGAGTAGGCGAACTGTCGCACCATGACGCAAAAGAAAAATTATCGTAAAGCAAGAAGATGAAATATGGAAAGATTCAGTTATATATAAAAAAACATCCATCTATAAAATAGCAACCAGCATATAAAATAAAAGCGGTTAATAGCTGCATACCTTAAGCAAAGAGGCGTCGAAGAGCAGCTTGTCCAACAGCTAGATCTGCCTCCTTCCAACCATCGAGGAAGTAATGCTTGGTGAATGTGTGAGCATTCACCCATGTTGCTGCTCTGCAGATGTCAGGTAGAGATGCTCCTGCAAACAGGGCTGAAGAAGTTGCCACTTTCCTTGTTGAGGGAGCCTGCGTTTTTTGCAGACAATAGACAGCCAGCCTTTTCATGAAAGAAGACAATCGTTGAGGTGACCCAATGAGCAATGCTGGCCCGAGTTAAAGCCCGCCCTTTTCTAGGAGCCGTGAAGGAAATCAGTAATTGAGAGAATTTACGAAAGACCTTTGTTCTTTGCAGATAAAACTTCAAACAGCGTTTAATGTCCAATGAATGCAAAGCTCTCGCCGCCTCCGAGGATGGGTTAGGAAAGAACTTGGGTAACACAATAGGCTCATTTAGGTGGTAAGTTGACGGCACCTTAGGTATAAATGAAGGATTAGAGCACAGGATAACCCTGTCTGGCAGAAACTGAAGATATGGCTCTTTCATGGTGAAAGCTTGGATTTCACGGATACTGGCGTCTAGCTGCCGTAATGGCAAAGATAAAAGCCACCTTCCAAGAAAGGAACTTCAACTCATTTGTGCACTGGTTCAAATGGAGGACGCATTAGTTGTGACAGGACTGTACTTACTTGCCACAGTACTAGTGGAGGTTTAACAGGTGGGAAAGCTCTAAAGAACCCTTTAATAAATTCTTTGATGAGTGTACTGGATCACAAGGAAGACTGACCTGAGGGTATTCTATATCTAGAGATTGAAGCAAGGTGAACTTTTATGGAAGAATGTGAAAGCCCTGATTTGGCTAGGTGAAAGAGATAAGGCAGCAACTGCTCCGGAGTAGAAGAAAAAGGATGCAATATGTGAGTGGTACACCATGCACAGAATCTCTTCCATTTAGCTGTGTAACATTTGAGCATGAAAGGAGTTCAAGACTATTGTAGTATTGGCTTGCATTCCTCGGATATGCTCAAGTCTCCAAATTCAGCGTGGTGAGGAGACAAGCCGACAAATGAAGAGAGGGAGTTTGCCGATGAACCACTTGGCCCTGGTTCATGCAGAGAAGGTCCTCCTTTGGAGGAAAGAGAATCGGAGCACACTTTGATAGGCGATGCAGCTCGGTGTACCAGAACTGCCTTGCCCATCCAGGGGCAATGAGAATGATCCAACAAGGCTCCTGCTTCATTTTCTGAAGGACTCGAGGGATGAGCGGAAACGGGGGAAAGGCGTGGTGAACATCCCCACCCCAGAAAACTGGAAGGGATCTCCCCACGATTTCAGGTGAGGTATCCTGCTTGCGAAAAGAGGGCATTTTTTGTTGAGGGATGTAGCGAACAGATCTAACGTTGAATAACCCAAGGACTTGAAGACCACCTGCAACTTTTGGTCATTGAGCTCCCATTCGTAGCATTGCTTGGAAACCCCTGCTGAGAGAGCCAGCTAGCTCGTTGTGGACTCCTTGCAAATGTTCCACTCACAAGGAGATGTGGTTGGCAAGAAGTCATTCCCAAATCTGTTGAGCTTGAAGGGAAAGCGCTCGAGATCTTGTGAACGTCTGCGCCCGTCCGCGCCGTGGCAGCGCCCAGCGCCAGACCCCCTGGTCCGGGCATCCCCCGCGCCCGCCACATCAACAGACGCCGATACGACGCCAGCACCCTCCACGCACTCAACCCCGGAAAAGATCACGCCTGCTACCAGGCCACCCCGAAGCGCACCCAAGGGCCCTTCACCTGCCGGAACTGCAGCTTCGCCAGCACCCGCCCCGCCAAACCACCGCCCAGGAAAGAACCCAACTACCTCAGATGCATCCTCCTCAACACCCGCTCCGCCCGCAAACACGCCATCGAACTCTGGGACCTTCTCGACTCAACCTCCCCAGACGTCGCATTCCTGACGGAGACCTGGCTGAATCCCGCTTCAGCCCCCGACATCGCCATTGCCATCCCGGACGGATACAAGATCACCCGCAGGGACCGCACCAACGGAGTCGGAGGAGGCATCGCCATCGTCCACAGGAACACCCTCAGAGTCTCAACCAACACCGACGACACCCTCAGCACCGCCGAACACATGCACTTCCAGATCCACACCGATCCCAACACCACCCTCAGAGGAACCCTCATCTACAGACCCCCCGGACCCCGACCACAGTTCAGCGATTCCATCGCTGACTTCGTCAGCACACACGCCATCGCCTCCACGGACTACATCCTCCTCGGGGACCTGAACTTCCACCTCGAGAACAACAAGGACACCAACTCCACCACCCTGATCGACAACCTCGCCACCCTCGGACTCAGACAGCTCGTGACTACACCCACCCACGCCGCCGGTCACACGCTAGACTCCATCTTTTCCGCAAGCCCACACGTCTCCTTCAACCACACCTCCGAACCCCACTGGACTGACCACCACTGCATCCACTTCACCTACAGGAAGCCCACCACGCACCACCGCACCGAACAAATGCCTCGCCGCTGCTGGAGCAGAGTCACGGAAGACCAGCTAACCACAACCCTCGCCCTGAGCCCACCCGCCGAACCCTCCGACCCCGCCGCCCGCAACCTCAGACAGTGGATCGACGACTGCGCCAACACCTCGCCCCGCTCAAGAATCCGCCCAACAGCCACACCAGCAAGAAAGCCACCTGGTTCACCGAAGACCTCCAGGCCTCCAAACGAACATGCCGAAAACTGGAGAAGATCTGGCTCCACGAACGGACAGCGGACAGCTACGCCGCCCACAAGAGCGCCACCCGCAATCACCATCACCTCATCAGATCCGCCAAAAGGGCCTCACTCAAAGACCGCCTAGACAACAACGCACACAACAGCAAAGAGCTCTTCAACATCGTGAAGGAACTCTCCAACCCCAGCTCCAACACCAACGACATCCAGCCGTCGCAAGACCTGTGCGACTCACTGGCCACCTCCTTCCACCGCAAAATCGCCGACATCCACGACAGCTTCAACACCACGACCGCCCCGGCAACCACCGAGACCACTGCCCCCACAACCACCAACCGCCTGCTCTCCTGGACCAACATCAACGACGAGGACACCAGCGAGATCATGAACACCATCCACTCCGGTTCACCGCTAGACCCGTGCCCTCACCACATCTTCAACAAAGCCAGTACAGCCATCGCGCCCCATCTCCGGAAAATAATCAACATCTCCTTCGAGACAGCAACCTTCCCGGAAAGCTGGAAGCACGCCGAGATCACCGCCTTACTCAAGAAACCCAAGGCAGACCCCAAGGACCTCAAGAACTTCCGACCCATCTCTCTGCTCCCGTTCCTTGCGAAGGTCACCGAGAAAATCGTCAACAAACAACTGACCCGCTACCTCGAGGAGAACAACATCCTGGACCCTTCCCAGTCCGGCTTCCGCAGCAACCACAGCACCGAAACCGCCCTCATCGCCGCCACCGATGACATCAGGACCCTGCTAGACAACGGAGAAACAGCAGCCCTCATCCTCCTGGACCTATCAGCCGCCTTCGACACGGTCTGCCACCACACACTACGAACACGCCTTCACGACGCCGGGATCCAAGAGAAGGCCCTGGACTGGACCACATCCTTCCTTTCCGGCAGAACACAAAGCGTCCGCCTCGCCCCCTTCCGATCCAAGGCCACCAAGATCATCTGCGGCGTACCCCAAGGCTCCTCCCTCAGCCCAACGCTGTTCAACATCTACATGGCACCCCTCGCCCACGTCGCCCGACAGCACAACCTCAACATCATCTCCTACGCCGACGACACCCAGCTGATCCTCTCCCTCACCAAAGACCCTCACACCGCCAAAGCCCACCTCCACGAAGGAATGAAGGCCGTCGCCGAATGGATGAGGACCAGCCGCCTGAAGCTGAACTCGGACAAGACGGAGGTCCTCATCCTTGGTTCCAACCCTTCAGCCTGGGACGACTCCTGGTGGCCAACATCACTGGGAACAGCCCCGCCACCCACCGACCACGTACGCAACCTAGGGGTCATCCTCGACCCCACCCTCTCCATGACTAAGCAGGTCAACGCCGTTTCCTCATCCTGCTTCAACATCCTCCGAATGCTCCGCAGGATCTTCAAGTGGATCCCCACCGAAACAAGAAAAACAGTCACCCAGGCCCTCGTCACCAGCAGGCTGGACTATGGAAACGCCCTCTACGCAGGAACGACGGCTAAGCTCCGAGACGGCTGCAACGTATCCAGAACGCCTCTGCACGTCTTATCCTCGACATCCCCCGACGCAGCCACATCACACCCCACCTGAGAGACCTGCACTGGCTCCCTGTCAACAAGAGGATAACCTTCAAGCTCCTCACCCACGCACACAAAGCACTCCACAACTCCGGACCAGCCTACCTCAACAGACGACTCAGCTTCTACACCCCCACCCGCCAGCTCCGCTCGACCAGCCTCGCCCTCGCCACAGTCCCCCGCATCCGGAAAACGACCGCCGGCAGCAGATCCTTCTCCCACCTCGCCGCCAAGACCTGGAACACCCTCCCCACCAACCTCCGACAGACCCAAGACCTACTGGCCTTCAGAAGACTCCTCAAGACCTGGCTCTTCGATCAGTAGCAGCACCACCCCCCTCTTTCCCCAGCGCCTTGAGACCCTCGCGGGTATGTAGTGCGCTTTATAAGTGACATGATTGATTGATTGATTGATCATGCTTTCGAAGGTAAAACATTGTAGTAGTATTGTTCGTCCTGATGAGCACCGAAGAACCCTGGATTCGAGGCAGGAAAGCTTTTTGGCCCAGGAATACTGCCTTGAGTTTTAGAATGTTTATGTGGCACTCCGACTCCTGTTGGGACCATTTGCTGTGAACCTATAATTCCCGAAGGTGAGCCGCCACCCCTCACCCCCAATCCCCCCATCCGTCCATCGACGCATCAGAGGTCATCACCAGCTGCTGCACAGTGTGAATGAAAGAGACCTTGCAAAAGGTTTTCCCTTAACACCCACCAGGACATAGCAGCTCTCATTGCTGCTGAAATGTGAACCTTGTCGTTGAACGATCCTGGAGACTGAATCCACTGTGCATCGAGCTGCTCCTGCAGCGGTCGCATGCGGAGAGAGCAATTGGGGATTAGCATGATGCAAGAGGACATCATCCCCAACATGGACTTGTATTGTCTCACAGAAACAAACTTTTGCTGAGAGAAGCCTTGTTGCATCTTGATTACGCAATATTCTATTGTGAGTTGGAAAGGCTTTGCTGAGATCTGGGTCGAGGCATGTTCCCAGAAAAGTCAGGGATTTGGAAGGAATGAGGGACGATTTTTCCAGATTGAGGTAAAGACCTAGAGACCGGAAGAGATTTTGACAGGCCTGTTTTGAAATTTTTGCCGCCTTACAAGTCGGACCTTTTATTAGCCTGTCGTCCAGGTAGAGAAACACCTGGTCACCTGAACGTCTTAAGAAAGCTAACTATCGGTGCCATGCAGTTGGTGAAAACCCAGGGAGCGGATTTTAAACTGAATGGACGCACTTAGAATTGGTAATGGCACCCTGCCACTTCGAACCTGAGAAATATTCGATGCTTGGGGTGGATGGGAATATGAAAATAGGCATCAAGGAGATCGAGAGACAGATAATCTAATTTTTCCATGAGAAGAAGAATCTCTTGGAGGGAGAACATCCTGAAAGATTGTTTTTTTGATGAACTTTTTCGGCATTCTGAGGTTCATGACCTGCCTCCATTTTCCTGTCTTTCATATTGAGGAAGAAGTGTGAATAAAACCCCTGGTTGCGCTGGTTGAGGGGTACTTCTTCGAAGCCCTGTTTGAGAAGAAGTGATTTTATCTCCTTTTTGAGATCCGGAAAATGACGAAGCGGAACTTTTTGTGGGTGGAACATTTGGAGAATGCTGAACGAATTGCAGGGTGTGACTGTGCTGGAAGATGTCTAAAACCCATTTGTCTGTAGAAATGGAGTTCCATTTCAGAAAGAATTTGGAAAAGGCAGGATCAAAATGTATTGCGACTGTGGTGGCAGGGGCCTGGCGAATCTCATGGCCTCATATTAGAGTTCTGGGATTTTCCGGCAGAATGCTGCCTCTTGTGCCCTGTTGGTCTTAAATAAGACTGAGCAGAGTTGGATAGGAAAGTTTGGTTGTATGGCTGATAGGTATTCTGCAGATATGGCTGGTACCGCTGTTGGAATTGCGGCCTGGATAAGTACGGCTTCCAATATCTACCCCAAAAGGACTGAAAATGGCGTTGCTGGAGACTGGCTAAAGCCTTAGCCGTGTCTGTGTCCGATTTTATGGACTGTAGCGCTTTGCCTATGAGCTTACCGAACAAGCACTCTCCGTCAAATGGCATATTATGTACCTTGGTCTGTACTTCTGGACGGAAGGTAGTCGCCCTCAGCTAATCTGAACGACATATCATCGCTGCTCCTGCCATCTGGCGAAAAGCAGTAGATGAGACATCCATGGTGATCTCAATGAACTCCGATGATGCTCTTTCCCCTTCCAACAGAATGTCCTTAGCCTCTTTCTTTTATCGTCCGGAAGATACTTCAACAGTGCGAAATGTCTGACCACATCTGTCGGTCATATCTCCCTAAAAAGGCCATGGCATTGGAGGCTCTAATAGAGGTGGCCTCCAGCGCAGAGAACCTCTTTCCTAGGTTGTCAAGGCAGAGACCTTTTTTGTCAGGTTGAGCTGTATATGGAGACGACAAATTCTTGGCTTTCCTTTGTGCTGACTGCATGATGACAGAGTCCAGCCCGGATGACCAATGAGGCATGTGGGCGAGTTGCCAAGGGCCTTGTACTTTTGTCCAGGAATCACCGCTGGACTGGAAGCAGGTGTTTTCATTAGCTGAAGGCCCTCTCGCCATAAAAAATCCACTATAGGGATTGCTCTGATGGAACGCTGAGTGCCTGGCTTGAAATCATACAACAAACCCTGTTTGTTTAGCCGGCATTGGCAGATCGAAACGCTTGGAGGAACGCTCTAAAAGATCGTGAAATCCACCGATGTCTGCAGGTGGAAAATCTGCAGAAGGTGGGATAGGGATGGGGGCTATATAGTCATCACCCTCATCATGGACATCTGTGTTAGTATGAATTTCCCCTTCTATCTGTTGCTGGTCCGCATCCTGGGTGTCCTCCGTGATGATTATTGGTGGAGGTAAAATGCTTTCCCTGGTAGATTTAGGAGTATTTTGGCAAGCCAGATCAATACTTGCGGAGGCAGAGGCTGTTGAGGAGCGTTACCATCTAGGAAACATAATAGTCTATCATATGACGTAAATCCAACACTAGGTGTTACATGGCCCATACGGACATTGCCGTTTTTCACTAACTTAGCATGAGCACGTTGCCTTCGCACATGTTACTACATGTCTATTTTTTTTGCGATAATTTCAAAGACTGCTTTCACATGAGAATTGATAGCCGTGTTCACTCTCTGCATGTTCCTGGGATTTTGACTGAACATTATGTGCAAGGTCGAACAACAACGCACCTTGTTATTTTGTTCTGGCCAGTCCTTGGCCCTTAGACAAAACATACCGATGCAGCTGTTGTTTGGACAGTGTACTTGGGTTTTTAGTGGAATGCATAAATAGGTGACACACACTTGGAGAAGGAGCTTTCCAGGGAGAAGAGCACCTATGATGTTGATTTATCATCTATAGGCTAAGGTATGTGGTCCGCTGACAAAGCCCAGAGATCTTCTATTATATAATATTACTTCTTAGCAAGGGGAGGGAGGTTAGGCACTATAGGCCTTTCTCCATTGTCTTTCTATGATGACATCTCCTTTCATGATTTATGGACTGACTGCTATGCTGACAATATTTGTACCATGCATTTTCCTGCTTGTTGTGGCACGCATACTGCATGTTAGGGCACGTTAGTTAAAATAAATATTTTAAACTGTTTCGTGTCTTTGTCAGATCTTATTGTGTAGCAAGAGTGAGTGAAAGGGTGTGTCTTGTTACCGTGATTCCTGAGAGATCTCGGAGTGTTGTATTTTGGGGTGTCTAATCATTTGTCTCTTAGTGAGTGAGTAGGAGAGCAGGTGCGACACTATAGCTAGTCGGTCATGGGTTCGTGGGTACTAAGGTGGTAGGAAGACTCAGTCCCTATACACCAAGGTCCCATTTCCTGTGCATAGTTCTGTATTTGTGCAGAATCCCCTGAGTAGCACTTGTGCTTGTCCACAATCTCCTCATACAGGTTTCCAGAGATGTCCTTGGTGAGAGGGCTTCGCCTCCTATATTCGTGTTTTATAGGTTTTTCAAGCTTGGAATTTAAAAGGTAGTTTCTCTTTTTGACCCGGTTTTGCTCTACCGTTCTACTGGTTTATCCTTCGTTATTTATATGGCTGTCGCTATTGCGGGTCATAACCGCGCTGCAGTCACAGTGTATTTGACTCAACGTAGTGTCCCTAATGCGGGGGCTGATATTATCTTTGTTGTCGAGGCGGATGCAGCATAGCGCTTCGAGGTTTTCTATTCTTGGGTTACATTTCCAGCAGTGGATGGGAATGATAATTCGTTTCATGAATATACTGCAGCCGTGGTTCCGCGGAATTATCGCCTTTATCGATTACTTGAAGTTCAGTTGACAGCCCCGGAGCATACCATCTGGTTTAATGGCGCCCTTCCTCACCCTGTTTCTGTGGTCCGTTTAGGCCCCGTATCAGTCGATGGGGCCACGTGGCCCATTTTAGCTGGTTTTTCACCACATCCGAATTATCTTAATGTTCCTCTCGCAGAGCTACGTCAATTACATAGGTCATTAATTCACATACACAGAAATGTGTCACAATTTATGTCACGTAACATTCAAGTGGCTCTGGCTGGAGCCGCTCCTCAACCGCCTGGACATGGTGGTGGTCTTGTCATTAGTCCCATTATGATTAATTCAGTGATGGGCAAACGTCCTCCGAATAGAGAAGACTTGCCATATTGGATGGCAGAGAAAGTTGAGCAACTCGAGGCTGTTTTTCCACATACTACTCCTGTTGAGAAACACAGGATCCTTACGATGAGTTTACAGAGTGGTATTGTTCCCACTTTAGCTGATTGCACCACCTGAGGGACGGTGTTTGCTGTGGTGTATACACTGTGCTTTGGCACCCCCTCCATGAGCGTTGTCCCGAGAGTTCTAAAGAAGGTTCAAGATGAACACGGGGCTGGTCCAGCCCTGGAATTGGGGATGAGATTAAAGGCATGTTCCCTATTGTCTCCGATATGATTCTGGCCAATGTCAAAGGTGAAGCAGTTAGCTTGCAAGTGCGTCAACGCATTAAGGCGGTGGAAGACGTTTATCGGCAGCGGCAGTTACCGATCATTATTGTGGATGTATATACATTATTGGGTCGCAATAGTTTGGGAGTAAGACCTTATACTCGGGTACAAAATAAACCCCCTCCGGACGAGGAGGGTCGTCCAGTCTTTCCTAAAAGACATGGAATAAAAATCAGCGGCAGCAACAGCAGAAGCCTGGTTCTTGTGCTGGTTCACCAACACCGGACGCTTCTGACCATAGATATGATTTGCGTGACCGCTCTAAAATTAAAACACCCAAAAGGTTTCAGGTTCCTGATCCTCGTTCTACTCGTTCCTTTCAGTAATCGTCGGAACAGTTCGCCTGGGGCGGACGTCAGGATCGCAGGGAAGGCGAGTCTGCGCAACCAAGACGTGACACGCAGCGCCAGCTTGACGTAAAAGCCAAACCGGAGGGACCACCTCAATATCGTACCCCTTTTCAGAAGAAATAAGTTGCCGCTTTGACTGCAAAGTATGCCTCAGACGGTGAGAACCCTGCTCCTCGATTGGAGATGGGCGGTGACACTCCTCGACAAAGCGGCGGAGGTTACCATAGTGCGGGAGGCACTCCACCAGTTTCTGCAGGCGAAAGCAACCGACACATTTATTACAGCGGAAACGGATGATACACGAGTTGCAGCCCCCGAAAGGCTTTATGAGATTGGCCTCTAAATTGAAGGTGATATTAAACGCACAATTAAGGCGGTCATTTGGGACAACCTTACTTCTTCCTATGATATTTTGTTGGCGGAGGTTGATTGGCCTCCCCCATTTGTTCTGGCTTCTTCTAAAGGGGAGGATGTTATTCTTCTGAGTTTTTCGCATTGTCTCGGAGGCGGCTAAACAAGCATATGCGTCGGAGTGGGCGCTGGCGCTTGCCCCGGCTGTGCATCGTAATCAGGTGGATTGGGATAAGGATTCGCCGGCACATGAAATTCCTTTGCGATCCATGCCATAACCCCAATATCCAACAAAACGAGACGCGAAAGCATCCGTAAGTGAAATCTTGGCACAATTGGAATATTAGGGTGTAATTGAACCCTGTGTTTCATCCATGACTAATCCTCTTTTTCCGAGATTGAAACCGGGTGGTTCATATCGTATTGTTTTGGATAACCGTCATTTGACCATTCATGTTTGTACCTTTGCAGTAGAGAACACCCACAGCTCTGCGTTAGTCGATACCATTGTTCGGAAAAAAATATAATCCGACTCTTGAACTCTCCAATGGTTTTTATAGTCACAATTTGGCTCTTGATAGCCGTGACTTGACAGCCTTCAGCGCCCTCGCAATCACAAAAGATATACGCGCTTGCCTATGGGATATAAAATAGTCCCGGCGCATAGTGTCCGTTTTACATGAAATTGACCCTGATGCTTTCTCTTACATCGATGACATCTATTTTACGGATGATGAATTGATACCGCATCTTGTGTGTGTGGACCGCATCATGTCTTTTGCTCACTTAGGGTACAAATTCAACTTTGCCAAGTCGCATATTGCCTGTTTGGCAGTACTTTTTCTGGGTTATGAACTCACCAATGAAGGTAGGGGGTTGGCCCCCCACTTTCTGGAGAAATGTGCTCAATTGCAACCTCCTCCTACTCTTAAAAAATGACACTCTTTGCTGGGTTTTTTTTAATTTCGGGAGGACATACATTCCTGATTATGCCCAGCGTATCAAACCACTTTACTCTTTGATACAAAATCTTTCTCTGCATCTTGTTGGCTTCCGGAACATGCCGCAATTTTTCGGCCTCTGCAGTCTGATCTGCTTGCGACCAAATTATTGTTAACGTTTGACAATTCCACAAATTTGGTCATAAGGATTGTATCAGGCAAGTTGGGTTTCACTTACTTGACGTTCAATGAGGGGGACACGGTCCCCATTGCATATAAATCGCATGTGTACACTTCGGCTGAAATGCGTTTCTCTTCTACAGAAAATATTTTGACAGCTGTCCAGATGGCGATTCTGAAAGAACACTCTCTGGCTCAGGGTAAACGCATTTTCATGGTCTGGCCGGTACCTGCTTTGGAAGCAGTTACAAAGGCTAGTGTTCCGAATTCTAAAGCCTTGCATCCACGCTAGATACAATGGGCTAGTTCTTTGACGTCGGCTGATGTCAGCTTTATTTTTGATTCTTCTTTGCAGAAATAGGAGTTTTTACATTATTAGCATGTTCACCCGCCTCCTCTGTCATTGCTTCCTCTTGATCAGTACAAATGCATTGTTTACACTGATGGAACTGCGCAGCCAGCCGTTGGTTCGAAACATGCTTATTCTGCGGCATGCGCGATTGTGGCTGGAAAAATTGTTGATGGGGATTTTAAATCCTCCTTGGTGCATACACAGTCTCTTGGTGATTGCACGGCTCAATTGGCGGAGCTATGTGCGTTGGTTTTGGCACTTGAATTTGCTGATCCTGATGTTCCCACTCTTGTCGTGTGCGATTCGTTTTACTGTGTGCAATCCTTCAATGACAACTTGTTCTTCTGGACACAAAATGATTTCCGTGATTCTAAAGGTAGCGCAATTAAGCATAAGACGCTTGGGTCCAGGTGGCCGAACTTAAGGCGCGCTTGCCACTCACACATGTTATCCATACTTTGGCCATCAACGTGTGGGAGCACACACTGTTGGTAACACACTGGCTGATGAGTCAGCCAAATCTGCAGTAGCCACTTGTTCTGTAGCAGCAGTCAGAGACCATGACTGAAATTGATAATGATATTTTAGCGGCTATTGCTGCGACAAAGGAGGGAACAGAATTTCCCCAAGGTTTCCCTTCAAGTTATACATACCACTTGTCGTCTGATCAAATTCTATTTGCATCTATCCCGTCCTTTGGGGATCTGCTGATTCCCAACGAGGACCGCAGACTTTCTTTAATCATTGCCGCTCATGAAGGCGTGGCTCCTGCCCATGCCGGAGTAAACGCAACTGTTTCCCTTTTGCAGCAACGTTTATGGTGGCGTGGTTTATACCAACAGACACGTAAATATGTTCTTTCTTGTGACATTTGTCAACAAATCAAGACTTCTACTTTGCACGTCCACCACATACTCAGCTTTACATCTCTAATCAGCCATTTGGCTGTATTCATCTTGATCACTGCAGTCCTTTGACATCTGACACTGCGTTTAAACACATCTTGGTTGCAGTGGATTCGTGCACTAAATTCCTTTGGGTTTGGCCTCAACGTAGTGCTGATGCTCGAACTGTCGTTAAAGATTTGCGTGTCTTTGTCGGGACATTTGCTTGTGGCACCTTCCATTCGGACCAAGGTCCTGCGTTTGCCTCTCAGGCTTACCGGGATGCAATGAAGTCTCTGGGGGTGCAGGTGTAATATTAGTCTCCGTACCGGCCTAATGGCAATTCAATTGTGGAGCAGATGAACCGTGACTTAAAGCAATCTTTGACAGCTAGAGTCTTAGGTACTGGCAGGGGTTGGCTGACACATTTGTATGGAGTCCAACGTGCACTAAATAATCTCCCTAGAAGATCGCTGGGTGGGCAAACCCCAAACGAAATGCTCTTTGGCATTAAAATGTTTGTGCCAGACCTTGATGGTCTAGACGTTGTGGCGGCTGCCGCAACCTATGACGTAGATAATAGTTGTGCTATGTTACACGAACTACAAAAAGCTTGTGATTCACAAGCAAGAGCCCAGTTGCCCTCTTCCGCAGATCCAGCGGTGCTTATTCCTGTTTTAGGCTGGCTTCCTAAAGTTGGAGATCTGGTCCGTGAAAAGGTGGAGAACAAAAAAAGAATTTGGTCCATCCTACCGTGCACCGGTCAGAGTCCTTGGTTTGAAAGGCACCCACACTATGAACCTGCCTCCTTTACCTGGTCGTAAGGAGAATTGTTACATTTCAATCGAACATGTCAAGCTACACCATATGGCAGATACTGAATAGTATGCCTCCAAGCATTCCACGTCGAGATCTTTCACTGAATCCGATTGCGTCTGTTTCTTCGGCTACTCCCCAGCAATCACAAGGGGAGATGGAAACTTCAATTGATATAGTGCCAGTTTTTCCTTCTACATCCACATCTGTGGATAATGAGTATGCTTCTCCTCCGGTTGAAGTCATAATTGAGATTCCTGAGAGTACCATACCAGAAACATCTGAAGCAGCACATCCACCGTTGTTTCAGCTGGGGTCCAGAGGTTATTATTTGGACCATACTAGCTTTTCCTCTAACACATCTTCCCCATCATCTTACGTGCCGGAGACCCCTACCCGTACCAGAGTTTATCTCCTAGTTCAAAAAGACTTACTTGGTCCCACCCTGGACATATATCTGGATGGTGCTTACGATGATATTTCTCTTCATGTGGATCGAATTTGTAACTGTGTTTTTCCTACTCATTAATGGCCACCATTTACCTGAACGCTCTGCTGTGAACTTTGTTGATGGAGTTCTGGCCCCCTCACACATAGTCCCAAATAATGAAAAGAGACCAAGCCCATGTCACTATATCAGCATTCCCTGTTGATGATGGTAAAGTCTGGGATAAAGTTGCATACGGTATCCATGGCCCGACCGAAATTTTTAACATTCCATACGTCTTCCACGTTTCCTTGGGAGATGTGGTTTTGCCCGACATACATTCAGATGACTGGACATGCCATTCATTCATTGTTCTCTGACTTAAAATATTATGCTGCATTTGACACTGAAGATTTATATTTGAATTCAGCTAATTACGCAGATTTATTCTGTTATCAACATTATGGCCATCACTTTTTACACAAGACCAAAACACAGAGACTGTTCCCATTTACCCAATGGGAGCATTGCCCAACACCATTACAGGGAAGTTCGAAGACCCAACAAAGTAAATTTCTGTATTTTTCTGGTTACAATCTGTCTGACCCACAGTCTTATTTTTATAAATTGAAGATGCTGCGCCAAACTAAATTTATGTTAACACAGAGTAAACTGGTTTACTCCATGTCGTAAACTGGTTTACTCCATGTCCTTCAGGAACGATTTGCCCGTGAAGGGTTATGGGCATTGGAAGGACACAATTGATTTAAAATCCATCTGGG
The DNA here is from genome assembly GCA_963921515.1 of Calotriton arnoldi. Taxonomy (NCBI): domain Eukaryota; kingdom Metazoa; phylum Chordata; class Amphibia; order Caudata; family Salamandridae; genus Calotriton; species Calotriton arnoldi. The sequence continues at coordinate 939,459 of CAWUFW010002282.1, read as the reverse complement.
GCACTAGAGATTGGCAAGTGCAAGGCACTGAAGCTTTGCATCGTGCATGTCTGATACGGTCTCAAATCTTATTTTTAAATGGCACGGTACAGACTACTTGTTTTGGTTTAGCCACGGCCAAAAATCTAAATATTCCCACCATTCCATTATTAGCTCCATATAATACATGGCAAATACACACTAACTACACTATTGAAGACTTAGCGATCTTATCTCAAAACGGCACACACAACTCGTCCAATATTGACCCCTTAGGATGGTTAGTGTGGCCGACAACTTCAAATGCATGTCAATTAAGTTTTTTGAATACTACAAAAGGTTTTATACAAAATAGACCTGATCCACACTTCCCACATTCACATAGTTACCACATACTCTGTGGGTAAATTATGTCAGCAATGGTTGGAACATTCCACACTGTCGTCTGTAAAACACCTCTCTAATTTGTCAGGTGACATTGATTTGGCTGATTTTCTTTTAAATCCAAAGTCCCCTCAAACAAGACGTTTTATTTATTCCGCATATAATGAATTTTGGAAACTGACGCAGATGGAAGCTGCAGTGCGTCTCCGCCAAATTGACCAGGCTAATTTAGAAAAAGTCCTTGCGGTAGTAGATAATAGCATTAATACACTGTCTTCCCGTATATATACTTAAAACAATATTGTATCTTCTGTCATTGACATTGTTCAGCATGAAGTGTCTGTTTAGTGTCATGGTCAAAATCAGTTACGTTCTGTAGTGCAGTTTGCTTGGACGTTGCAAACTCTCAAAAATGGAAAAGTACCATGGGATAATTTGAATGCTTCTGCACTGTTTTTGCCGTTTAATTTGACTGATAAACAGAAATTAATGTCCATGAAAGGTGCCACATAAACATTGTTACATTTTGAACAATTAGAACAGTTACCGTTTTCGGTAGTCGAGACTGATTCAGCTGTGTGGTTAATACATGGGGTTATTTCACTGCCTATCTCACTTTTTCAGTTCACAGCATGCATGAAACATCATCCAGTTGGGAGATATGAGCCCCTCAGCAATAATTTTATTCACAAATTATGGTCATTGCCTTGTGCTTACAGATGTCAACGCGCAGAAAAGGAAGTTTTCCTTACAGGGGAGGACTGTGATTCCACAGTAGGACATTCCCTAGTCTGTAAACAAGTTAAGCTTCACGTAGTCTGTAATGTTTCGGCCCCTCATCTAACTTGTTTTTTGAAAGGTACCCCTGTCCCGGCTATTATTCCCGTACTAACTTTGCTTTCTAGCGGTAGTTATCTTATTTTGAATAACCACGATTGTAGCGGCTTGAGAGCTGGCATCCCGTATATAGTAATGGTTTCTCAACGAGTTACATGCTGCACCAATGTTCTATTTCCACCCCAGCATGGGATTATAGATAGTTCGCTTTGGACTTCCATTCCAACTTTGAAAACAGATTTCAATAAACTAAGCAGACTCAAAGCGCTATTGTTTCAACAAGAAGTGGCTCTCACATCGGCTCGGGAGACCTTCGAATTGCAGGTGGCAAGAACCGCAAGCAAGAAACACTCGCTGCTAAACACAAATCACACACTCCATTTTGGAGAATTAATACACCAAATATTTAATGCGTCTGATATGAAGGGCCTTGCTCACTTTTTTTTTTTTTTAACTTGTGGGATCAGGCCTTGTTTCTTCCTTTCAGACTATTTTTGGAGTAATTCCAGGTTTTATTCATTCTATTTTTTCCAGCGCCTTCGGAGGGTTTCCCCTGGTGCTCCTGTTGGTTTGCGGAGTGCTGGTTCTCATATTATTGCTTCGCAATGGATGCTCGATCTGTGGAGCTGCCAAACCCGGTTCAGTTGCAGCTATACCGTGATCGATTGTGGCAGTTCTTTGGTTCTATGCCAGTGGAGTCTTTTGAGATAGACTACTGGCTGACCTTCCGTTATGCCTACTTCACCTGCGTGCAACCTGTGTTTCACTGCCTCCGGTGCCCTTTTCAATGGGCCATGGATGTCTGCCTGTCCAATACCACACACGCTACCAAGGATTATGATCTGTTAATGGGTCCGTTAAAGGCCCATGACCTGGTTTGGGCCAGGGGTAGGCGTTTGGTATGCGATCCTCTACTCGGACCAACTGCAGACTTGAGTACCTGTGCTCTTGCGCAGCGCCTCATAGACCGCAGTTTCATCGAGGTTAACGCAGGTTGCCCTGAGATGCTCCCAACGGCTTCTGGATATAAGGAGCATGTGTGCTCGTTCGACATACTAAACTGGATGGCATACCTTTTTACGATGGAAGGAACAGGTAACATTCTGGAGTTCATGGCATTCCGCTTTTCCCTCAACATTTTTGTCTCTGACGACCAACCATGAATGGATAGCATTTTTTGAACGCCCAATTGGCAAAATGTTTTAACATTGTGACCTGGGTGTACACAAAAAGTTTTTTGGGGGGCTTCTACATTACATGAATTGGCCTTTGACAAAGATGCTTTGCCTCTGCTTACCTCTGATTTTTGTTATTTGTATAAGGATAACGCCCTGGCCAAGGGGAGGGTGTCACGTGGCCCATAGGGACATTGTTGTTTTTCACTAACTTAGCATGAGCACGTTGCAGCTTGCCTGCTGCTTTGCACACGTTACTACACGCCTTTATTTTTCTTGCGATAATTTCAAAGACTGCTTTCACATGAGAACTCATCGCTGTGTTCACCCTCTGCATGTTCCTGGGATTTTGACTGAACATTATGTGCAAGGTCGAACAACAATGCCCCTTGTTATTTTGGTCTGGCCAGTCCTTAGCCCTTAGACAAAACATACCGATGCAGCTGTTGTTTGGACAGCGGACTTGGGTTTGTAGTGGGATGCAGGAATAGGTGACACACACTTGGAGAAAGACCTTTCCAGGGAGAAGAGAATCTATAATGTAGATCTACCATCTATAGGCGAAGGTATGGGGTCTGCTGACAAAGCCCAGAGATCTTCTATTATATAATAATACTTCTTCTTAGCAAGGGGGAGGGAGGCTAGGCACTATAGTTCCTTCTCCATTAATTTTCTATGATGACATCTCCCTTCATGATTTATGGACTGACTGTTATGCTGACAATATTTGTACTATGCATTTTCCTGCTTGTTGTGGCACGTATACTGCAAGTTAGGGCACGTCAGTTAAGGCAAATGCTACTTACCCGGTATGCATCTGCTCTTGGCATGTAGAGCTTTGCATAGCCTGCCATCTAGTGTTGGGTCCGGATGTTTGCACTTTGTTTTTCTTGGAAGAAGTCTTTTCCAGTCACGAGGTAGGCGGCGACTCCTTTCGGTGATGGTGCTCATGGGCATCGACTCCATTGTTAGATTGTTTTCCCAGCAGAGGGTGATAATGGAGTTAGTTAAAGTAGCAGAAAGAGATGTCCATGTATATATATCCAAGTAAGATATCACTGCAACTGGTATAGGTATCCGGGGTGGGCGCATGTGAATCTACAGCTCTACATGAGCTGTAGATCACATGCTTTGCATAGACTATACAGCAGTGATCTCCCAAAGCGGTGGCTAACCTGTAGCTGTTGCAGTGGTTTGAAATAGTGTACGTAAAACTGCTTGGCCCACACTAACTTGCTGTCTTACTAACACATCTACACAATAGTGATTTGTGAATGTGTGAGGTGTAGACCATGTTGCAGCTTTGCAGATGTCATCTATGGGGATATTTCCCAAGAATGCCATAGAAGCCCCTACTTTGTGGGTGGAGTGCGTGCGGTCTAGGGGGAACTGTTACTGTTCGCTTTGTCTTTGCATAGCATGTCTGAATGCATTTGACTATCCACCGTGCAATACCGGATTTTGATATGGGATTGCCTTTATATGGTGGAGCAAAAGCTACAAAGAGTTGTTTTGTCTTACGAAAAGGTTTTGTTCTTTCTATGTAATAGAGTATTGCTCTTTTAACATCTAAGGTGTGTAGAGCACGTTCTGCCACAGAATCTGGTTGAGGGAAGAACACAGGCAACTCAACAGATTGGTTGATATGAAAGGCAGAAATGACCTTTGGTAGAAATTTAGGGTTGGTCCGAAGAACTACCTTCCAAGTGAGAAATTACAGCTCACATCTGTGCAATGGTTCAAAATCTGGACCCATCAGTCTGGTGAGGACAATGTTGAGATTCCACACTGGAGCAGGTGGAAGTCTTGGGGGAATGACTCTTAAGTCCTTCCATAAAAGCTTTAATGACAGGCACTCTAAAGAGAGACATATGTTTTCTATTTTGAAGGTATGCAGCTATTGCAGCAAGATGTAAGTGTATGGATGTGTACGCTAAGTTTGAGTTTTGTAGATGTAATAAATAGCATATAATGTTTTGAACCGAAGTATCAAGCAGGTGGATTTGATTATTACAATATATGACAAACCGCTTCCACTTTGCTGCATAGCAAGCCCTTGTGGTAGGACGTCTAGCCTCTTTGATAATGTTCATGCAGTCTGGGGGGAGATTGAGGTAGCCAAACTCTAAGACTTCAGGTGCCAGATCGCAAGGTTGAGATGACTGGGATCTGGCTGCATTATCTCTCCACGGCTCTGCGCGAGTAGATTGGGTGTAAGATGTAGTTTTTGGTGAGGAACTACTGAGAGCTCCAACAGGGTGGTGAACCAGGGTTGGCGGGCCCATGTGGGAGCAACTAGGATTAGTGTCAGGGCCGCCTGTCTGAGCTTCCGAACCACTAATGGAATGAGTGGGAGAGGCAGAAAAGCATAGGCAAATATCCCTGACCAATTCATCCATAGTGCATTGCCTCTGGACAATGGGTGTGGATACCTGGATGCGAAGCTTGGGCATTTTGCGCTTAGCTGTGTGGCGAACAGATCTATGTCTGGGAAGCCCCACATCTGAAAGAATGGGAGGAGAACTCGAGGGTAGAGTTCCCACTCGTGGATCTGTTGTCTTTGACGACTGAGCAGATCTGCTATTTGATTGTCTACTCCTGGAAGGTGTTCTTCGAGGAGATACATTGTGGCATATGGCCCACCTCCAGATGGTCTGTGCTAATTGTGACAGCTGGAGAGAGTGTGTCTCCCCACTGTTTTTGTATGCAGTACATTGCTGTCATGTTGTCTGTAAGTATCAGGACAGCTTTGCCTATTAGATGAACTTGAAAGGCTTTGAGCGCTAGATAATTTATGTGAAGCTGCTTTTGCTGCAAGCTCCACATGCCCTGAATTGTGTGTGTTTGGAGATGTGCTCCCCAACCAGTGAGCGATGCGTCTGCTGTTAGCACTGTCTGTGGAACCCGGTCGATGAAGGGCCGCCCTCTTGAAAGGTTTTGTGAATTCCACCACTGCAGAGAGCGATGAGTGCGGCCGTCCACCAACACTAGATCTGATAACTGACCCTGAGCCTGGTTCCACTGCTGTGCTAAGCATTCCTGGGACGCATTTGAAGTCTTGCGTAAGGGACTATTAGGATGCAAGACGCCATCATCCCTAGTAACTGCATGAACACCCGAGCTGTCAATGAGTGTTGAGGCTGAAACTAAGATAGTAGTGTCCGCATGTTTCGGATTCTGGCCTGATTGGGGTAGACCAGAGCCCTTTGTGTATCTATAGTGGCTCCCAAATAGTTTTGTGTGTTGGATGGTTGGAGATGGGACTTGGACAGATTTACTGTGAATCCAAGATTGTGGAGCAGCTGCACTGTTTTTTGAGTGCGACGTAGACCGCTTTGTTGCGAGCTGGCTTTTATGAGCCAGTCGTCTAAATATGGTAAGACCTAAATGTGTTGTCTTCGCAGATGAGCTGCGACTACTGCCAAGTATTTGGTGAAAACCCTGGGTGCGGTGGCGACTTCGAATGGGAGCACCTTGAATTGATAATGTTGGCCCGCTACCACAAACCTGAGGTATTTGCGGTGAGCGGGGTGTATTGGGATGTGGAAATAGGCGTCCCATTAATTCCACAGTGAACAGAAAGTCGCCTTGCAGAAGGAGCGGCAGAACTTGTTGGAGTGTTACCATATGAAAGTGGTCTGATTGAATGTATAGATTTAGGTTTCTGAGGTCTGGTATAGGCCTGAGAGAGCCGTCCTTCTTGGGAATTAAGAAGTACAGGGAGTATACCCCGGCCCCTTGATATTGTAATGGGACTGGTTCTATAGCTCCTTTCTCTAACAAAAAGAGAACTTCTTGCTTGAGAAGGTTGAGATATTCTTGTGACATTGCGTGTGATCTTGGAGGAATGTTTGGGGGAGTGTCTGTAAGTTCCAGGCAGTAACCATATTGGATAATTTGTAGAACCCATCTGTCTGAGTATTCCAGACGGGTAGAAATTGGGAGAGACGTCCCCCAACAGGAGTGGAATGATCGGGGGTAGCGGAAGGAAGGCACTGTTTGTTGTTTGCAGGGGAAGTGCGTGTTGAGTTGCCTCTGCCTTTTCCCTTGCCGTTGTTACCTCTAAATCCACAACTAAAATAATCTCTTGATGAGGGCGATTGGTTGTTGCCCCTGTAAGAGGAGGAGGGATTCTCTGTGGAAACATTTTTGGAGCCACCCCTGTAAAAGAAGCGACGAAAGGATCCCCTATTAGATGGGGATTGCAAAGCCCCCATGGACTTGGCGACCTCAGTGTCCTTCATTTTTTCTAGCAAAGAGTCCACTGTTGGGCAGAAGAGGTGTTCTTTGTCGAATGGTTGGTTGAGAATAGAGACTTGAACCTCCGGTTTCAACCCTGAAATTCTCAACCAAGCATGCCTGATGGAGGTATTAGTGATTAATTTACCCTCCTGAATAAGGTCATTGGCCTTTGATTTGTGCTCATCAGGCAGTTGCGTTAGTTTCTCTAGCTCATCATAATGAGCCCTGTCGTAGCGAGCTAATAAAGCTTGCGCATTAGCAATGCGTCAATGATTGGCTGCTTGCAACGCTACTCTTTTACCCGAGGCATCGATTAATTTTGACTCCTTATCAGGAGGAGAGGCCTCACCTGTGGTTTGTGAATTTGCTGTTTTGCGAGCATTGGAAACTACAAGAGAGTCTAAAGGAAGCTGACCCTTGATGTAAGTGGGGTCAGTAGGTGCTGGCTAATACTTTTTCTCCACCCTGGGGTAATAATTCTTGCCCGCACAGGCTCTTTAAAGATCTTGTCTGTATGCTTAAGCATCCCTTTGAGCATTGGCAATGTCCGAGTAGCTCTTTGAGAGGAACTTAAGGTTTCGAACAAGAAATCCTGTTCAAGAGGTAACTCCACCCCATGATAATGAGCATCCATGTTAAGTAGCTCTATGTATCCTATGTTGTCGTCGGGTGGTGAGGGTTTGGAAGGAGATAGATCCGGATCATTATCAGTGTTCGGATCAGTGTCCTAGTCCTCCCGTGGGTCATTAATGTCCTGTGGCCTATCCTGATCCCCATCCCCTTCATCCCGTAGGTCAGGTGATAGTGGTGGTGGAGAATTTGTGGGTGTGATAAGAAAATTTGGATCAGTGGGTGATGGAGGTGGAATGAAAGGTGGAGAAGGGTTAGTACCCACATTTTTTCTCTTTAAAGGAATGTGGTAGTCCTCCTGTAGTCCCATTTTCCTCTTCTCTGGCAATTTGGCATGAATATGTCCAGTGTCTGGATTTATGACCAATTCTTTTTGTTTTGGATCTGGAGGCGGAACGTCGAAACAAGGCTCTTTTGATGGAGTCTGCTTCTCTTTGGGCGCCATTTTCGGCGTGGAAAGTTTCAGCTCCGAAGCTTTCGGCTCCGAAGATTTACTCTTCGGTAGCGAGGGAATGGTCACCAAGACATGTTTCGGTTTCGATGTCTATTTCGGCTTGGCACCGGCATGGGGCCGGCTCGATCTCGAGCAGGAAGGCTTTTCCTTGTGTTTCAGCGCCGGGCCCGCGGGCGGGGCGTCCGAAACTTTTTCTTGGTGCCGACCTTGGCCCGAGGGCAGAGAAAGGACGGGAGCCTTTTTCTATTTGTAGTGCTGGGGCAAGGGGGTTTCTGTACTCACGGTACGCTGACCCGGTGTAACTTGCTCCTGTTCTTCCATGTCGGACTCGGCTTCGGAAACGGAGATATGCTCTGCTTCTTCTTCGGCTCCTTGAGCGTGGCTTTCTTCTCTGTCGGAATCTTCACCGAAGATGTCCGGTGCGGAGCCGCTTTGATGTTGCATTTCGTGATGTCGAGCCAGACAGTCACGGAGCGCCTTCTTGGATCAAAACTATCGGCACGCGTCGCAGTCTTGTTAGTCGTGTTCCGGGGATAGACAGAGGTTGCACACTTCGTGCAAGTCGGTGCGCGGAAACTTAGCGCGACAACCGGGACAGAGCTTGAATGGAGTCCGTTCCATCGACTGCTAGCGAGCCCAACGAGGGTAGGCCCAGCGGCCCTCCACGAGTTTTCCGATCGAAGACCTGTGGGTCGAAACAATACGCGGAGAATGGGGAACGCGATCGAGAAGCAATACCGTCTAGGGTAGTGTATTGTGCGTCGAAGGGAACCTATACCTGTTGCAGTAATATCTTACTTAGATACATGCATTCATGGACATCTCCTTTTACTACTCTTACTAACTCCATTATCACCCTCTGCGGGAAAACAATCTAACAATGGAGTTGATGCCCATGCGCAATATCACCGAAAGGAGGAGTCACCTACCTCATGACTGGAAAGACTTCTTCGAAGAAAAACAAAGTGCAAACATCCGGACCCCACACTAGATGGCAGGCTATGCAAAGCATGTGATCTACAGCTCACATGCCTTGAACAATAATTATTTTAAACTGTTTCGTGTCTCCGTCCGATCCTATTGTGGACAAGTAGCAAGAGAGCGAAAGGGTGTGTCTTGTTACCGCGATTCGTGAGAGATCTGGGAATGTTGTGTTCTGGGGTGTCTAATCATTTGTCTCTCTGTGAGTGAGTAGGAGAGCAAGTACGACACTATAGCTAGTCGGTCCTGGGTACTAAGGTGGTAGGAAGACTCAGTCCCTATACACCAAGGTCCCATTTCCAGCGCATAGTTCTGTATTTGTGCAGAAGTGATGGCGTTCCTCCTCCCAATCATCACATGGGAAACGCTCTTGGAAGGAATCAGGCCGCTGCACGGAAGGATCTCTATCCGTAAAAGAATATACCCCTGCAAGGTAAGAAGATGGACCATTGTCCTCAATGTCCTTAACTGTGATGGACTGTAGGCAGGGCCAAACAAACCATCCTCCAACTCTTGGAAGTCCAAAAGGCGAGCTGGAGGCAAAGGGGAAATCTTAGAGAAATCCTGTATTTCCTTGGGCTGTTTTTCCCTCCGTCGACGGTGCAGTCGCCGATATAGTCGTCTGAGACACCGTCGACGCTGCGTGGGCGGTCTTCGTCTGCGGGACCGTCGCCAATGGTCGACAGTGAAATTCTCATTGACGGTGAAGGTCTTATCACTACGAACTACAGTACTTTCTAGGAACATGATGTATTAGTGGATATTTAACCACACTCCTTTTTCTTTCTGCCCCAAATTGTGTCATTGTACCCTGTTATTTCATGGTCCTTCTTATTGTGTATCGCAACATGATGATTCCTTCTAAATTTCGATACATCAATTTCCTAAAACTACTGTAATTCATATATCAGTGGACGACTTACTGTATTCTCTGTTCGGTCCACTTATTAAGTGCTATTGTACGCTGTGATATTTCTCTCTCCTTTTTACTATGTATCCTAACTTGGTGACTCATTTTCATGGTAGTGATACATGCTTTACTATGACTATAGGTGATTTATTACTTTTTTCTTTCACTTGGGACATCCTTTGGTGTTTATCAGAACCTTATTGCTTTGTTGTATTATTACGTTTACTGATGTTCATTGAATTATGCTAATGTAATAGCTTAACCCTTGGCTTGGGTAGTTGCGGCATATTTTCCTGTGCGAGGTTTAATTTGTGTTTGATATTTTTGATGGCTTCATTTTTATATAGCGTGACCTGTAGCTTAAGGTTTATGTATTAGTAACAGGGCCGTTTTGGTTCACAAACGTATACTTATGTGGTTTAATATTATCAGTTTCCTTTTATGTGCTGTTCACCGGACGTAGATGTCAATAGGGAGCCTTGGCAGATAACGGACCATTTTAGTCCGCTTGTTGAGAATTCGTTGATTTGGATCCTAGTACGGCGTAATTTCAAGATGGCACTTACGGCGTCCTATTGACGAGTGGAGTCCGTTTTAACCGATTACACTTTACTCTAGTTTTGCGTCCAGTCCCTCGTTTGCTTTTACCCTAATTCTGATGGGTATTTAAAGACACTTAAAGAAGGCGCGTGTGCCAGACGCCACCATTACACGAGGAGTACTCAGCTTACGGACCGGAGCTTTCAAGGTAACGTAAGACCTTCAAATGGATCCCCCTCGAACACCGAAAGACCGTCACTCACGCCCTGGTCACCAGCAGACTCGACTACGGCAACGCACTCTACGCCGGAATAAACAAAAACCTCACCCGCAAGCTACAGAACATCCAGAACGCCGCCGCAAGACTGGTCCTCAACCTGCCAAAACACTGCCACATCTCCCAGCACCTGCGCACACTCCACTGGCTCCCTGTCGAGGCGAGAATCACCTTCAAGATGCTCACCCACGCACACAAGGCCCTCCACAGCACCGGACCAGCATACCTGAACAGCCGACTCAAATTCCACGCACCCCAAAGGACCCTACGATCAGCCCAGCTCTCCTACGCTGTGGTCCCCCGCACCAGGAAAGACCAGATCGGGAGGCCGCTCCTTCTCCTTCCTCGCGGCCAAAGCATGGAACGCCCTTCCGCTCCACCTCAGACAGACAACATCGCTCCCCATCTTCGCAAGAAACCTCAAAACCTGTCTCTTCGACAGACCCCCTCCTTGATGGATGGAACCTGCACCCCCCCCCCCCCTAGCACCTTGAGACCCTTACGGGTGAGTAGTCGCGCTTTAACAAACCCCTGATTGATTGATTGATTGACAGCAGTTATGATGTAATTGAAGGTGGGTTGCCTTCTCAGTTTATTTTTATTTTTTCCGGATTGGGATGAATTACTATGACGGCTTGGTGGGATATGCTGTCACACTTGGATACTCGTTTTCTTCTGTGCTTGACTTACGCATAGGACTATTACACTTTGCTTATATAGCTAGTATTTCCCGATTTTTATGATGATTTATATACCCAATGACTCACGTTTTTGAAGATAGGCTTATAGCTTATGACTGAGCGTATTATATTACAGGATTTCGCTTAGATGACATTGTGGGATTTTCCTTATTGAATATGAGGACATGAGTTTACTCTTGATGTTGCCAGACTATATGCAGTAGTTGGTGAGTTGGCCTGGAGTGTGATACTCTATGATTCTTGTTTGTGTGCACTGGTTTATTGGTTCTTTCTCGGTTATTAGTTTATACAGAGCACCATCTCTGTTATTTCAGTCACTCACTGGGAGTTTCTTTTGAGGCAGTATTCTTGGTGTTTCTGGGTGATATTTCCTTTTTCTGATCTGTTGCTTTACTTTCTTTTTGTATAATGGATACTAGATTCATGTGGCCTTCTGCCTTTGGCATTTTTTCTGCAACTATTGAATGTACAGACAACCTTTGTTGTGGCCATATTGGTTATAATGTGGGCTTACCCGTTTAATTTTAGCCCTGAAGAAGTCAGTGGATACTTCTACGGAGATGAAACACGTGTTGGCTAAGGAAAATGCTACTTACCAGTATGCATCTGTTCTTGGCATGTAGAGCTGCAGAATATCATACTTTTGCATAGATCGCCATCTGGTGTTGGGCTCGGATGCTTGCACCTTGTTGTTGTCTTGGAAGAAGTCTTTTGTAGTCACGAGATAGGTGACTCCTCCCTTGGACGATAGTGCGCATGGGCATCGACCATCTTTAGATTGTTTTTCGCCATGATGGGAAATGATGGAGTTTGTAAGAAACAGAAAAGATGTCCATGTGAATGTATCCAAGTAAGATAACACTGGAACAGGTACAGGTTCCGGGGAGGCGGGTGGGCGTATGATATTCTGCAGCTCTACCTGCCAAAGAACAGATGCATACTGGTAAGTAGCATTTTCCGTTCGAGGCATATGAGCTGCAGAATTCATACTTTTCCATAGACTGTACAGCAGTGTCTCCCCTAGCGGTGGTCACCTGTACCTGTTGCAGTGGTTTGGAAAAGTGTTTTAAGAACAGCCTGGCCTACAGAAGGCTGTTGCTTCGCCTGCACGTCTACACAATAGTGTTTGGTGAAGGTGTGTGTAGTAGACCATGTGGCTGCTTTACAAATGTCTTCTAGGGGAATGTTCCCTAAGAATGCCATGGAAGCCCCTAGTTTGCGTGGAGTGTGCTCTAGGGGGAATTGTTAATGTGCGTTTTGCCTTCTGGTAGCATATTTGAATGCATTAGACTATCCACCTGGCAATTCCAGCTTTGGAGATGGGGTTGCCTTTATGAGGTGGAGAGAAAGCTACAAACAGTTGGTTTGTGTTTCTAAAAGGTTTAGTCCTGTCAATATAATAAAGTAAAGCTCTTTTGACGTCAAGTGTGTGAAGAGCTCTCTCTGCTACGGAATCTGGGTTTTGGAAAAACACTGGTAACTCTACAGATTGATTAAGTTGGAAAGCAGAGATTACTTTGGGAAGGAATTTAGGATTTGTTCCAAGAACCACCTTGTTATGATGCATTTGTAAGAATGGTTCTTGTATGGTTAAAGCCTGGATCTCACTTACTCTCCTGAGAGAGGTGATTGCGACAAGGAAAGCTACTTTCCATGTAAGAAACTGCAGTTCACATTTGTGTAACGGCTCAAATGGGGGACCCATGAGCCTAGTAAGGACAATGTTTAGGTTCCACACTGGAGAGGGTGGTAGGGTGGGAGGAATTATCCTCTTAAGGCCTTCCATAAAGGCTTTGATAGCGGGTACTCTAAACAATGACAAATGTTGTCTGTTTTGGAGGTAGGCGGCAAGTGCAGCCAGATGTAATCTTATGGATGAGTATGCTAGATTACATCTTTGTAGATGCAGCAAATAGCAAATGATATTTTGAATGGAAGCATCTAGCGGGTCAGTTTTGTTGTTATTGCAGTAAATGACGAATCTTTTCCATTTGGCTGCATAGCAAGCTCTAGTAGTAGGGCGTCTGGCTTCTTCGATAATGTTCATACAGTCCGGTGGGAGGTTTAGGTAACCGAACTCTAGGACTTCAGGAGCCAGATTGCCTGATTCATTTGTGCTGGATCTGGGTGCGTTATGTCTCCATGGTTCTGCGTTAGCAGGTTTGGGGAGAGACGTAGTTTTGGGTGTGGAATTACTGAGTTCTAGGAGTGTTGTGAACCATGGTTGCCGTGCCCATGTGGTAGCAACTAGGATCATTTTGAGAGACTGTTGCTTGAGTTTGCGTACTACTAGCCGAATGAGTGGGATTGGCGGAAAAGCGTATGCAAATCTGCCTGACCAGTTCATCCATATCGCATTGCCTTTTAACAACGGGTGTGGAAACCTGGCGGCGAACGTTGGGCATTTTGCGTTTGCGTGTGTGGTGAACAGATCTATGTCTCCTTTGTCTTCTGTGGAAAAATGGTTGAAGAACTTGAGGATGAAGTTCCCATTTGTGTATCTGCTGTGTCTGACGACTTAGCAGATCCGCAATCTGATTGTGCACTCCTGGAAGATGTTCTGCGAGAAGATGTATGTTTTGTGGAATGGCCCATCTCCATATGCTTTGCGCTAGGTGAGATAGCTGCAAAGAATGTGTTCCTCCTTGTTTCTGTAATACATTGCTGTCATATTGTCCGTGCGGACCAGGACTGTCTTGTTGAGATGTGCTTGGAATGATTTTAGCGCTAGAAATATTGCCAGTAGTTCTAGGTGATTGATGTGGAGCACTTTTTGTTGAGTGGTCCACCTGCCCTGAATTGTGTGGCTTAGGAGATGAGCTCCCCAGCCAGTGAGTGATGCGTCCGCTGTTATAACTATTTGTGGAACTGGCTCTAGGAACAGCCGCCCTTTCGAAAGGATTTGTGTGTTCCACCACTGCAGAGAGCGATGTGTGCGGCTGTCCACCAACACCAGATCTGTAAGTTGACCTTGAGCTTGATTCCAGTGACGTGCTAAGCATTCTTGTAAGGGGCGCATCTGAAGTCTTGCGTGAGGTACTATGAAAATGCAAGAGGCCATCATTCCTATGAGCTGCAAAAACACTCGAGCTGGAAGGGAGTGTTGGGGTTGAAATTTTTTGATGAGGGATTGCATACTGGCTATCCTGGCTGGATTGGGGTATGCGAGCGCTTTGGAAGTGTCTATTGTGGCCCCTAGATACTGATGTAGGTAGGAGGGCTGAAGATGTGACTTGGCGTGGTTTATTGTGAACCCCAAATGGTGTAGCAGCTGAATTGTTTGTTGAGTGTGATGAACACACTGACTGTGTGACTTGGCTTTTATCAGCCAGTTGTCCAGGTATGGGAACACATGGATTTGCTGTCTTCGCAAGTGTGCGGCTACTACTGCAAGACACTTTGTGAAGACCCTGGGTGCTGTGGTTACTCCGAATGGGAGAACCTTGAACTGATTGTGCTGGCCGTCCAGTGTGAACCTTAGATATTTCCTGTGAGCAGGGTGTATGGGAATATGGAAGTAGGCGTCCTTGAGATCTAATGTGGCAGGGAAGTTGCCTTGTTGCAGCAGTGGAAGGACCTGTTGGAGAGTGATCATGTGAAAGTGATCTGACTGTATGTCCAGGTCCAGTATTGGCCTTAGAGTACCGTCCTTCTTGGGGATTAGAAAGTACAGGGAGTAAACCCCTGTCCCTTGATGCTCTAGGGGAACTGGTTCTATTGCGTGCTTTTGAAGCAGTGAGAGAACTTCTTGTTTGAGAAGCATTAAATGTTCCGTGGACATTGGACGCTGTTTGGGCGGTATGTTGGGGGGAGTTGCAGTAAGTTCCAGGCAGTAACCATACTGGATAATTTGTCTTACCCACCTGTCTGTAGTGATGGAATTCCAGACAGGTAGGAACTGTGAGAGTCTTCCTCCGACCGGGGTGGAATGGTCTGGAGGGAGCGGAGGGAAGTCATTGTTTGGTAGTGGGGGAGGTGCGTGTGTTGTTACCTCTGCCTCTGCTTATGTTATTTCCCCCATACCCACCTCTAAAATATCCTTTGTTGTGGGATGTTTGTGTGGGATTTTTATAGGATGAGAAAGCAGTGTCTGTGCTGATGTTCTTGGATGCGCCCCAATAAAAGGAGGGACGAAAGGAGCCTCGTGTAGATGGAGACTGTAATGCACCCATAGATTTTGCAGTCTGTCTTTTTTCATTTTTTCTAAGGCTGTGTCTACAGCTGGGCCAAAAAGTTGTTCCTGATTGAAGGGCTGATTCAGTATAGTAGTTTGCACTTCTTGTTTGAAGCCAGAAATGCGCAACCAAGCATGTCTTCGTAATAACACGCTAGTGTTGATTGATCTAGATGCAGTGTCTGCTGCATCGAGGGCACATTTATTGGATGCATTTGTGATTAACTTGCCCTCCTGAATCAAATCATTGGCTTTGGCCTTGGCCTTGTATTGGTCAGGCAAATGCTGCATTAGGCCCTCAAGCTCGTCATAGTGAGCCCCATCATATCTGGCAAGTAATGCTTGTGCATTAGCTATCCTCCAGTGATTAGCTGCCTGGGCGGCAACTCGTTTGCCTGAAGCGTCTAGTAATTTAGACTCTGTCTGGAGATGGAGCATCACCGGAGGTCTGAGAGTTGGCACGCTTTCTAGCACTGGTCACTACCAGGGAATCTAAGGGAGTTGATGCCTTTAATGTAGGTGGGATCATTAGGGGCGGATTTATATTTTTTATCAATCCGAGGATTGAGAATCCTGGTCCTGACAGGGTCTTTTGAAGACGTCTGGAGCATGTTTAATGACACCTTTTAGCATGGGTAATGTTTGTACTGTCTTTTGTGACTGTGCAAAAGTGTCTACTAGGAAGTCTTCCTCTGTGGGGTCTGAATGCATTTGGACGCCATGATATTGGGCAGCCCTATCAATGAGCTGACTAAACCCAATGTTGTCATCTGGGGGAGATGGCCTTGTTGGGTATGCATCCGGATCTGGAGGATCTACAGGGTGACTGTAGTCGTCCCATGTGTCCTGTGGCATGTTAGTGTCATCATCAGGATCATCGAAAGGGTCACTATGTCCACCCCCACCCCCTAGGTCATCATCATCCTGTGGTGGTGGTGAGTATGGAGGAAGTATAGGAGAGTTTGGAGGAGACAAACTCTTAGTAGGAAGAACTGGAGAAGAGGGTGTTATTGGTGAAGTTGCACAGTCTCTTTTCTTCACAGGTACCTCAGGGGTGTGTGTGGGGTGTCCAATTTCCTCTTGTTCTGTGGGATATTGACAATATGGCTTTTTTAGGGTCCACATGCAATGTTTTCTGTTTCGGATCGATAGGATCCGGTAGAAACAGTTCTTCCTCGTTGGCGTGTCCCTTCGGTGCCGATTTTTTCGGTTCCAAACGTGGTTTAGATTTCTGCTCTGGAGCCTTAGAAGGGGTTTTTGGGTCCTTCGGCTTCGGTGTGGAGTCGGAAATCTTTTTCGGATCCGAAGGTTGTCGAGGTTTCTTCGGATCCGAGGCCTTGTGTTCTTTCAGTGCCGAAGTGCTCGGTGCCGAGGTCTTTTTGAAGACAGCGGGAGTAGGATGTGTTCCCGCTTTAAGCACCGACAGTGTTTTTGGGGCACTCACGTGCGGCTTGCTCGGTCCCGAGCCGCCGGAAGGCTTCTCCTTTGTCTTCGGAGCCGGGCCCGGAGGCGGGGCTTCTGAAGTTTTCTTTGGGTCGCGACTAAGTCCTTCAGGCGAAGTCTTGACCGGAGCCTTCTTTTTTTCGGGTGGGGTTGGGGCAGGGGCAGTTGTACTCACTCGTTGACCTGGAGTGATGTGGTCATCGGAGTCGGAGTCATCTGCTTCGGATACGATGTCGAGATCCTCGGACTGCTCTGCCTCTGGAACGTCGGGGCCTTCATTGAAGATGTCTTGTGGCACCGATGGGGCCTGTTGCGCCATAACGTGTCGTCGAGCCCGGCGATCACGGATAGTCTTCTTGGACCGGAAGGAGGCGCAGGCTTGGCAATTTTTCTCTTCATGTTCGGGCGAGAGACAAAGGTTGCAGACCTTGTGCTGGTCGCTGTGTGGGAATTTAGCTCCACACTGGGGGCATTTTTTGAATGGAGTCCTTTCCATTAGCCGTAGGCCCGAAAGGCGTCGATAGGGCCAGCGGCCTGCGTCGACGGACAGAATCGAGTTTTGAGTTAGCGAGTCGAAAGGCACGCAAACGAAAACAATACTGTTGAGTTTGCGATGGTTTGCGCGTCGAAAAGGTTTAGAAAACACGGTACCGAACCGGAGAGCTGAAGTTACATCCGAACCCGATGGCGGAAAAAAACAATCTAAAGATGGAGTCGATGCCCATGCGCACTATCGTCCAAGGGAGGAGTCACCTATCTCGTGACTACAAAAGACTTCTTCCAAGACAACAAGGTGCAAGCATCCGAGCCCAACACCAGATGGCGATCTATGCAAAAGTATGAATTCTGCAGCTCATATGCCTCGAACATATTGTTTTGCTGATGGCCAAAGTAACCACTTTTGAACAGAGTTTGGAATAAACAAGATCTAAGTAGACTTCTTTGAAGAAAAACTGTGTGGACTTATCAATTTATTATGGACTCTTTCTTTGCTCAGGATATTGATTGTTGAGTTTTGTATATATGTGGACCTTTGTCTACACATAGTTAACGTAGGGTGGTCGTTACCCAATATCCTTTGAGCATTTTGTTCTGATATTACTGTATGATTCTCTCACGACTTAGCACATACCATACCCATCCACCTGTCCTTTTGCCTTAGTCTTGTTGGTAAGTCCAGTGATAAGAAGAAATCTTGTTTAGGACCCTCTGCTGGTACAACCATTCTAGGCAATGAAAGAGGCAATAGCATCTCATTAGAGTGAGAATCATGATGGGCATTAGAGGAAATTCTGAAATCAGAAGCCATGGAAAGCCTGGACATCATCAGCATGGAAGCAGACCTTCCCAAAAGGGACCAGTGTTGTCACCTCAGCCTCGAAAGTTTTGCCTTCGATGGCAGAGTTGTCATCGGTTGGGTTGGTCGCAGAGGTCAAGTATGGTGGTCTTGACATCAGCTGCACCACTGAACTCCTCAAAGGCAAACAGGTTAGTGGTGATGGATACCTCAACGTCAATTGCTGCTGTCGGGTATGGTGCGAGTACCTGAAATGATAATGATGGTAATGATTCCTCCGCTTTTTACTCTCCTCCTGTGCCCTGAAGCCTTCAAGATTCCCTATGTGGTGAATCCCTTCAGGCTTTAAGGGGTCTCTTGGTCATTGTCTGACAGACTTTGTACCCTTTAACAGTATGTGTGGCATGCAATCAGACCATATATACTGACTGAAGTTGCTTTTTAACTTCTACAGGAGGGTCATTTTACAAAAGGAGAGGGTTTTTTGTGAAAAAAATCCTCACAGAGGTAAAATGAAGGGAATGTTTCAGATGTTAAAAATGTAGAGTGAAAATAAATAATCCTAAGTGTAGGAAAGTGCCCCTTTTTGGTTGCCTCCCACTTTTTGCCTGATGCTCTTTGACTGAGTGTGCCCTGGGTTCCTGCCAACCAGGAACCCAAGAGCCCTGTACCCCTACAGTGCCTAAGACTATTCTTGGGCATTGTAAGTGCAGTAAAGCCATCAAGAGTATATGGTCTGGGAGTTTGTCATTACGAACTCCACAGCTTCATAACAGCTTTACTGAAAACTGTGAAGTTTGATATCAAACTTCTCAGCACATTAAACCCACACTGATGCCAGTGTGGGATTTAATAAAAAATGCATTCAGGGGGCATCTTAGAGATGCCCCCTGAAAAGCGACCTGACTAGTGTCTTGGCGGACTGGCTGCTTGCCAGCTGCCACCCCTAGACATGTTTCTGGAACCCCGAGTCAAGAGCCTCCCGCTCTCGAGGTCCGGAAACAAAGCACATCCTGTGCAGAGGTGCAAAGCCTCCTCCCCCAGGATGGGCAGGGTCCACGAAGGGGAAGCTTCAAAGGCTTGCTGCCTTTGTAATCTGTCCCAGCCATTTGCTGCTCCCAGCAACTGGCACCGCGAGTTCTGAGCCCCACTTTGAGCAGGAGAATCGGAGGGAAAACCAAGATAGGAGGAGAAGTGTACCCACCTTCGCCAACCCCACCCCTCAGGTGGGGGAGGCGAGGCACAACTCTCAGTCACTGGACTGGAGGGTGGCATAATAGGGGGTGTACCCACCCCAAGAATGGACCCATTGGTCCCAACCTGTACCTACCTGAAACACCCCTAAATCTAGTATTTTGGGGCAACCCCGATCCATGCCTGAGACAAAAAGAAACAAGAAGGATCGAAGAGCTGTGCTGAAGGAAGAAGAGGAGGACACCAACTGACTTGGCCCCAGCCCTACCGGCCTGTCCCGGCCTCGACCAGCTACAGCGGAATCCCAGTGTGTCCTGCAGCCAGCAGCCCCCCAGAACCCAGAAGACCTGCCCTGCCTTCCCTGAAAAGACTGTCTCCTGTGAGCACCGGATTTGCTCACCAACTGACTCTGGCTCCAGCCAAATCTGCGAGTCTGCACCACTCTACACCCGACGCCCATGGCCCGAGTTTGAGTGGGCCAACACCACGAGGAGGTCTCCCTGGCGATCCTAACCCGGGATCTGGTGATCCCTGACATGCCTTGAGTCTCCTGATGACGCCTGCAGCCCCTTTCTGGAGGATCCCCCCTTCCCGCCCTGACCGGAGCCGGTAAGAAGAATCAGACGCCAAAAGAAACCCCTGCACCAGATGCCCCACGGCCTTGGGTGGCCCAACCGACGGTGTCCCGGCATCCCAACTTACCTCTCCAACAGGTGGTCGCCTCCAGAAGATCTTCATGCCCGAGCCTGCAGTGTTTGTTCAAACCAGAGAATCCCCATTGAAAGTAACAGGGTACCCGATGGCAAAACAGCACCCGGCCGCCCTAGTGCCGCTGTGGTGTACCTTGCTTGGGTGCTAACTTGAACCCCCCTTTGACCTGAGCTTAAGTCCAAGAGCTTTGCTCCCTCAACCTTGTGGCCTGCTCGTGAGCAGTCACCAACCGGAGGCCCCCTGTTCCCCAATGGATAACATTAGGCCTCAGCACTCAGCACCAGGCCGCCCTAGTGCCGCTGAAAGTGCTTTGAGAGTGCATCCTTGACCCTGGGGGAACCCTTGTTCCAACTTCAGAAACTCACCCCTCAAGACCGTTTAATTAACTGCAAAACAATAACTCTATTTTCCGCCAGAGAATTGCATTGACTGTTTTCCTCTGAAAAACTTTTAAGTGTGGTGGGTGTTTTGTATGGGAACCTAAGTAACTGTTTTGAGGAAAACTGTTTTAATTACCTTTCATCTAGGAAATGTCCCAGTGTGATATGAATAAGTTACTTACCTGTAATCCTAGTTCTCTTCCGGGGTATACTCATCAAAGTCATCAGCACTGAATAATCCCCGCCCACTTGCGGGGACCCCAGAGCATATACAAAAATACATATATATGTGTATGTTTAGCTAAAAAGTACGGAGTACCTTCAAACATACATATATACAAGTTTACATATATCAACATGCAGCTTACCATAACTCAAATAGGCTAATATGCCAAAATTACATGGGTTTTTCATTAAAATGAAGAGAATATCCTATATCCGTTCTGTAACAGAGAACACGCACTCCTTTAGTGTTCTAACACATCCTTTATTTTCAGAGAAAAAAACAAGTAATAGAAGGCAATTAGCCCATAGGCTGCATAAAAGAAAAAAACATCACAGTAATAAAACTGGCACCGTGCCTTTAAGACTTCTATTCAGTGCTTATGACTATTGATGAGTATCCCCTGGAAGGATAAGTTACTTACCTGTAATCCTAGTTCTGTTCCAGGGGTATACTTTTCAAAGTCATAAGCAACCCTCCCACCTCCCCAGACAAATATTGACAGTATAGTCTCTTTTCACACCTTATTTCCTGATTCCTACATGTTAGTACACCGTAAAAAAGACCTGACCTAACTGTCACCTGTGGTGCATCATGGGAGCAGGGTGCTCTTGAAGGTTGTAAAGGCACGGTTTGCAGGTTCTTGGAAGTCTTAAAGGCACGGTGCCAGTTTTATTACTGTGATATTTTTTCATCTATGCAGCCTATGAGCTAATTGCATTCTATTACTTGCTTTTCTCTCTGAAAATAAAGGACAGTGTTGGAACACTAAAGAAGTGCGTGTTGTCTGTTATAGAAAGGATATATGATATCTTCATTTTAATGAAAAACCCATGTAAGTTTGGCATATTAGCCTATTTGAGTTATGGTAAGCTGCATGTTTATATATGTATACATGTATATATGTATATATGTATGTTTGACGGTACTCCGTACTTTTTTAGCTAAACATACACATATAAATGTATTTTTGTATATGCTCCGGGGTCCCTGCAAGTGAGCGGTGATCATTCAGTGCTTATACCTATTGATGACTAGCCCCTGGAAGAGAACTAGGCATATCACACAGAGTAAGAAAAGTAATCTAAACAGTAATCATACAGTACCTGCAAAGTAACTGAAAAGCAATCTCAACTGTTTCTAAATAATTGACCTACCTGTATACAAAACAAATACGTACAACTGCATTCAACTGAATTGTTTTTGCAAAGTATTATTTCACTTACCTGCACCAGGCCTGGCTTGGTTCTAGAAATAAAATGCCACTAAATAATATTTTTATACAAACAAATTTGTCTGAGTTCAGTCTTTGAGTGTGTGACATCATTTCTTGTCTGAGTGTGTACAATAAATACTTAACACTACCCTCTAATAAAGCCTTAGTGCTCGCCCACACTACCACAAATAGAGAGCAAGGTATTATCTACTTTTACCTCTGCCTACCTTTAGGCTTCGACTGGACTCTGTGTCCACTATACCTTACTTTGGTATAGTATATATAGAGCCAGCTTCCTACACTGAGCAACTCTCAAGAAAAAAAGGCTTAACCCCAAGAAGTGTTCTGAGACCCTCTCTACACGAGTTGGCGAAAGAAGAACTGAGGCTGTGAGGCAAACTGCCAGTACAGTGCATGCTGCAGATGGAAACTGCTTTCTTCTATTAGGTAGACCTGCCAGCATTTCGTGATTTTGCGATTCGCTAAATAATCACGAAATCAGCTAAGGAGTGCGATGAAGAAAACAAATTACTTACCTGTAACTTTGGTTCTCCAGTATTGGAAGCTTTCATAGATTCCCATGCCTGAATCATTCCCCGTCGTCGAGATGGGAGTCCCCGGTGTACATAAAATAGCAATAGAAACCATTACAAAAGAAGAAACTAGGCCTAGGCCCATTCTAGTTTTGTAACATATCCACCTCTTTTTGTAAAAGAGACCAAATAAAACGAACAGCCAATCAGATTAGCCTCACCCTCTAGAACCTTGCTGAGAGAACCTCAGACCCTCAGATTTTCGTAAACGTTGTGTAACAATACAACCAAAGACACTGAAGGCTGAGCTTTCCCAGGGGAGGAGGGTGGTCGCATGGGAATCTATGAAGCTTCCAATACTGGAGAACCAAAGTTACAGGCAAGTAACTTGTTTTCTTACTCCAGTATTGGAACTTTCATAGATTCCCATGCCTGAATCAGAGTAGCTAGCAGTTATAAGCACATTTTGCTCTCTTACTGTTCTCTCATTTATTCTTTTTTTTTTTTTTTAATTTAACATTAAAACAAGCGAGAGGAAAGTCATAACATTGCAGTACCTTTAAGAACCAGCACTATTTCAATACATAAACACACTGTCAAAATGTGCAAATAATACGAAACAATGGTAGGAGGGAAGAAAGGGAAAGCTCACCGCTCACTGAAAGAGGTTCCTCAGGACTGCCTGGCCCACAGCTGTGTCATTCTGCGTTGAAGCATCCAGGCAGTAATGTCTTGTAAAGGTATGAGTACTGCTCCAAGTCGCAGCCCTGCAGATATCCCTGATCTGGACTCCTGCGAAGAGGGCCGTTGAAGAAGCCATGGCCCTAGTAGAATGTGCTCGGACTCGACCCTCCAGGTGTTTGCCCGCTGATGTGTGGCAATATCGGATAGCGCTGACAACCCAACGAGCAATACCCTGTTTGGAAAGGGGAAAACCTTTACGGGGAGCGCTAAAAGAGACAAATAGTTGAGAGGATTTCCTGAAGTCCTTAGTACGGACAAGGTAGAACTTTAAGCACCTCTGAATGTCCAGTGAGTGAAGTGCTCTTTCAGCCGGAGTAGAAGGCTGAGGAAAGAAGGCCTTGAGTATCACTGGCTCGTTCAAATGAAAGTCTGAAGGAACCTTTGGTATGAATTTTGGGTTAGTCCTGAGTATCACTGTGCCTTTCTTGAATTGAAGGAAAGGATCATGAATTGTTAGGGCCTGTAACTCACTCATTCTCCTTGCGGAAGTGAGAGCCAGGAGAAGCGCCACCTTCCAGGAGAGGAATTTTAAGTCCGCCCGGTGAATCGGCTCAAAGGGGTACTTCATGAGCTGGGCGAGAACCAAATTCAAGTGCCAAAGAGGAGGCGAAGGCCTCACTGGAGGAAAGGCTCTGAAGAGGCCTTTGAGAAACTGCTTGACTATCCTTGCCGACCAGAGAGAAGGCCCAGAGGAAGTGCGTCTATAGCGAGAGATGTCGGCCAGATGGACGAGTGAGCCAGCCCCGCTTTTGCCAATGATAGGAGGTAAGGTAGAACCTGGTGAGGTTGAGATAAGAAGGGGTCTATGGCACCAAATACAGAAGCGCTTCCATTTCAATCGGTACGTCTTGTTTGTACTTGGGGCTCTGGCCTGAGAAAGCACCTCCGTAACCTCCTTCGAGAGTGTTAACCCAAGAAATTCTCGGTGCTCAGGAGCCATGCCGATAGTTGCAGCGATCGAGGATTCGGATGCCAGACCTGGCCCTGAGACATTGAAAGCAGTGCTGGAATTGGCCGCAGCGGCAGAGGAAGGTCCAGGGAGAGAAGGTGAAGCTCTGTGAACCAAAACTATCGAGGCCAAGCTGGAGCTATCAGGATCATCCTGCAAGGTTCCACCTTGAGTTTCCGGAGAAGCCTGGGTATCAACGGAATGGGGGGAAAAGTGTAGACAAATGCGCCCGACCAGGCTATCGAAAGCGCATTCCCCAGCGATTCCCGATGGTGTAGCTTGCTGGCATAAAATTGGCATTTCGTGTTCTCTGGGGTGGCAAAGAGGTCTATGGAAGGCCTGCCCCACCGGCGAAACACTTCCTCCAGAGTAGACTGGTCCAATTCCGATTCGTGGCTTTCCGATCTCAGCCTGCTCAGTGTGTCTGCTGACTCGTTGAGAACACCTGGGAGATGTTCCACTTTGAGTGAAATCCCGTGCTGGATAGCCCATTCCCAAATTCTCTGGGCTTCCTGAGACAAAGAGCAAGACCTGGTGCCTCCTTCCTTGTTTATGTAATGCATGGCCGTGGTATTGTCCGTGCGGACGAGAACCGCCGACTGTTGTAGTCGTGGAAGAAAAGCCTGCAATGCTAGACGATTCGCCCTGAGCTCCAGAAGGTTGATATGGAGCCGACGATGGTGGGGTAACCAACGCCCGCTTACATGCAAGTCCTGTAACACTGCGCCCCAGCCTTCCAGCGAGGCGTCAGTCGTTACTACTTGAGGAGCTGGGATGACTTCGAAGGATAGACCTTGAGACACATTCTTTTCCCTTGTCCACCATAAGGCGCCGTTTCTCATAGACTGGGTGACCACCACCTTGTCGAAGGACCCGTCTATTTGTCGCCATTACAAGTCCAACTCCTCCTGGAGGGGACGCATCCGCAACCTGCAGTGAGGTATCAAGGGAATGCAGGAGGAAATTGTCCCTAGCAGGGACTTGTAAAGGCAAACTGAAAGACACTCTTTTCTTCGCAACAGATGAGCCATGGACAACAGCTTTTCCTGCCTCTCGAGAGTTGGAGAAGCTTTGTTGAGAGACGTGTCCAGGATGGCCCCCAGGAATCGAACTATCCTGGACGGGCTGAGAGATGATTTTTCCATGTTGAGAGTTAACCCTAGGCTGTCGAAAAGGCGTGTGCACGCACCGACTGTCTCCTCCGCTTGCAGCTTGGTCGGAGCTTTCAGCAGCCAGTCGTCCAGGTAGGGGAAGACTTGAAAGTGTTGCCTCCTGAGACATGCTGCCACTGGCGCTAGCACCTTGGTGAAGATCCGCGGAGCAGATCGAAGACCAAAAGGTAGAACTTTGAACTGGAAATGGCTCTTGAATACTGTGAACCGCAGAAACCTCCTGTGGGCTGGATGGATGGGTACATGAAAGTACACGTCCTCGAGATCGAGAGTGGCCATAAAGTCCCCTGAGTTGAGAAGACGTAGAATATCTTGGAGAGACACCATCCGAAATGATTGTCTTATGAGATAGGTGTTGAGCTCCCTGAGATCTAGAATAGGGCGCCACTTGTCCAGCATCTTCTTGACCAGAAAAAACCTGGAGTAGAACCCCTCTCCCCGCTGAGAGAGAGAGGAACCGGTTCCACTGCACCTTTGAGGAGCATTTGCTGTACTTCCAATCGAAGAAGGCGCAGATGTTTTGAGGCCGTGGCGACAGGGGGCTTGGATGGTGGAAGATGGACAAATTCTAAAGTATGGCCACACTGAATGATGTTCAGCACCCAACGGTCTGATGTTATCCGTTGCCAGTTGTGGTGGTATTCGGATACCCTGCCTCCCACTGATGTCGTAGAGGGGGAGGGTACAGTAAGAAGAGCCAGCACGTCGCTATTGTCGCTTGGAAGAATCCCGTCCTTGGCGACCTTGCTTCCCTCTGTTGTTGGACCTGGAGAAAGAAGAGGACTGGCCTTGCCTCTGATTGTAGGACGGACGATACGACTGGGATGTTGACCCATAGGAGGAATATCGTTGCTGCTGGTATGCACCTCTACAGGACTGAGTACCTCTTCCCCTGGCTCCACGGAAAGGGACCTTCCGGTATTGCAGAGTCCCTAAAGATCTCGCTGTTTCCGTATCTTTTTAATATCTTGGAGCGCATCGTCGATATGTTTACCGAAGAGCGCCTCACCATCAAAGGGAAGGTCAAGGATTTTATTTTGGACCTCCGGACGGAACCATGTCGCTCTCAACCAGCCCTGGCGACGAAGGACCGCTGCGCCCGCCAGCGAGCGGAATGCAGTTGTTGCAATGTCCATTGCACAGTCAATTATTTCTGCTGATGTTACTTCCCCTTCTTGCAGGATCTTCTTCGCTTCCACCTTAGGTTCCTCTGGCAACTGGTCGAGATATGGGGACAGATCGCACCACATTTGGCGATCATACCTGCCCGATATTGCCAAGGCATTAGCTGCCCGAAACAAGAGGCTCGCCATTGAAGAGAATCTTTTCCCTGCATTATCGAGGCGTCTGCCCTCCTTATCAGGTGGCGTAGTGAGAGGGGCCGAAGGGTTGCGTGACTTCCTTTGGGCAGCCTGAGATATTACCGAATCCGGTTTAGGCTGACTAACCTAGGAGGCTGGACTGTCCTCCGGGGCCTTATACTTCTTTTCCAGGCGAGGTAAGACTGGCATCACCGTGGCAGGATTCTTCATCACCTTTAATCCTTCATCCCAGACATGGCCCACAATGGGAATGGAACGCACAGTCTTTTTATACGGTTCTTTGAAGTCGTAGAGGAAACATTCCGACTGAACCGTGGGCATGGGAAGATCAAATCGCTTTGCGGCCCTTTCCATTAATTTATGAAAACCCCCAATGTCCACAGGGGGGGAATCGAGAGGAGCTGGGGATGGAGAAGCCGGGTCAGGGATAACGTAATCATCCCGCTCTGTGTCCTGGTGAAGCGGAGGGACATTGCCCTGATCCTCATCCGAGGTGTCATCCTGTGCGGGTGGCCCAATCGGAGGTACATCCGAAATCTGCAAGTGATGCTGAGGCATTGGTTGCGACGGTGGCAGAGGAGGAGTAATAGACCGAGCCTGAAGAGCAGCCGCAATCGGCCCCATAGCTGGAGGAGGTGGTTGTGTAGAAAATCTCCTCCTATAGTCGACCAGCATACCTTGGAGATCCGCTAAAAGCGAGGAAGGCACCGAGACCATCTCAATCAATCAATCAATCAGGGGTTTGTTAAAGCGCGACTACTCACCCGTAAGGGTCTCAAGGCGCTGGGGGGGGGGGGGGTGCAGGTTCCATCCATCAAGGAGGGGGTCTGTCGAAGAGCCAGGTTTTGAGGTTTCTTGCGAAGATGGGGAGCGATGTCTGTCTGAGGTGGAGCGGAAGTGCGTTCCATGCTTTGGCCGCGAGGAAGGAGAAGGAGCGGCCTCCCGATCTGGTCTTTCTGGTGCGGGGGACCACGGCGCAGGAGAGCTGGGCTGATCGTAGGGTCCTTTGGGGTGCGTGGAATTTGAGTCGGCTGTTCATCTCCTGGCGGTAGTCCTCTTGATAGCCTATGGATTGGTCATATGTATGCTCTTGGAGATATTCTCCCTCCGAGTCAGTATCCTGGCATTTAACTCGCAGCTGCGAGGGGCTATGTGCGTAGTCAAAAGGCCCATCGTCGTCAGACTCTTCTTCAAGCAAAAGAGCCGGAGGCAGAGGAGTGACTCTTCTGGGGGAAGTCATGTCCGGTGTGATTTGCCGTTTTTTTACGATTTTCTCCATCGTCGACGATGTCGTCAACGGAACCGTCGACGGAACCGTCTACGGAGAGACCATCGTCGACGAGGTCGTAGACGGAAGCAGCGACGACGAAGAGTAGATCGTCGATGAAGAGATAGGCGCCGTCGTCGCTGTCGTCGACGAGACCGTCGACATCTTGGCCGTCGACGTCGTGGTGGTGGTGGTAGTCGTCACCATCGTTGTCGACGCTACTCTCGTCGACACCTTCATCGACGTCATTGAAACCGTCGACGGCGAAGCGGTCGTCGACACAGAAGGTACCGTCGACGAGCCCGTCGACGGAGGCATAGATTTAAGCTGTACCTTGGATGATTTTGTCGACGGTTGGTTGGTCGCCGTCGTCGGCGAGTGGGCGTCCTTTTCAGATTTTCCCTCAGAAGTCAGAGAAGAGGGCTTTTTGAAGGGTTTTACAGCCACTGACACTACTGCTGCTGATTGTCCTTCCCTCTCCTTTACACCGTGGTGAGGAGATTCGCCAGGACTCCGGCCCTCAGACCCCTGAGGGGTCTTTTTTGAGAGCTTAGCAGGACGCTCTTTAGAAGGCGAAGGGGAAGGCCTACCCCTTTTAACAGACCTTCTTGAAGAAGTGGCAGATGACGACTCCTCGCTGTCACTGGAGAGTGGATCTTTCCTAGACTTCAGTTTCTGGAGCCAGGTCAAGAGACGACCCTCACGGTCTCGTAGTGTCTTCGTTGAAAAGGTGAGACAAATCTTGCAGTCCGCTGCTTTGTGGTCTGGATACAGGCAGTAAATGCAGTCTTTATGCCTATCCTCCACATATAACCTCTTCTTGGCACAGGTGGCACAAGCCTTGAAGAGAGCTTTCTTTTCCTCGTCTGACATCCTAGGAGAGAATGTCAGCAAAAAGCAGAAGAAAAAACTGTAGAAATGAGTATAAATGAGCAGAGCTCAATTGGAGACTCCCTTGCACAACGTGCGGTAGAAAATCTGAGGTTCTCTCAGCAAGGTTCTAGAGGGTGAGGCTAATCTGATTGGCTGTTCGTTTTATTTGGTCTCTTTTACAAAAAGAGGTGGATATGTTACAAAACTAGAATGGGCCTAGGCCTAGTTTGCTTCTTTTGTAATGGTTTCTATTGCTATTTTATGTATACCGGGGACTCCCATCTCGACGACTGGGAATGATTCAGGCATGGGAATCTATGAAAGTTCCAATACTGGAGTAACTAAATATTTACCATTTTGGATGCCAAAAAAGGTCTCCCGGCAGAAAGCAAAAAGGTTCATGGCCGACAGAGATTTGTTTACATGATTAGTTTTTTTGTTGAATAAAAATGGTGACTTCTTATTGGCAGTACATACACGTCGCTACGTGCTGCCATACATCTGTAATAGCCACGTCCTCCTGCCGCATTACAGTTTGGCCGAACTGAGTCAAGAGAAATCCAGAGCAGCCAAAAATCAGTCTCTGAGATTTCTTTTCAAACCTCCAAATTGTATTGTATTTGTATTGCGCTCAAATCTGAATGTCTAGTGGTGTGGAGGCACCTGCATGGAGTACTAGTGAGTCTGCTGGAGGACAGTTGTGGTGGCGAAGACAAGCGGTACTGCATATTCCATTTCAGTAGATCGAAACATTTATTGATATTTTTAATTGGAATTAGGATCATTTCTTTTTTATTTTTAAGATAGGTCATTGCCATCTTGTGTTTCAGCAGAGGATTGAAATAGTCCCAGCTCTAAAATAAAATAATGATTAGTTTGGTAAAGTGCGCATTATAACATAGCCTTTATTTTCAAGGAAAAAGGCAAGGTGATAGCAGGCAGATTAGCCCAGAAGGCTGCATATTGAACACTCATCAAAACTGGCGCCGTGCCTTTAAGACCTCCAGGACCTCCAGGCTCCCATCATGCCCCACAGGTGACAGTTCGGCCAAGTCTTTTTAACAGCATATCACATAGTAAAGATAGAATGAGGAAATAGAGTGCTGCTATAACCATGGTATTCGTCCGGGGAGGAGGGAGGCTTGCTTATGACTTTGATGAGTATACCCCTGGAAGAGAACTAGGATTACAGGTAAGTAACTTATCCTTCGCTTCCAGGGCATACTCATCAATAGTCATAAGCACTGAATAGAATAGCAAGCCCATCCCCAGAATCCTGTGGACCAACACCAGTATAGCAGCAACACTCTGAACAATTTTCAAGGAAGCTTGCCCAAACCGGGCATCCGAATCTAGGCAGTAATGGTGAGCAAAGGTGTGAACTGAGTGCCATGTAGCCGCTTTACAGTTCTCTTGAATGGGTACATTCCTGAGAAGGGCCGTAGGGGCGGCTTTACCTCTCGTGGAATGAGCCTTTAGCCTGCCAGGGAGCGGTTTGTTAGCTAACTGATAAGAGAAGGTGATACAAGATACTATCCATCTGGCGATGGAATGTTCTGATGAAGGGAAACCAGTGCGCATTGGACCATAGTTCACAAAGAGACGGTCCGACTTTCTTATGCCCTTCGTTCTATCAAGGTAGAATTTCAAAAACCTTTTTAGATCAAGTGAATGTAAAGCCCTCTCTGGGGAGTGGTCAGATTTGGAAAGAATGTGGGTAGAGTAATTGATTGAAATGAAAATCCGAGATCACCTTAGGTAGGAAACTCGGGTGTGTTCTCAGAACTACTCTGTTAGTATGGAAAACGAGATAAAGCTCTGTAGAACATAGGGCCTGAATCTCGCTCACCCATCGAGCAGAGGTAACTGCCACCAGGAAGGCGGTTTTCCAAGATAGGT
Organism: Calotriton arnoldi; assembly: GCA_963921515.1. Lineage (NCBI taxonomy): Eukaryota > Metazoa > Chordata > Amphibia > Caudata > Salamandridae > Calotriton > Calotriton arnoldi. The sequence continues at coordinate 908,952 of CAWUFW010002282.1, read as the reverse complement.
GCTGCAGTGATGCTTTGTGAATGGGTTTAAAGGGAGGGTCCATTAATTTAGAGAGGACTAGATTAAGCTCCCAGGGAGGAGTAGGAGACCTAACCGGAGAATAGACCTTTTTCAGCCCTTCAAGGAAGTCCCTAACTACTGGCATCTGAAAGAAAGAAATCTGTGTGGGCGACTTTCTATAAGCTGTAATTGCCGCCAGATGTATTTTAATAGAAGAGAACTGTAAGCCTGCTTTAGCCAAGTACAAAAGCTATGGAAGAATAACCTGTTCCTGTCCAAGAATGGGATTATGGTCGTTGGCTGTACACCATAGGTAGAAGCGCTTCTGTTTGAAAGCGTATGACTTCCTCGTAGATGGTCTCCTCGCCTCTTTCAGAATATGCATACAGTCTGGCGAGAGACCTAGATGTCCATATTGGAGGATCTCAGGAGCCATGCCGTTAATCTCAGAGACGGATGGTTGGGATGGAACACCCTCCCTCTGAACTTGGATAGCAGGTCCCGATGGCACGGTAACCTCCTGTGTGGTATCTTGGAAAGGTGAAGAAGGTCCAGATACCACCACTGGCAAGGCCACTCTGGTGCAATCAGGATCATCTTGGTCCTGGACCTGTAGAGTTTGTTGATCACCAATGCTATGAGCGGAATTGGTAGAAAGGTGTGGAGTAATTTCTCTGACCACTCGATCAAAAGCGCATTCCCTCAGAAGCCTGGTTGGGGGAACCTGGATGCGAAGGTGCAGCATTTTGCGTTTGTTGCATTCGCAAAGAGGTTGATGTCTGGAGAACTCCATCTTTGAAAAATGTCCTGTGCGACCTCGTAGTTTAGCACCCAGACGTGCGCTTCAACGAAGTTGCGACTTAGGGCGTCCGCGTGCATGTTGAGAGCACTTGGGAGGTGAATAACCGATATGGTCAGCTTCCTCGCCAACAGCCACTTCCAAATAGTTTGGGCCTCCTGTGACAGAGGTCTTGACGTGGTTCCTCCCAGTTTGTACAGGTAGAATATAGTTGTTGTATTTTCAGTCTGAACCAACAGGGAGCGTGCCTTGATGGAAGGGAAGAACAACTTGAGCGCCAGGTGTACAGCTCCTAGTTCCAACATATTGATGTGGTAACTTCTCTCTGTTTCTGACCACATCCCCTCAACCTATAGAGGACCCATGTGGGCTCCCCATCCTTGGAGGGTCGTGTCTGTGACGAGTGTTTGTTTGGGAAGTTCCTGGTGGAACGGGACTCTTTTCAACAAATGATGACGCTGCATCCACCATCTCAGGGAGTCTTTGACTATCTGAGGAAGAATTATGGTGTCCTCCCAGCGGTTGGAGACCCGAGACCACTGATCCCCTAATGCCTGCTGCAGAGGTCTCATTTGCAGTCTGGCATTGGGGAACCATGGAGTCCAGCAGAGTGGAAACTTGTCTGGCCGTGGGACGAGGTGCGCGGAGGAGAGTGCAACATTTGCATTTGATGGAGGATAACCTCTCCTCCGAAGGACACACTCTTGCGTCTGCGGATTCTAGAATCGCGCCCAGGTAGTGAATTCTCTGAGGTGGATTGAGAATGGACTTTTTGTAGTTGACGCACAGACCCAACTGATTTAACACCCGAATACAGGATTGCAGGTGTTCTTGTAGTTGACTGGGGGACACGCACTTGAGCAGCCAGTCGTCTAGATATGGATAGAATAAGATTTTTTGCTTTCGCAGAAAAGCCAATATCACCGCCATGCATTTTGAGAACATGCGGGGGCTGACTTGAGTCCGAAAGGAAGGACTTTGTACTGGAAGTGCTGTGACACTACCTGGAACCGTAGAAATTTCTGATGTTTTCAGGAAATCGGTATATGAAAGCAAGTGTCCTGAAGGTTTATGTAGCATATCCAGTCTCCTTTATGAATCTGAGGAACAATTTGGTGTAGTGCCAGCATCTTCAACCTTTCTTTGCGGATAAACTTGTTTAAGACTTCGAGATCAAGTATAGGCCTGTACTCCCTGGTTTGGCCTTTCTTTAGAACCAGGAAGTAGCAGGAGTAAATCCTCTGCCGATGATGCGGCCAGGGAACTTTTTCAATGGCCTGTTTTTGCAACTGAATGGATACCTCCGGCCGAAGTAGCTTTTGCTGATGGACTAATGATTTCTGAGGCGGGACTGCCAGTAGAGGGGACTTGAATCTCATGGAGTATCCATTCTGCACATTATGGAGCACCCACTTGTCTTTTGTGATTTTGTGCCACTCCTCCAAATGAGCCATGATACTTCTTCCCTTCCTCCCCCCCCCCCACCAGAGTGGGGAAAAGATCTGGGGGTTAGCAAGATCTCACGGTTTGGTCTGCTGCTTAGCAGAGAAAGCGGATTGCCTGGAGGCCCCTCATCATCGTCCTGGTCGATGCTGGTGATAGTGGGACCTCAACTGATGATGTTGTTGCAAAGACCAAAGAGGGGTTTGAACCCTCTGTTGGAATTGACGACAGTCATAAGGACGGTATCTGTGTCTGAAGTCTTTACGTTTCTCCAGGCCCACTGCCTTCAAGGTGTCAAGTTCGAACTTCATCCAGGACATATCATCGGCATGAGTGCCGATAAGCGAAGTTCCGTTGAAGGGCATGTTCAGAATCCTGTAATGGGCCTCAGGTTTTAGACCCGTGAGACGCAGCCAAGTGGAGCGCGTAGAGCACATGCGATGTGAATAACCATGAGCTGCCAGATCTGAAGCATCGGCTGCTGCACTTATGACCTGGTTCGCTACCAATGCTCCTTCCCGTAGGATCTCCTGGAAATCCTGCCTATCATCTTTTGCCAGTTTTTCCACAAATCTTGAGAGAGAGTCCCATAGTGACCTACCATATCTTCCCAGGAGAGCAGAGGCGCTAGCGACCTTCATATAGGAAGCTGAGGTGCTACACATCCTCTTCCCAAGGGAATCCATTAACTTGCTGGCTTTGTCGGGTTGGACTGTGGATCCCCTGCGTGAGCTTTTCTTGCTATTGCCACTATGTGTGAGTCCAGTGGAGGATCGGATCTCAGAAAAAGTGGATCCTGGTCTGGAGATTTGTACTTTTTGGTAATGCGTGGTGGAGCTGATCCTATTGAAGCAGACGGGAGAAATGTATGAAGAGCCGGTTCCAGTAGCCCAGGTACCAGGGGAAGTAAAGGTCTAGTGGACGACTTGTGATGGAGGGTTTCAAAGAGGACTGCCGCAGAGGTGGTTGCAGTTGGCTTCTCAATATTTAGCTTTGTTGCCCCCCTACATAGAACGTGATATCGCCCACTGGTGACACTCTCACAGGAGGGGTGGCAGACAAAGTAGGGGATTAGTCTTCCACAGAGGTTCTGGATGTGTCTGTAGACCAGGATGGAGATCTGTGCCTAGGCCTTCGAGATCTTGAAGATTGAGAATGGCGAAACCTGGTAGGAGACCGCCTATGAAGTGTTCGAGACCGACGTCTTCTTGGAGAAGGAGATTGTGTCTTCGTGGGGATCCCCGAGGGGATCTTGTGGCAGGTGTAGATGGATGCGCCCCTATAGCGGATGTTTGAGAGGTAGAATATGTTTGAGAGTAGTGTGATCCTGGACTGCACCATGGCACTCTCCAATCTTTCACACTGCTCAGCCACCTCGTGAAAGATTAACCGGCGGTGTTTGTTGTTCTCGAGCCGGAGATCGCTCCGGCGTGATGTGCACAATTCTAAGGGCCAGAGAAGATGATGTGCTCTTCGACGTCGACTGCAGATCTCTGCGTCGGACTCTGAGAATACACCACTTGAACCTCCCTCAACATCGAAGGAGCTCTAGACATCAGTACAAGCAAACCAGTTATTCTCGGTCTCTTTGCCGGTGAAGGCGTGTGGGAGGAGAATGGCCCCCGACGTCGATCTTCTCAAGCCAATAGTCTTCGGCTCGACGTCGGCGATGGTGTCGCCAAGCGTTCAAGCTTAGATGGAGGCGAGATTCTCCGTGCCGAGTGTCTATGGCTCGCTGTTGGAGGAGTCTTCCACATTGGCGGACGAGACTTCGACGGCGGCCGCCCATGTCTGTGCGGCGGGGAGGACCTAGACATTGAGGTTCTGTGTTCCGCCGTCGGTGGGGAACCCAACCTGGACTGTCGACGGCGGTCGATGAGTTCTCAACGCTGCTTCAAGTCTAGATTTAGACTTACTTGATGTCAGGTGCGACGACGGACTCTTTGACATCGACTTTGCCTTGGCCGAAGGGCCTCGGGTCGACCGAGTCATCGGCGACTGCTCTTTCGAAGTCGACCAAGGCAAAGGTCTTCCTCTCGACGATTTGGACACCGACAGTGAGCATAGAAGTATGTCTGACGCTGATCTTCTCTCCGTCGACGGCGAAGCACAGCGGTATCTTTTTTCATCTCTTTTTCTATGCTAAGACCGCACTTGAGAGGAGGGCTCTTTAAAAGGCTGTTTGTTACCTTCCAGGCCACTTGTAGATCCTTTTCCTCTCTCCTGCATGGCATGCAGTTTTATCATTTACCTGTCCCTTAGAGTCCTCCTGGAAAGCTGCTGACAGTAATGACACTTGTCTGGCTGATGTGAGGATGGCAAACATATAATGCAGTCAGAGTGTGGGTCAGATTTAGCCATTTTCTTCCCACACGAAGGACACTTGTTAAACAGGGCCGGCATTTCTGACTAAAAAATAACAGAAAAGTCAGAAAAAAGTAGAAAATAGTACAGCTTGTACTCAAAGACGTGGAGTGAAGCAAAAAAATTCAACTTTAAAATATGAATTAATGACAAAGTCAAAAACTGACGAGCTCAATGCCTCAGGATCCTCACAGAAGGCGCCGTAAAAAAGAACTGACCTAACTGTCACCTGTGTAGCATGATGGAAGGCTGGGGGGGGCTTGGCGGTCTTAAAGGCACGGCGCCAGTTTTAATCTGTTGCATTTTCTATATGCAGCCTATGGGCTAACTCCCTGCTATTACCTTGCCTTTTTCCTTAAAAATAAAGGCTATGTTGAAACAGTGAAGAGTGCATGTTTCTATGTCACAGAAATGTTGAATAAATATGTATTATTTTAAATGTGAAATACAATGCAGTTTTGGCATTTTAACCTATTTGGTGGTTGGGGGGGGTGGTGTGTGTGTGTGTGTGTGTGTGTGTGTGTGTGTGTGTGTGTGTGTGTGTGTGTGTGTGTGTGTGTGTGTGTGTGTGCGCACACATGCATACAAATATATATATATTGATGTATGTTTCACAGTACTACGTACGAAATCTGGTTAAACATGTATGTATGTATGTGTGCGTACATGCATGCGTGCATTCATGCGCGTGCTCCGGGGTCCCTGCGCGACGGCGGGACTATTCAGTGCTTATGACTATTGATGAGTATCTCCTGGCAGAGAATTGTACCATTTCCGTGCTCAAACGCATTTCACCTTACATTGGTACCATAATATTCCCTTCCGCCCTATGCCTCCTGTGCCCCCACTCTCCTTCATCTGAATCTCTGCTACCAACTCTAGTAGAGATCTATCTACTGTCGAGTGCATGACTAGAGCTTGGAGAAGAGTATCCATATGGGTAGTTGTTTGACTGATCTACTCCCCTTGTCTTACGCTACTCTACCAGACTTTGTTGCCAGCCACACAGGAATAGATTGTGATATCCCAACTCCAAGGCAAAGTGTCTGGCCAACTGGAGCAAACTATACTGACAAGATACCTTTCTCTCTACGTTGAAGACCGCCTCCCTTGGCTTTCAACTGAAAGTCTTCATTTACCATCGACTCAGGAGCAGATGTAAACTGGACGTTGCAGGCTTTCCTACGGAGTCCACTGTTTTCATCACATTGGATATGCTACCTCTACCAAGCAATTAATCACCACACTCTACCGGGATGCAGGAGGGGAAGATGGTGGAGGAACTTCAAGGGACTAGAGTGGGATGGGAAGAGGAGCTGGGGTATGAGGTCTAGGAGAAGGTTTGGAGATTCAGCTGCACACAAACGGGGCAGCTCTCTTCCAGTAGCCCACTCAGAATTATGCATTATACATTTCTGCAGAACATTTACTACACCCCTAAAATGATTACATAAATTTGGACACAGCACAGATGACTGTTGCACTAGGTGCGGGACACCCAAAGATGGGCTTCTGCGCCTAGCGTGGGCCTGTCTTAATGTATATGCATATTGGGAAGAAGTTGCCACTGCACTGTCCATTATGATAGATGATGTGGTACAACTGAACCCTGTGGGTGCCCTCCTAGGACATGTTAAAGAAATAATGGCACCCTACAGGAAACTTGTGGCTTTGGCTCTCTTGTTGGCAAACAGACTGGTGGCCAGCAGATGGGGCAAGGGGGGGGGGGCCCAAATTCAAGCACTAGTGTATTACCCTAACACATAGAAATTAATTGTTTTTGTACATGGTATTGCCTGCCCACAACATCCAGACTGAGAGACATTTGGCAACCTTTGAAATTGGGAGTTAAACCACCGCAGGTTGGTTGATCAGAAATAATTGTGATTCTAGTCTGGGAGGTATTGCTGGGCCCTTTGAAAAGTGAGCAGCAATGCCATTTATGGAGAATGAAGGACTAAGCAGACTAATTATCTCCTGGGCTAGTGCCTCTTCCCTCCCTGCATTGTACTATGGCCTTGGATGGTTCTCTTGCTCATCTCTGCAATTAACTGGTATATGAGCTACTCTTCCTGACCAGATACTGTTCAAGTGTAATGCTCATGTAACGTGCCTTTTTGTTCCTTGAATGTATTGGTTTGAACCTAAAAAACATGCTGAAAAATAAAGTATGAAACAAACCGTGGAGAGAAATCTGAGGGCCTAGAATGGATGATCAGTTTGGAACTGCACAGACCTGGAGAACTCGGGAACTGGGAGTATGGGCTAGGGTCAAGGGAAATATTTAAGTTCTGTGAGGCCTTGTTGATGCAGGTATGTAATTTATTTACGTCGGAGGGGTATCAACCTGACCACTACAAAAGGAAAATATAGGGGCCCATTCTGTAGCAGGAAGTCCTGTTAGCCTTCATCCCATCATTTGCATGACCAGTATCACTTTCAATTTCAAACTCATCCTCTTCTTACTTGGTTAAAAGGTGATGTGTCCATGAAACAACTAGCACTGGTTATGGCAGAACAGCTTAAACAAAAGGCTGCGTGATGAGCATGTGTGTGGCCGTTACAAAAGGAGGAAGACACACTGGTTCAACCATAGTCATTGTAACAGGTGATCCATTAACTACTGCAGCAGTAAGAGGTTGCAGTCTTCTCTAGAAACATTGCATTACATTCTTAGGTGAAAAATGAAATCTACGGGCATCTGAAACCTACAGTCAGTGGAGGATGCACTAGTCATTCCACAGAAGGTAGACAGTGTCCATCATAATACTGCTCGTACCTATAATAGTAGTCCTCTTTTCCGGAGTTAGGCAAGATGTGAATATTGGGGGCAACTGGGTCCATAACCACTGGGAGTTGATCTTGATCGTTAAGTTGGACACTGAATAGCACCAGCGGATCCTCTCCTCCATCATCATCACCATCACCACAGGTAAGGAAAATGCTACTTACCCAGTATGCATCTGTTCTTGGCATATAGAGCTGTAGAGTCATATGCTTGTGCATAGATCGCCATCTAGTGTTGGGTCCGGATGTTTCCACTTTGTTTTTCTTTGAAGAAGTCTTTCCAGTCACGAGGTAGGGGACTCCTCCTTTCGGTGAAAGTGCGCATGGACATCAACTCCATTGTTAGATTGTTTTCCCGCAGAGGGTGATAATGGAGTTAGTAAGAGTAGTAAAAGGAGATGTCCATGAATGCATGTATCTAAGTAAGATATTACTGCAACAGGTATAGGTACCCGGGGAGGCGGGTGGGCGCATATGACTCTACAGCTCTATATGCCAAGAACAGATGCATACTGGGTAAGTAGCATTTTCCGTTTGAGGCATATGAGCTGTAGATCATATGCTTGTGCATAGACTACATAGCAGTTATCTCCCAAAGCGGTGGCTAACCTGCAGCTGTTGCAGTGGTCTGAAATAGTGTACGTAAAACTGCCTGGCCCACACTAGCTTGCTGTCTTGCTAACACATCTACACAATAATGCTTTGTGAATGTGTGTGGTGTAGACCATGTTGCAGCTCTGCAGATGTCATCTATGGGTATATTTCCTAAGAATGCCATAGAAGCCCTCAGTTTGCATGTAGAATGAGCTCTAGGGGGAATTGCTAATGTGCGTTTAGCTTTAATGTAGCATATTTGAATGCACTTAACTATCCACCGTGCAATACTTGATTTTGGTATTGGATTGCCTTTATGTGGTGGAGCAAAAGCAACAAAAAGTTGCTTGGTTTTCCTGAAAGGTTTTGTTCTTTCTATATAGTACAGAAATGCTCTTTTGACATCTAAGGTGTGAAGAGCACGTTCTGCCACTGAATCTGGTTGAGGGAAGAACACAGGCAACTCAACAGATTGGTTGATATGAAAGGCCGAAATGACTTTAGATAAAAATTTGGGGTTAGTCCTTAGAACCACTTTGTTTTGGTGTATTTGTAAAAATGGCTCTTCTATGGTTAGTGCCTGAAGCTCACCCACTCTCCTCAGAGATGTGATGGCTATGAGGAAGGCTACCTTCCAAGTGAGAAATTGTAGTTCACATTTGTGCAATGGTTCAAAAGGTGGACCCATGAGTCTTGTAAGAACTATGTTGAGATTCCACACTGGAGCAGGTGGAAGTCTGGGTGGAATTACTCAAGTCCTTCCATAGATGCTTTAATAGCAGGCACATGCTGTCTGTTTTGAAGATATGCAGATATTGCAGCAAGATGTAAGCGTATAGATGTGTACGCTAAATTGGAACGCTGTAGATGTAGTAGATAGCAAATGATGTTTTGAATTGAAGCATCTAGCGGATTGATTTTATTGTTGTTACAATAAATGACAAACCGCTTCCACTTTGCTGCATAGCATGCTCTTGTGGTAGGGCGTCTAGCCTCTTTGATAATATTCATGCAGTCTGGCGGAAGATTAAGATAACCAAACTCTAGGATTTCAGGTGGCAGATCGCAAGGTTGAGATGAGTGGGATCTGGATGCCTTATCTCTCCACGGTTCTGAGTGAGAAGATTGGGAGTAAGGTGTAGTTTTTGGCGAGTAACTACTGATAGCTCCAACAGGGTTGTGAACCAGGGTTGACGGGCCCATGTGGGAGCAACTAGGATTAGTGTCAGCGACTGCTGGCTGAGCTTCCGAACCACTAATGGAATGAGTGGGAGAGGCGGAAAAGCGTAAGCAAATATCCCTGACCAATTCATCCATAGCGCATTGCCTTTGGACAATGGTGTGGATACCTGGATGCGGAGTTTGGGCATTTTGCGTTTAGATGGGTGGCGAACAGTTCTATCTCTGGGAAGCCCCACATTTGGAAGAATGGGAGGAGAACTTGAGGGTGGAGTTCCCATTCGTGGATCTGCTGTCGTTGACGACTGAGCAGATCTGCAATCTGGTTGTTTACTCCTGGCAGGTGTTCTGCAAGGAGATATATTTTTTGAGGTATGGCCCATCTCCAGATGCTCTGGGCTAGCTGCGAGAGCTGGAGAGAGTGTCCCCCCCCCCCTGTTTTTGTATGTAGTACATTGCTGTCATGTTGTCTGTGCGAATCAGGACAGCTTTGCCTACTAGATGAAGTTGAAAGGCTTTTAATGCTAGAAAAATTGCTAGCAGTTCTAGATGGTTTATGTGGAGTTGTTTCTGTTGCAGAGTTCACATGCCCTGAATGGTATGTTTTTGAAGATGAGCTCCCCAACCAGTGAGCGATGCGTCTGCTGTTAGCACTATCTGTGGAACCGGGTCGACGAATGGCCGCCCCTTGGAAAGGTTTTGTATTTTCCACCACTGAAGAGAGCGATGGGTGCGGCCATCCACCAACACTAGATCTGATAACTGACCTTGAGCCTGGTTCCACTGACGTGCTAAGCATTCTTGTAGGGGACGCATTTGGAGTCTTGCGCTAGGAACTATTAAAATGCAAGATGCCATCATTCCTAGCAATCGCATGAACACTCGAGCTGGTAATGAGTGTTGAGGCTGAAACTGCGATATTAGAGGCTGCATGTTGCAGATCCTGACTGGGTTGGGACACGCTAGAGCTTTCTGAGTGTCTATTGTGGCTCCTAGATACACTTGTGTGTTGGATGGTTGGAGATGAGACTTGGTGAGGTTTACAGTGAACCCAAGGTCGTGAAGCAGTTGGACTGTTTTTCGAGTGTGGCGTAGGCAGCTGTGTTGCGAGCTGGCTTTTATTAGCCAGCCGTCTAGGTAGGGGAAGACGTGAATGTGCTGTCTTCTTAGATGAGCCGCGACTACTGCTAGACACTTTGTGAAAGCCCTGGGTGCTGTAGTTACTCCAAATGGGAGGACTTTGAATTGATAATGTTGGCAGTCTACCATAAACCTGAGGTATTTGCGGTGAGCGGGAATATGGATATAGGCGTCCTTTAGATCCAGAGTGGACAGAAAGTCACCTTGTTGAAGGAGCGGGAGAACCTGTTGAAGTGTGACCATGTGAAAGTGGTCTGATTGGATGTAGAGATTTAGTTGTCTGAGGTCTAATAGGGGTCTTAAAGAGCCATCCTTCTTGGGAATTAAGAAGTGCAGGGAGTATACCCCGGTCCCTTGGTATTGTAATGGGACTGGCTCTATAGCTTGTTTTCCTAGGAGAGAGAGAAGCTCTTGCTTTAAGAGTGAGAGATGTTCCAGTGCCATTGCATGTGGTCTTGGAAGGATATTTGGGGGATTGGCTGTAAGTTCCAGGCAGTAACCATATTGAATAATTTGCAGTACCCATTTGTCTGAAGTGATGGAGTTCCAGACAGGGAGAAATTGGGAGAGACGTCCACCGACAGGAGTGGAATGATCGGGGGGTACAGGATGGAAGTCACTGTTTGTTGCTAGAGGGGGAAGAGTGTGTGGAGTTGCCTCTGCCTCTTCCCTTACCATTGATCCCTCTAAAACCTCCTCTGAAATAACCTCTTGGTGAGGGGGATTGAGTATTACCCTTGTAAGAGGAGGAGGTAGTCTCGGTGGATATGTTTTTAGAGACACCCCTATAAAAGGAGCGGCAAAAGGAACCCCTATTGGTGGGTGACTGCAAAGCCCCCATGGACTTTGCGACCTCTGTATCTTTTTTCATTTTTTCCAGCGAGGTGTCAACTGCTGGTCCAAAGAGATGTTCCTTATCAAAGGGTTGGTTGAGGATGGAGGTTTGCACCTCAGGTTTGAAACCTGAAATTCTCAACCAAGCATCCCTCCGTAAAAGTACACTGGTGTTAATTGTACGGGCTGCTGTGTCTGCCGCATCTAGGGCACACCTGATAGAGGTATTTGTAATGAGCTTACCCTCTTGAATAAGATCGTTAGCTTCAGTCTTGTGTTCGTCGGGTAAGAACTGCATGAGTTTCTCTAACTCATCGTAGTGAGCCATGTCATAACGAGCCAACAAAGCTTGAGCATTGGCAATACGCCAATGGTTAGCTGCTTGTGAAGCTACTCTCTTGCCTGAGGCGTCAATGAGCTTGGACTCCTTATCTGGAGGAGGAGCTTCACCTGACGTTTGGGAGTTGGCTCTCTTGCGAGCATTAAAGACTACAAGAGAGTCTAAAGGTAATTGACCTTTGATGTATGTAGGGTCGGTGGGTGCGGGCTTATATTTTTTCTCCACCCTAGGAGTAATAATTCTTGCCCTGACAGGGTCTTTGAAAATCTCCTCAGTGTGTTTTAACATGCCTTTGAGCATAGGTAATGTATGAGTGACTGTGAGAGGAGCTAAGAGTCTCAAACAGGAAATCCTGCTCTAATGGTTCTGAATGTAACTCCACCCCATGATATTGAGCAGCCCTATTAAGGAGCTCAACGTATCCGATATTATCATCTGGTGGGGAGGATCTGGATCATTATCTGAATCAGTGTGATAATCCTGCCAAAGATCAGTGTCCTGTGGGGAATCTCGATTGTCATCCCCATCTCCATCCCCATCATCTTGTGGGTTAGGTAAAGTTGGTGGTGAATTTTCAGGTGAAATAAGTAAATTGGGATTAGTAGGAGAAGTAGGCGGGATCTAAGGAGGGGAAGGGTTAGTACCCACACTTTTCTTCTTTAGAGGACTGTGGTAGTCCTCAGGTAGGTCTAATTTCCTCTTTTTTGGTAGAGTGGCCTGAATATGGCCTGTATCAGGGTGAATCACCAACTTTTTCTGTTTCGGATCCGAAATGGAGTGATCGGACCAAGGCTCTTTCGACGGAGTCTCTTTATCCTTTGTTGCCTGTTTCGGCGTCGAAGGTTTTGGCTCCGAGCCTTTCGGCGCCGGTGGTGTCAGCTTGGACTTGTGTTTCGGTGCCGAAGGTGTTGGGTTGGCACCGAGATGGGGTCGGTTCAAGCTCAAACCAGAAGGCTTTTCTTTATGTTTCGGAGCCGGGCACGAGGGCGGGGCGTCGGAAACTTGTTGTCGGTGCCGACCTTGGCCGGAAGGCAGAGGAGGAACCGGAGCCTTTGTCTTAGGTTGTTGGGGTGGCAAGGGGTTGTCTACTCACGGTACACTGACCTGGAGTAACTTGCTCCTCTTCTTCGATGTCTGAGTCGGCCTCGGACACGGAGAAGTGTTCTTCCTCTTCGGCTCCTTGGGCATGATGTTCGGAGTCGGACTCTACGCCGAAGATGTCCGGTGCGGAGCCGCTTTGCTGTTGCATCTTGTGACGTCGAGACCGACTATCACGAAGAGTCTTTTTCGATCAGAACGATCGGCAAGCGTCGCAGTCTTTCTCGTCGTGTTCCGGGGACAGACAGAGGTTGCACACTTCGTGCAAGTCGGTGAATGGAAATTTAGCACGACACCTGGGACATAACTTGAAGAAAGTCCGTTCCATCGACTGCTAGAGCGGTCGGCGCGAGTAGGCCAGACGGCCTTCCATGAGTTTTCCGATCAAAGATTTTCAAGTTGAGGCGATACGCGACGAATGGGGAACCGCGATCGATAACAATATCGTCGAGGGTATGGATTGCGCATCGAAGGGGTTCGAGAAACGGTGCCGAACCGGAGCGCAGCAATACACATCCGAACCCGATGGCGGAAAAAAACCAATCTAACAATGGAGTCGATGCCCATGCGCACTATCATCGAAAGGAGGAGTCACCTACCTCGTGGCTGGAAAGACTTCTTCGAAGAAAAACAAAGTGCAAACATCCAGACCCAACACTAGATGGCGATCTATGCACAAGCATATGATCTACAGCTCATATGCCTCGAACATTATTTTCTATTTTAAATACATCATTGATCTTATAGGATCTGGGCAGGATTTAGGCAAGAGATAATGGTGTTACTTAAATATTCTACACCTGTAGCTGAAGAGGGCAATTGGGAGGAATTTGCAGCTCCATTAATACCACAATGACAATTGTCAAAGAGATTTTAATGGATGATTTTGTACTTTCCAGGATAGCACTCTAAGGAAATTTCAGCAATGAGGTAGCCATTGCAGACTAGGAAGTAAAAGCCAGTGACAGCATTTTGGTAGAAAAGGTCTTAGAAGAGAACTTAGCCTTCAACAGGACAGTGAATTTAGATGAGTGAACTAATTACATGGATGAGAATGCAAACTTGGAGGTTATCGACCGGGGACATGCAACGATGATTTGGTTGTCTCTTTGGTTGGAGGCAGTGGCAACACAGTCAATAATGAGGACAGCAGCTTAGACCATTGATCCTTTAGATGCTATGCCTTTAAAACAAAAATCTGCAGCATTAATACAGAATATTAGGAAACCAAAGGCACAAAGATTTTAGAAGAAGATTCTCTGGCAGAATGTTTCAAGAAAATAGCCTCCAGTTTTCTGTTTTAGTTTGAAGAAGAGGGGGTAACACTGTTGAGAGAATCCTCAATTGATGAGGCAATATTTAGCACAAACAGAAGATGCCATTATCTAGCTTTTAAAGTATTCGTAAAGATTTTAGAGACGCCAAAATTCAAACAATAAGCCCTATTCCTGGTCGTTTAGTATGCTTAGCTGCCTAGCATCTAAAACAATATATCTCAAACAAGGCTCTGCCAAGCACGGAAGAGTCTCAGAGTACCACAGGATATCAGAGATCTCAGCATGGATGCTTATCGATAAACGGAACAAATGAAACGCCCCTGAAGAGCTTCTTGGTCGAAATGCGTTGGGAATGGACTGAAATAAGTTGGAAACCTGTATCGTTAATGACAAGGAACCTTCATGAGTATCACTGAATTTTAAAAATTCAATTAATTTTGAAGATTTTACTAAATAAATCAAAATGAAGGCCATGAACCCTATCACTACAACATTACTGTAATTTATGGAACTGGAAATCTTATGGTATATTATCAAAAATTTGCGACCAACGAAAACAACAAGTAATGTACTGAGGGACGCAAGGCAGAAAAATAGGAGTTTGAAGTAGACGTTGTTAGTGGTTCCCTAGCATTGACCCATAATTCCATATTTATGGTCTAATAAACTGGCATACTCACAAAATCATCGTCCCATCTTCAACTAGAACTGGCACACCATCAGGAGGAGCGGACACCTTTAGCATCTTAATTTTCGGTTCTTGTTTGTTTCCCTCACTCCGCTTTCTCTTCCTAGTCTACAGTAAAGCAAATTACATAAATCAAATAAGTGCAGCACAGTATCTATTCCAATTTTTGTGGCTATAATTAAAACGTTTAGATGGCAAACTCTAACTGATAAATTCTGAGCTTTAAAATGGCACAATTTCAGGAACAAGCTTAATTGGACCATGCATATAAGGAACAAGTTACTCTATAAGCATCTGTTCTTAGAATGTAGGGCTGTACATTCACATGCTCTGCCTACTTCTGCCATCTAGTGTTATGATACGATGTTTGCAAGTTGTTTCTGTTTGAACAGAAAGTCTTGCAAGTCATGGGATGCACTGTCACTGCACCTGAAGTAGGCCATGTGCATGGGCAGACTCCATGTTAGATTGTTTTCCGCACAGCGGGAGAGAGTAAATATGGAGTGGTGAGAAAAAGAAATACAGTGCACATGTATAGTAAGGAAGGAAGCTAATTAATAAGGAATAGATCTGCAAGTAGAGCCACACTTCAGTGGAGAAGGGTAGGTGCATGTGAATCTGCAGCACTATGCGCTATGAACAGATGCTTACGTGATAAGTAACATTTTCTGTTCATAGCATGTGTTGCTGTTGATACACATGCCATGCACAGATTGCAAAGCAGTACTCCTCTACAGCGGTGGCTGGTATGTGGATGATCCAGATAGCCGAAACAAAGTCCTTAAGACTGTTTGGCCAACTATGGAATGTTGGCATGCTAAAATATATACACAGTAGTGCTTAGTGAAAGTGTGTGAGATTAACCAAGTGGCAGCTTGACATTTTAGTTAGCAGATATATTGCTTAGCGAGGTCATGGTTGCTGCTTTCTCAGGCCTCGAAAAATCATAAAAATGTTACTAGACCTGCAGGTCTAGTGTCTTGAATGATATACTCAACCTAACTCTAACATACTTGAACTGTAATCTGGTCTCAAATTGTGTGATCCTAGCAAATATTTTATTTTACAGAGCCACCTTTTTCTTCATTATCACATATGAGAGCATCTTCAAATATGCAAGTTCAGCATTTCCACTGTACAAAAAACTATTGTGTAATTTAATAGACTATACTTTTGCTCCACGTATAATAAGAATCTCGCCCACAAATAGGGCACAAATAAACCCTGACCGGACTCTTAATTCACCAATAGCATGGTCATCAGAGCGGTGGAAAGAATAATTCTCAGTTCAGGCTTCAAAACGTACTTTTAAAAAATGTATTACTAAAGCATGATTTGAAAGCGCACTGGCATTAACAAACAGCCATATTTTCAATTGAAATTGCCACAAACCTTCCCATTAACATGCAGTTTTACTGATAAACCTATACAGCGTATACACATTCTGAGGAAATTGGGTTTCAGCCAAAAGGTTAATCATTTGCACATCACCAAGTAAAAGTGTTGCAATTTGTTTTCATCCTATTAAAAACCTTTTTTATCACACAGAATTACAAAAAAGTGTTCTCATAACTAAAATATATTTTGAAGTGTTTGTACAGTTCATTAAAAAGCTATTTAAATTGTATTAGAAAAAAAACTGACATCCAACAGCCTTTTATTTCACACTCTGTACAGCAAGATTATCAGACAGTTCAGTTTACAAAGTCCTCTCACTTTGCTGCTTATTTTATCCTGGAGCGTGCGCTTACTTTTCTTTCTCTGACGGCAAATTATAAGACATAAGCTGAAATTTGGCCTCTGTGTCTCAAAGTAGAGTAAATGTGACAAGATAAAAACAAGATTTAAAGTCATCTTTATTGCTCATTCACTTTCTGAAATAACAGCACATTTTCTTCATCAGCTCGCC
>CAWUFW010002282.1:875000-885000 GCA_963921515.1 Calotriton arnoldi | reverse complement strand
ACGAGTTTTGAAAATTTCGCGAAGATTCGTCAACCGGCGCCAAAGTTATTGGAAATAGAATGTTGTGAATTTCCTATGGAAAATAGGTCCTAACTATAACTATCTACTGGCGACCGCCAGTAGATAATACATATATATATATATATATATATATACACACATACATACACACACACATATATACATACATATACATATATCACTGAAAAAACCATAGGTTTCAGGGACATTAGTTAGTTGGACATTTCACTAGTACAAAACCAGAGAAATTCACCCGTTATAGTTAGTTGAGCTAACTATAACTCGCGCCCCCGCAATGCACTGCTGATGACGTCACATATTACTTCATTCATGACATCACTGATGACATCTCAAATGACATCACTGATGACATCATCCAGTGACTGTTTCTGTAAAGTTTAAATATGTTATATATATATATATATATGTTATATATATATATATATATATATATATATATATATATATATATATATATATGCCAAGGTGTATTGAAGAATGAGTGGGTGTATAAGTGTCTGAATAGATGATTTAGTAGGTGCGTGACTGACTTTATAAGAGCAAAAAGAGTCAAGAGAGTTGAATCAAGAGGCAAGAGAGGTGCAGAAAGAAGAGAGTGAACTGTAAAAAGAGGCACGAGAGGTGCAGAAAGACAAGAGAGGTGCAGAAAGACAAGAGAGGTACAGAAAAAGGCAAGAGAGGTACAGAAAGAAGAGAGTGAGCTGCAGAAAGAACCAAGAGAGGGGCAGAAAGAGGCAAGAGTTGTGCAGAAAGAGGCAAGAGTTGTGCAGAAAGAGGCAAGAGTTGTGCAGAAAGAGGCAAGAGTTGTGCAGAAAGAGGCAAGAGTTGTGCAGAAAGAGGCAAGAGTTGTGCAGAAAGAGGCAAGAGAGGTGCAGAAAGAGGCAAGAGAGGTGCAGAAAGAGGCAAGAGAGGTGCAGATAGAAGAGAGTGAGCTGCAGAATGAGGGGAGAGAGGTGCAGAAAGAGGCGAGAGAGGTGCAGAAAGAGGCAAGAGAGGTGCAGAAAGAGGCAAGAGAGGTGCAGAAAGTAGCAAGAGACGTGGAGAAAGAGACAAAAGACAACTAGATTGCTAACATTCTATATTTATTACAAAAGTGTGGCACGCCTGACGTCATCTTGATGTAATCAAAACTGTAATACCTAAAGCATTTCCTTTACAAATTATAGAAATGAGAGGGTTTTATTTGCATAGAAATTATGGTTAGTGCTCTAAAAAACTAAAATGAGGACATATTTTCTGAGTTCTCCAATAGCGACAAAGCACTTTTAAATTATTTGTTATCTTAATGTTTGACCACTTGATTAAATGTTACGCTCAGGGGAGAGAATGTGGTGTTACTTCCAGAGCTGCAGACTTTGCAACTGGGGAACCAAGTTGGAGTTTCTGCTTCAGCTCGACATTCTGTGATTCTGGTCAAATCACTTAATCTCCCCATGCCTACAACCAAAATGAGTTTGTCCTTGTATGATGTAACCAATGCTAATGTAAATCACTCCAATATCTGACCAGCCTGCACTATATAAAACTGCAAAAAAACAAAGGATAAAAAGTGTTTTCCACACTTCTGTCATTGGGCTATACGTGGGCTACATCTGGGTGATATTTGTGCTACATTTGGGCTCCTTTTTCTCTGGTGGCCATCTTGGAAGACTTAAATTAAATTCATTAAACTTTATTCGATCTGATTTAGAAACATAGATCATAAAAGTGTACATAAAAACAGTAAATCCTCTTTCTTAATACAATACAGTGAGAATTAATTAAAACCAGTAGGTAAAAACGGGTGTTACAAAGCCCGGTTCAGAGCAACTTCAGGTTAACAGAATAGTAAAGTTCAATGTTTCGCAAGATCAATCTCATGTACTTTGTGCAAAATACACAATAAGGGGGCCAAGTAAGATGCAACGCTTCAATACCTGACCAGTCTGCACTATATAAAACTGCAAAAAAACAAAAAATAAAAAGTGTTTTGCACACTTGTCATTGGGCTACATTTGGGTGATATTTGTGCTACATTTGGGCTCTTTTTTTCTCTGGTGGCTATCTTGGGAGACTTATTTGTTATGAAGTTTCCTAATTTCCTCATTTACTGCAGTCTCCTCAGTAGGAGATGCTTTCAGTTTTTTACTTTGATTCCATCAAGAAGGCATTCAGATGTGTCACACATTTGCCATAAATTCAGAATGTTAGCACTCTAGGTGCTAATTAGATCACTGTAGTAAAGCTACTGCTCACCAGGGAGTTAACTGGAAGTCTACTGCTGGTATTGAAAGTGATTGTTTCAGTCTGCATGTCAGAATTTTCTAATGAAACATTAGAGGATTTGAGATCTCACTTAAAACATGCCCTAATTTTTCTTTCTGCAGCACCAACCATAATTTCTATGGCAAAATGAATCCCCTCATTTTGTTCCTTTTTAAATTAAATGTTTTAAGTGTTACCAGTTTATTCCAATCAAGATGGCTTCAGGTGTGCCATACTTTTGTCATAAGTAAGACTGTTAGCGATCTAGTTGTTCTTTAGAACACTCTGGGAAGCTGCAGTAGAACACAAAGGCATCAACTGACAGGCTGCTCCTGTTGAAATATAACAGGAAGATATTTGAGATCTAACTTAAAACGTCCTAATTTTTCTTTCTACAGCACCAACCGTAATTTCTATGACAAAATGAACCCCATCATTTTGTTCCTTTTTAAATTAAATGTTTTAAGTGTTACCAGTTTATTCCAATCAAGATGGCTTCAGATGTGCCATACTTTTGTCATAAGTAAGGCTGTTAGCGCTCTAGTTGTTCTTTAGAACACTCTGGGAAGCTGCAGTAGAACACAAAGGAATCAACTGACAGTCTCTGCCCTCGTTGGATGTACATGTTTTACTGAGAATGTCAGACTTCATTCTCACATGACTGAGAAAGATAATGTGAATTTACAGAAAATATGCTCTCATTTTAGCTTCTGGAGCACCTTCCAAACCTCTATGGGACAAGCATGAGAAAATAGTTTTCTCTCAAACATGATTCATGATATCCCAGCAGAAGGTTTTTCACAGGGTAAAATCACCTTAGAACACACCACAAGTCCTAAAATTAGTATGGTACCATCAACAAATGAATTCTAATGTAACTAAAGTCTGTTATCACCCTTTATAGTTCCCCTTTTGGTGACCCTCAAAATCTTCTATTCACTACAATGCATTTCAATGGGGTGCTATCATGTATATTGGTCCCAAGATGGCTGCCAGCAATTCCAGGATGAAGTGCTGACAGCCAATCAGATCTCACCATGAGATGTGTGGTTAGGCTCCGCCCAGATATCGATATTTTTTCTTTTTCTAATTTCTCAGCAACTACTGAACGGATTTACACCATTTAACAACAAGCATTGGCATAGCCAATAGGTCTCGTCTTTGGGACCTTATAAGTGTTTAGCCATGCAACAGTTGCATAACTAAATACTTGTAAGGTCCCAAAAGCGAGACCTATTGGCTATGCCAATGCTTGTTGTTTTTTGCCTTATTGTCTTGCACACCTTGCTTGGCTTTCCCCAGATGGCACTGTATTGTTTCGTTGCATTTTTGTCTTTATAAATAAAAAGATTTAGACGTAAACTGCAATCCATGTTGTAAAGTAGCTAGCACCACTGTGCAACATGTTTTAAAAATGAATGTGTCTTTGTGTAATTTAAGTGGTGCTTATGTAAAGCACTCCAATACCTTCGAGATCGAGTTTGCGCTACATAAATGCTGCAAAAAAGGTAATTAAATAAAAATCAAAGTGCCTGAAAGGACATGAGAGTGGGTGTGACGAGGAAGGTCGCGAAAGCAAGAAAGAGGATGTGGTGAGTTAAAAGGAAGGGGTCATTCAAAACAACAGACTGAGTGTCCCTGTGAAATGTAAGTGGTGCTCACGTGAAGCTCTCCAATACCTTCGGGTCTTTTGTAATGTTATTTACTACTGTTATATATATATATATATATATATATATATATATATATATATATAATTACCGAGGCTCCCATCTCGACGACGGGGAATGATTCCAAGCATGGGAATCTATGAAAGCTCCAATACTGGAGTAACTGTAAGACATAATGTACGGCAGAAAACGCTGCTGTGCAACATGTTTTAAAAATGAAAGTGTTCCTGTGTAATGTGAGTGGTGCTTATGTAAAGCACTCCAATACCTTTTAGATCGAAGTTGTGCTACAAAAATGTGGCAAAAAAATGTATTAAATAAAAATCAAAGTGTCTGGAAGGCCATAAGGGAGGAGGGTGGGTGTCACGAGGGAGGCTGCGAGAGCAGGGAGGAGGACATAGTGGGTTAAAAGGGAGGGAGTCGTTCAAAACAACAAAGGGGGTGGTGAATTGCGGAGTGTCCCTGTGAATTGTAAGGGGTACTCATGTAAAGCACTTCAATACCTTCGGGTCATGACTGCGCAACATAAATGCGCCAACATATTAAAAAAAATACGACTAAAAGCCCCTGAATGGCAATGTGGTGCAGCATTTTTTTTTTAAACTGTAAGCCAACTTGTACAGCAGCTAACGCCGCTGTGCAACATGCTTTCAAAATGAAAGTGTTCCTGTGTAAGGTAAGTGGTGCGCATGTAAAGGACTCCAATACCATCGGAATAGAGTTTGCGCTACATAATTGCAGCAAAAAAATGTGAGAAAATAAAAAGTCAAAGTGCCTGTATGGAAATGAAAAGGACTTGAGAGAGGAGGGTGGCCATGAGGTTAGTCGCGGGAGCTTAGAGGAGGACGTGATGGGTTAAAAGCAGGGGGGGGGAGGTCGTTCAAAACAACATCGGTGGGTGAAAAGCACTCCAATACTCTCGGCTCATGTTTGCTCTACATAAAAGACCCAACATAATGAATAAATACAAAGAAAAGTCTCCTGAATGGCAATACGGTGCAGGGAGAAGACAAACACATGCACTCGTATGGAGGGCTCATTCGGAAATGTAAACACGGCCGCAAAAGTGAAAGTAATCGCGAGCGATGAAAGCCGCTGCGAGTGTAAGGGTGGGAAGCCAGATGGCGAGGGAAGCCAGATGGCGCCTGATCGCGCGCGTAACCGCAAGCTCTAGGCCATGGCAGCATTTTCAAAAGCGCACTTACTAAAAGTCTCGCCAGAGCAACGCATGCACTGGCTCAGGCGAGACCTAAAAAAATGAAGCTGACGAAAAGGGAGGAGGAGTGCGAGCAGAGGAGCCTGATTACAGCAACCCAGATGGCAGCTGTGCACGTGCATGCGATCGTGAACGCAAGCTGGAGGCCAGCAAAAGCCTGTGAGTAGCACTCTCAAAAGCCACCTACTAAATGTCTCGCAGCGCATGCGCTGGCTCAGGCGAGATCTAAAAAGGACTCTTTCTGAACCAAGACCTACCTTTTTGCCAAATTTGGTGTAATTCCATTCAGCAGTTCGGGCTGTAGCTTTGACTAAAGTTTCCTATGGAAAAATACATGGGGAAAACACGTTTTGGGACACCCCTTTTTTCTCGGCCCCCACTCGGCGAATCACCCCGAAACTTTCAAGACAGGAGTTGACCGGAGCTGATCACTAGTTTTGAAAATTTCGCGAAGATTCGTCAACCGGCGCCAAAGTTATTCGGAAAACAAAAAACGCTTTTCCAATGGAAACTAGGTCCTGACTATAACTACCTACTGGCGACCGCCAGTAGGTAACATATATATATATATACATATATATACATATATATACATATATATACATATATATACACACACACACACACACACACACACACACACACACACACACACACACATATATATATATATATATATACATATCTTCAGAACAAACCACCATCAGCGCGCTCTTAGAATGAAGATACACCAGTCCAAATAAACGTGCCAGAAGTTGTTTAATGCACAACGCGTTTCGGCTGCCCCGCAGCCTTGATCACGTGCATTGAAAAAACCAATCAGTATCTCTTAAGTACAGAAAGGTAGAAACAAAAGACAGTTTGTGAGCCTGAAATCACAATGCTTGAATGACAAGTTCATGGCGGCCATCTTTAAATGTATATACACTTGATCTAGTGAGCGGTTATCCTGGTGATACAATCCATAAGACATATATGATAACAATTACGTCATTGTTGCATATGACATATGTAGAGTTTATCAGCACCTGTCAACAAACATCAGAAAAGGACTTCACAAATGAAAACAAAATGTGGATTCATGAAGTCACATAATAGAGTTTGCTGGCTCATTAGTGGGCATGGCTGTAGGACCCAAAGAGAAGTCATCGCAAGTACGCTGGGACCTATCCAATTAAGTAACTACGAGTGTACACAATGTATGTTACATGAACAATACCCTGTATGTCAAAGCTGACTTGGACGTGAAAACGAACGCACCGCTAACTAAGATATTCTTTCCCTAGTCGGAAGGGGGGGGGGAGAAAGAACTGCACACGCCTGGGGTGATGGAATGAGAGGTCCTGCTTTGATATGGTCAGGAGTCAGTACGAGGCTTAGCTTGGCATGGTGCCTGAGTCTACTGCAGTGGATTGCTAGACTAAGATGGAACTGGAACATTACCAGTTCTCTCTACTGGGACTGTCTAAATCAGTGTCTGAAATAAATACACACAGGGAGGCCCCGAGTAAGGTAAAGCTGGTCATAAACGTATGATGCGAGCGCAACGCGGGTCATGATAAACTCTCTCAGAGGGGAGGGTGGGAGATTGTGTCTGCGCCTGCCTGAGAGGAGCACCATGTGGTGGTCTGTTCTCACCCCTGGAGTCCTAACCTGGTGGAAAGGGAGTGTTACGGGGGGCCCTGCTTGGCGTGGTATTTTTAGCGAACAAGGGAACCCCAACGGTACGACCTGGGGTGGTATACGTATTTTTTAAAGAACAGTGGTCAAGATGAGGCCAGAATGGTCCTCGGGTAGCCAGAGCTACTATTTAGTCGAGATAATGCTTTCGTCTGAGCTCTCGTGTTACAAGAGAGGAGGAAGAGAAAAACAGCGTATGGCGGGACACAAGGTTGTAGGGATGACAAGACATTTATTACATCATAAACGCTATATCATCCACACGTATTTTAGGATCTAGTCCTGGTGCTCACACATCGGGTGAAGTTGCGTGAAAAGGTGAAAAGGTGCTGGTGACTTAAAATTACATCACATTGACAACATAAGCAAAACTCAAGTGAATTTTTACAGTTGGAGTTTTGGTTGTAATAGGTCGACGGCGTTTCGATCTCTATAATTTAGAGACCATCATCAGGACGAGTAACCGTGTGAGCAAGTAGAATCTAGACAAAGAAGAAAAACATAGGTCCCATAGACATAGATCAATTCTGAGCAACATGTAAAACATATTTGTAACAAAACGTGTCGTAATGACTAATAATCGACATCAGGAGCATGTAATATCCATTAACAATTGACTTGGATCTGAGTATACTAATTTGTTATAAGTGTACGAAACAAGACATGGACTCCGGTGCCTAAGGGAGTGATATGAACATATATCGTAGCTGGGCACCATGCAACCTAATACAAGGGAGACATGTCATGATCACTAATGATTTACAGGAGGAAGTAATCACTAATTAAAAACAATGCGACTTGGACAAGTACGTAGATGACTGTGGGAGTACAGTATAACAGACAACGCATGAAGTCTCAAGGGCAGTAGCGGGAGAACAATAAACACGTGTTGAACCGACTAGGTAGCGTCGGGTGAAGCGCACAGAGAAGGAACAGTGAAGGTACACGTGTTGAACCGACTAGATAGCGTCGGGTGAAGCGCACAGAGAAGGAACAGTGAAGGTACAAGGCACAGTGCTAGCAAGGCGCGGTGAACGCGTGATCGGGAAAGCAACCGAGTGTTTACCTGAAGGGAGGTGAACAGCTACGTTCTGAAATCAGGAAAAAGGAGGAGGTAATTTAGGAACACAGAAATTAAAGCCAAGGTTCCCGAGAGGGAAAAGAAGGGGGTAGTTGCTGGGTTCACTTACCGGGTGAATAATTTAAGGGTTCCGGGCAGTGTGTCCCGTAATTTGGTAGGTAATCTAAGAGAGGGAACGAGGAGAGGGGGTCAGCGAAGGGCTGAGCGCATCGTCATGCTCGGTGAGACAGTGCCGGGAGCGGAAGGACTTACTTGATTAAGGGCAGAATACCGGGTCTCCTCCGGTGAATGCGAGCAGGCGACGAGGCACTGCAATGAAGGCCTGCTGGATCAGTCTGCGGGGCTAATCTGGAGGGAAGGGGCGTGTACTTAAAGGAGGAGAATTGCGAAGGCGGCTATTTTTGCAGGCCTTGCAATGACCACAGGGAAAGAATTCCTGTAGTCCAAAGTCTTTTCTGGTGGGTTGCTCAGTGATGTCACTGAACAAGCATATCTCTGATGTTTCTGCTGCATCTATAGGTGATGTCAGGTCTGTCTTGAAGGCTGGGACCTATGATGGTATCACTTTTGAGGATATCCCAATTTTTGACTATGATGCTCTTGACGTCAACAGCATCACTTTTGTATATGAGAATCATTCTAGTGGGTTCGTTGTCCATGTCCCTGTCTACTGAAGCCTTGGCGGCGAGTGTGTCCTGTCTGTCCACACCCTCAGCTCTATCACTCACTTTTTTAAGCACCCATGAGGGATACCCTCTCTCCCTGAAACTTTCAATCATGTTCCTGCGTTCAGTTTGGTAAGCAGTTTCGTTATTGCAGTTTCTTTTTGCCCTCAGCAGCTCTCCATACGGAATGCTCCATTTGAGGACTTCCGGATGGCTGCTGAGGGCATGAAGAACGCTGTTACCTGCTGTGGTCTTGCGGAAGAGTTCCGTGCAAATCTTATTTTGTTCGATGGTAAGTTTCACATCTAAGTACTCAGCCATGGTACTGCTGATGTTGCCTGAAAGCAAAATAATGCGATCGTTGACATGCAGTGTGGCCGAACATATTTCCAAATATGTCGATCCTTTTCTAAGGGAATATGTTTCGAATCTTCCCACTTATATCCGTGACACCAAGGACTTCTTAGGGAAGATACAGGATATTGTATGGGAGGAGGATTATCTATTGATCACCTTGGATGTTCATTCCCTATACACTATCATAGACCACAAATAGGGACTTGAGGCGTGCAGACACTTTCTTCTCAAAAGGCCCAGCAGGTTCAAAGAACACACAGGGATGATCTTAGAAATGATAGAGTACTGTCTTAAAAATAACATCTTTCTCTTCGATGGTACTCTTTACAAACCGATCACTGGGACCGCGATGGGTTCATGCTTCGCTCCCAGTTTTGCGAACCTGTTTATGGGTCTCTGGGAGGAGGAGATATTCTCCGATGCCAACTTCATTCCGGATCTTGGGCAGGTCATAACATGGC
Source organism: Calotriton arnoldi (assembly GCA_963921515.1). Classification (NCBI taxonomy): domain Eukaryota; kingdom Metazoa; phylum Chordata; class Amphibia; order Caudata; family Salamandridae; genus Calotriton; species Calotriton arnoldi. The sequence goes on along the minus strand of CAWUFW010002282.1, from coordinate 875,584 downwards.
TCAGGTACATTGATGACCTGTTCATCATCAGGAGGGGCTAGGAGATTTCAGTCAAGGAGTTCATTAAACTCAATGTCAACGATCGCAATATTTTGCTTTCAGGCAACATTAGCAGTACAATGGCTGAGTACTTAGATGTGAAACTTACCATCGAACAAAATAAGATTTGCACGGAACTCTTCGACAAGACCACAGCAGGTAACCGCGTTCTTCATGCCCTCAGCAGCCATCCAGAAGTCCTCAAATGGAGCATTCCGTATGGAGAGCTGCTGAGGGCAAAAAGAAACTGCAATAACGAAACTGCCTACCAAACTGAACGCAGGAACATGATTAAAAGGTTCAGGGAGAGAGGGTATCCCTCATGGGTGCTTAAAAAAGTGAGTGATAAGAGCTGAGGGTGTGGACAGACAGGACACTCTCGCCGCCAAGGCTTCAGTAGACAGGGACATGGACAACGAACCCACTAGAATGATTCTCACATACAATAGTGATGCTGTTGACATCAAGAGGATCATAGTCAAAAATTGGGATATTCTCAAAAGTGATACCATCATAGGTCCCAGCCTTCAAGACAGACCTGACAT
>CAWUFW010002282.1:497500-867500 GCA_963921515.1 Calotriton arnoldi | reverse complement strand
CGTGGCCTGTGTCCACCTCTCAGCAATCAAACTATCTGGGGCTTACTGGAGGTGTCAGGTAGACCAGTTGGCCCCTAAGGACCCCCAGCAGCGAAGAGGACTTCACTCCCCATCCAAGAGCGCGCCGGTGAGTGCGTTTGCAGACTGGTGGGCAAAGGGGGCATGGCCTGCTTTGAGAACTTACCAATGCTGCTGTGTGGGACTTACTGGAGGTAATAGGAGGGGTAGTTGGCACCCAAGGTTGTCCTTGGGGGCCAACTACCCTTCCTGTTCCCTACAGTAAGTCCCACACAGTGGTATTGCTAAGAGGTCTTCGGAGGCCACGCCCCCCTTTCTGCACCACTCTGCAAACGCGCCTCCTGGCACACTACGGGTTGGGGGATGAAGTCCACTTTACTCCTGAGGGACTTTGGGGGCCAAGAAGCCCCCTGGTACCTCCTGTAAGTCCTACGCAGCGGAATTCCTGAGCGCTGGTCGGAGGCCCAGCCCCCTTTCTGCACCACTCTGCAAACGCGACTACTACGTTATAGTTAGAAATTAGTATTTAAAAAACCTTTGAAATTTACTGAAAAAAACCATAGGTTTCAGGAACGTTATCGTTAGAAATTAGCATTTAAAAAACCTTAGAAATTCACTGAAAAAACCATAGGTTTCAGGGACGTTATAGTTCGAAATTAGCATTTAAAAAACCTTAGAAATTCACTGAAAAAAACACAGGTTTCAGGGACGTTATTGTTAGTTGGACATTTCACTCGTACAAAACAAGAGAAATTCGGCCGTTATAGTTAGTTGAGCTAACTATAACTCGCGTCCCCGCAATGCCCTGCTGAGGACGTCACATATTACATCACTCATGACATGGTCAGTGACATCACGGATGACATCACGGATGACATCATCCAGAGCCTGGGTGATTTTTTAAATTTAAAGAATGTTATATATAGATACACCAAGGTGTATTGAAGAATGAGTGGGTGTATGAGTGTCTGAATGGATGATTTAGTTGATGCGTGACTGACTTTATAAGTGAGTGATTAAACGCGTCTTAGTGAATGCATGGGTGAATGACTAATCTGTGTGAATGTCTGTATCAGTCTGTCAGTTAGTGCGTAAGTGGCTGCATGGGTTGGCAAGTATCTATATGGGTTAATAATTGGTTGTCTGAGTACCTGTATGGGTGGGTGGGGGTATAACGCCCCCGCATGGATGTGGGAGTGGATGAATCACTGGATGAATGGATTCATGAGTGCGTGTGCGAGGGGCTGTATGGGTGAGGGAGTGTGCGTATGGCTGTGTTTGTGAGTGAATAGATATCTCAGTGTTCATGTTCATTGTTCATTATGTGTGAGTAACTACATATGTGAAAGGCAGTATATATAAGTGTTGGAGTACATAAGTGACTATATGTGAGAGGGATAAGTTACTTACCTGTAATCCTAGTTCTCTTCCAGGGTTATCCTCATCAAAATGATAAGCACTTGAATAGTCCCACCCATGCGCGGGGACCCCAGAAAATATATAAAAATTACATATTAAAACATATATATACACAGCTCTATATATAAACGTATATCAATTTTTTCTAAAAACAAAATGCAGCCTTACATACACCAGCAGGCTAAGCAATGCTGTGAAAACGTGTCTTTGCACTTATACAAATAAACCAGGAAGACAACAAAGGGCACTTGAACTGCTTTTAATGAACAGCAGAAAAGTAGTCCTGCAAAGAGAAAAAAGCAGGCATTGTTAGCCCATAGGCTGCATTTTAACTTTAATAGCATAGAAACTGAAAGCATATGTAGAGAATCAAAAAACTGGCACTGTGCCTTTAAGGCAGCCATGACCCCTAGCTTCCAATCATGCCTCAGGGGTGACAGCTAGGTCAGTTGTTCATTGCGGCGACCCGGAGGTCAGGGCACAAAGAGATGACAATCTTGGCTCATTTTGCCCGGGGAGGTGGGTGGGTTGCTTATGACTTTGATGAAGATACCCCTGGAAGAGAACTAGGATTACAGGTAAGTAACTTATCCTTCTCTTCCAGGGGATCCTCATCAATAGTCATAAGCACTTGAATCGAGTAGCAAGCCCATCCTCTCTTCCTGAGGGTAAATGAGAACTATAAAAACAGCAATATTAAGAAACCAATTCGAGTGAATTTAGCATTGAAACAAATTCCTCAAGGAGGCTTGGCCTACTTGAGTATCTGCTCTGGAATCAGAATCAAGACAATAGTGTCTCGTGAAAGTATGTACTGATTTCCAAGTGGCGGCTTTGCAGATCTCAGCCATCGGTACATTGTGTAGAAAAGCCACTGTGGCTGCCTTTCCCCTAGTGGAACGTGCTTTGGGAGAAGCCAGAGGGGTTTATTTGCCAATTGATACGCCAGCTTGATGCAAGACACTATCCATCTGGAGATGGAACGTTTGGAGGCTGGGAAACCTGTTCTGATGGCACCATAGTTTAGAAATAACTGATCAGACTTTCTAATGGTCTTGGATTTATCTAAGTAGAATTTCAGAACTCTTAAGATCAAGAGAATGAAGAGATTTTTCTGCTGGCGTAGATGGATTGGGAAAAAAAGATGGCAGTGAGATCGTTTGGTTGACATGGAAATCCGACACCACCTTCGGCAGGAAGGAGGGGTGGGTCCTTAAAACCACTATGTTGTGATGAAAAACAGTCTACGGTTCTTTCGAAAAAAGCGCCTGACTTTCGCTTACTCTACGAGCTGAAGTAATTGCCACCAAAAAGGCAGCTTTCCATGTGAGATGCTGCTGAAGGGTCGCCTTATGAATAGGTTCAAACGGGGGGCCCATCAGTTTAGTAAGAACCAGGTTCAGCTCCCAGGGCGGGGGCGGGGGGGGGGGGTCAAGAGGGCTGACAGGAGAAAAAACTTTCTTTAAACCCTGAAGGAAATCCTTAACCACCTGGAGGTGGAAGAAAGAAGGTTGATTTGGAGCCTTTCTGTAGGCTGTAATGGCAGCCAGGTGCACCTTAATGGAGTTAAACTTTAGACCTGATTTTGCCAAATGTAGGAGATAAGGTAAAATTACCTCCTCTTGACCCTTATTAGGCTGAAAACCATCACGTATACACCACAAATAAAATATTTTCCATTTAAAAGAATATAAATGTCTCGTGGAAGGTCTTTTGGATTCCCTCAAAATGTCCATACAGCCCTGAGGGAGATCTAAGTGGCCGTACTGGAGGACCTCAGGAGCCATGCTGCCAAGTTCAGCGAGGGAAGGCTGGGATGATGAATCCTTCCGTTTATTTTGGACGGAAGGTCCGGTCTGCACGGAAGCCTCCTGTGTGGACACTCAGAGGTGTAGCAGGTCCGGGTACCACCACTGCCGTGGCCAGTCTGGTGCTATGAGAATCATTCTCATCCTGGAGCGTGTGAGTTTGGTTATTACCTTCGGGATGAGAGGAAGAGGTGGAAAAGCATAAACAAAGGTTCCTGACCAGTCGATCAAAAGGGCATTCCCTCTCGATCCTGGTCGGTAAAACCTTGGCGCGAAGGCATGGCATTTTTGGTTTGACTCGTCTGCGAACAGATCGACGGTTGGACGACCCCATTGTAGAAAAATGTCCTCCACCACTTCGTCGTTTAATACCCAGTCTTGCTGATCTTCAAAGTGGCGGCTCAGGGAATCCGCCTGTGAATTCTGCTCCCCTGGCTGATGGACCACTGTGATAGAAAGTTGTCTGGCCAGGAGCCAATGCCAGATCGCCTGAGCCTCCAGGGACAGAGGGCGAGAGTGAGGGCCCCCCCCTTGCTTGTTTAGATGGTGGTTGTTTTGTCCGTTTGTACTAAAATAGACTTTGATTGTATCGATGGGTAGAAAGCCTTGAGGGCTAGATGTACTGCCCGCAGTTCCAGCATGTTTATATGATACGATTGTTCTTTGTTCGACCACCTGCCCGGAGTCTGTAGAAGACCCATGTGTGCTCCCCAACCCTGAAGAGAGGCGTCTGATCAGGGATTGCGTCGGAGGAGGTTGGTGGAAAGGTATTCCCACTAAGATTTCTTCAAAGAGTCCACCAGGGAATGGATGCTTTGGCAGGCTGGGAGAGAAGAATCCTGTCTTCCCGTCGTGCTGACATTTGATCCCATTTGTCTTCCAAGTCCTGTTGTAGAGGCCTCATTCTCAGTCTGGAGTTGGGAACCAGAAAAATGCAAGATGCCATCGACCCCAGAAGTGATGCAACTTGTCGAACTGAGGGCTGATGAACTTGAAGGAGATTGCACTTCTGCTGGATTGATAACAGTCTCTCCTCCGAAGGAAACACTTTTCCTACGCTGGAGTCCAGAGTAGCCCCTAGGTAGTGAATTCTTTGAGTGGGCTGATGGATTGATTTCTCCATGTTCACATGAAGGCCCAGGCGTTGCAGTAAGTTCAGGCATATTCGAAAGTGTTTTCTCACCATTTGAGGAGATGAGCCCTTCAGAAGCCAGTCGTCGAGATATGGGTAGACGAACAGACCTTGTCGACGTAAAGCTGCGGCTGCCATGCATTTTGTGAATACTCGAGGTGCAGATTTCAGGCCGAACGGTATGACTCTGTACTGATAATGTTCTGCGCCTATTATGAAGCGCAGAATCTTTCTGTGCCGTGGTGCAATCGGGACATGAAAGTAAGCGTCCTGGAGATCTATTGAGCACATCCAATCCCCTTTTTGAAGATGTGGATATATTTGATGGAGCGCCAGCATGCGAAACTTCTCTTTTTGGATGATTTGGTTTAGGAAACGTAGGTCCAGAATAGGCCTGAAACTCTCTTTTTGACCCTTCTTTTGCACCAGGAAGTACCTGGAGTATATCCCTTTTCCTCGCTGTGATGAGGGAACTTTTTCTATGGCTACTTTTTGTAGGAGAGTGGATACCTCCCGACTTAACAGGGGTAGTTGGTGAGCTCTTGACCTCACTGGGGGGATGCACTTTGGAGGAGCACAAAAACGTAGTGTATAACCATTTTGTAGTATATTCAGCATCCACAGATCGTTTGTTATTTTGCGCCACTCTTTTACATAGCCGGAAATACTTCCTCACACTGGAGTGGGTGACGGCGACAGAGGAAGTTAACTTTAATTGCTTGCCGGCGTTCTTGGCAGTTGAGGAGGACTGTTGGGGTGCTCCTCTACCTCTGGCAGAGCGACGTCCCTGATAATGAGATTTGGTCTGATGGTACTGCCTATGGGAATTGAGGGGCTTGAACCCTCTGATGGAATGCCCTACGATCGTAAGGCCTGTACTGCCGTCTGAACTCTTTCTTTTTCTCTAAACCGACAGCTTTTGAGAGTGTCCAGTTCAGACTTCATCCTGGCCATCTCCTCGTCAGTGTGAGAGCCGAACAATGAATTACCAGAGAAAGGAAGATTCAGGATGCGTTGTTGAGTCTTCGGTTTCAAAGCTGTAATGCGCAACCAAGAGGATCTTCTTGCGCATACCCCATGCGAATATGAGTGAGCAGCTGGTTGTAAAAGACCAGGAACTAGTGGTAGCAAAGGCCTCGACGCGGACCTCTGATGCAGAGTCTCAAATATAACTGATGTAGATGTCTGAGGTGCAGACATCTCTATGTTCAGCTTTTGTGCTCCTCTAGCTAGGACATCATGGAAGGTATTGATGTCATCAACAGGTGACACTCTAGAGGGTGGACTGTCCATAAGAGTGGGAGAATAATTCCTCTTGGAGGAGTGGGTCGAGGAGGACGACCAGGAGGGTGATCTTCGTCTCCCATGACATCCATGAGAAGCTGATTTACGTGGCGGAGACTTGTCACTCTGGAGACCCCTGGATGATGTGGTGGGTGATTGGTCAGCTGCCTGCACCAGCCGAGCCAGAGGGGATCTATGCAGAGGGCTTGAATAGTCCAAGGGCTGTTGAACTATGTTAAAGGCTCTTTCTGCCAATGATGAACTGGGAGAAGCCACCTGGAAGAGAGGTGAACAGAGGGAGAACTGTGTTCTTCCCCTCATTGTGTAGATGGAGCCGTGATCTGCGGGGTGGATTTCGGTACCTGCCATTCTGGAGACGGAGAAGATGAGCTTCTCAACGTCGATATTACCTGAGGGGATCCTGCAGCCGACACTGAAGGTTCCGAGAGGTCTTTTGACGTGGAGTAGCGTCTCCTTGAGGTCGAATGGTGACACGTCGATAAATGTGAATGTCTTGCCGTCAAGCGACTATGCGCCACTAAGACCTGCGAGTCCAATGAAGGAGACCTCTACCTCGACGTCGGCCGTGTGTTTCGACGTCGACTGATGTCCCGTCGACGGAGACTTGTGCTTCGACGTTGGAAGAGGAGTAGCCAACTGAGTACCAAGTCTCGACGTCGTACATGGTGTAGGTGATGGTGAAATCCTCCTCGACGTCGAACCCTCGACGAAGTCGATTTAGGCCTCGACGTTGAGCGCCATCTTGTGGACTGCAATGGAGGAGTCCGTCTCGACGTCAAATCTCCTCTCGACGTCGCTGATGATCTTGGCCTCGAAGTCGAGCGTCTTAATGGCTGCGACGGAGGGATCTGCTTCGACGTCGAATCCTTTTTCGACGTCGCCGATGACCTATGCCTCGACGTTGACCGCCGTCTGGTTGACAGTAACAGAGGGCTGCGCCTCGACTTTGAACGCCTTACCGACGGCAGAGCGGTGTCTCGACATTGGGCGATCCCGCACCAACGGAGAGAGACTCCTCGACGCCGACCGTCGCCCGGTTGACGGTGGCGGAGGGTTCGTCGCTGATGACGTACCTCTATGTCTGGAAGTCTTCGACGACGACCGATGTCGATGCATTGCTTAGCCTGTTGGTGTATGTAAGGCTGCATTGTTTGCCTCCTGACGCTACTTGCTGCCGTGCCCAATTGACAGCCATATGATTTTAACTTGTCTGTGTTTCTGTGGTCTCCATCTGGACACCCATTTTGTCTGGTTTTAGCGTTCTTGAGTTGTAGGGAGACCATTTTGTCCTTTCACCTCGGACTGGATGAGGATGCCCCCTGCCCCTGGTCCAGTTACTCCACTTGGAAGAGAAACTGAAAAAGGACATGCCCCAACCCACTCCTATGGTGGCCATCTTGGAGTGGAGCCCCTACTAGTGGATAACCTAATCTGTCCTACACTTGCTGCGTCTTTGGTGCCTCATCTACTTACCAATAAGCTTTAGGGATATCGTGTAACATGAATGCCCTTTACTAGTGAAGTTGAATCGCATGCCTGCCAAATCTCTTTATGCAAGTCTGGACTGATCTACCTGAAAGTGACCGGCCCTCGGTCATCCCACTTTCACTTATGGCGCTCCTCTTTGCCTAGTCGGTGACCTGGTTAACTATGCTCACTTCAGAGCCCTGAGCTTTATTATCTATTCACTATACACTTTAGACTGCACACTTAATTTGGGCTGGAACTGCTGGAACACCCTTAACCTCATGTACTAGGACCGACCTAATCTAATTCTTCCTCACCATGTTTGTTTAATATTTCGAATCTCTATTGTATATTGTCACTACCTCGTGGACTACTATCTTGTAACCCCCCAATTTCGCGGACTGACTTGTATGGTGACGTCGGCTAGGCGGGTTGTTTTCCCCTGTTATCAAGTTTGATCTGCAGTAAGATATTGTAACCTAAAGCTCCTCATGCACCCAAACGGACCTACCTCTTCTCGATCACTTTATTGATAGAATTTGCCTTTGCCCCGCTGCTTTGCTCCACGTGCTCCTAAATTGCCCTACCCCATCCCGACTTCATATTATTGTTATTTGAGCTGCTAAATGACATTTTATCCTTATTGCTCCACATACACTGTAACTGTCCTGCCTCTTCGTGATCGCCTAGTATTTATCATATGACATTACCCACTGCAAGACAATACGCGTTATAGCACATTGCACTTTCTTCTCTTTGTGCGCAAGTGAACGGTTCGTGCTGGTGGTTTATTTCTCTACTAATCTTTTGCCTCCTTATGTTACCTCACTCTATTGTCTTGGCTTTTTAACAGGTTTTAACGCTCCCTCATTTTCACCTGCACTATGATTTTTATTTGTCTGCTAACCATCATTCTTGAAATACCATTCGTGACACCTTCCTAGCACGGCCCTCTCCGGGGCTTACTCTAGTCACCAACTTTCCCTCCTTTCCCCCTTTTAATTCCTCCCCCTCACTTCGCCGCGTCCCTATTTCCCTTCCCCACAATTTTCCCTCTCCCCTAGACCACTTAAGCGGAATAACCATGCCCCCCCTCACCCACCCCCTCGCTGCACTGGATGCACCTATCACTAGACACGGCCCAAACTCTTGGACCATCCTTTACCCCCCTAACCTCTCCAAAAATGCTAAGAAAAAGTTTAAACACAAACTACTAATTCGTCACCAAGAAACGCTATTTGTGGATAACTACCTCAGTCTCACCTCGATTATAAAAACCAACTACATCTTCTACTCCAAGCGCCCCTCTAAATGGAAAAGCATCTTCCTCCACCACCTTCCTATCACGAAGTCATGCAAAATCCCACCATATGGTTTGAAACGGTCTACCACCCCTTCCCCTACTTTCCTTGGCGAAATTGACATCTCCATTTTCAAATCTGGAAACATCCTCATTCAAGCCTCTGAAAAACATCTCACCATCTTTGAACACCATTTCAGCACCTTATCCTACCTACTCTCAAAACCTCCCTCTGACCCTTCAGCCTCCCAATCACAGGCTGACCCTCTGCCCCCTCTCTCCCCTACTCTAACCCCTCCTCATACAGACACTGAAAACACCATGGAAGTCTCCCAAGCCCAGACTCTCAAACTCCCTCCCGCGTTAACAACTTTCCCTCCTACTGATTCACCAACGGCCCACTCAACCACCCAAACTCTCTCTCCTCCTCTTGAGGTTCCAACACCTCACACCAGTTCCTCCCTTCTATCTTCTTCTTCCTCCCAGCCCCCTAAATTTGATCCCGCTACGGCTCAATCACTGACTCCAACTTCTTCCTCCCTAATTGACCTTCCCCTCCTTAACCAGGATGTCAACCCTCCTCACTCTCACCGCACACCCTTTCCCTCTCTTGACTCTCTTCAGGCTCCAGTGAATGCCCTGTCCCACCTCACTTCCCTCCCTTCGTCCATCAATCGGAACACCCCTCGCCACCCCCCACCTGGGCTCCCACCCCGCCCACACCCCAGACCTCTCGTCCTGACTAACACGGAACATTCTCCAAGTCCCCCCGACCTCCCAGCCTCCGTCCCTTACTCTCTTATAACCCAGACGCTTTTTAATATAGAACTCCATCTTGCTAACCTGTCGTTTGAACTCACCTCACTCAGGAAAGATGTCAATTCCCTCTCCTCACTTAACCGCCCCAATCATTCTATTTCCCTGTGTTCTGAACAAACCAACACTACATACCCCCAGCAATGGGATACTACCCCCCTCTGTAAGGATACACCTAGAACATTCCGCGCCTCGAGCCACCTCCCCGCCTCTGATCCCCCTGACCTCTGTAATCCTTACCCCCCCCCACCCCCAACTCTTTGACTACTGACCCTCTTGTCCCACAGGCACCCATCCCCGTGATCCTTGGGACTAGCAGAATACCAGCTTCCCCAGCTTCACCCAGACTGCCCCCGCAACTTACCACTATCCACTCTTGCCCCCCCCCCTAAAACCAACCCTAAACCCCTTACCTGCATGCTGGTTAACTGTCGCTCGGCTGCCCAACACTCGATTGAAATTTCGGAAACCCTCCTTAGCGAAACCATTGACATCGCCTTTCTAACTGAAACTTGGCTCAATGATCACTCTTCTTCCATTCTTGATATGCTCTCTCCCCTGGCTACTCCATCCTCAGAAAAGATAGACCTGTCAGAATTGGAGGCGGTCTAGCAATAATCTATAAAAACGAACTCCAACTCTCACCTGTGCAGAACTCCGATCATTCTACTTTTGAATACCTCGGAGCGGAACTTAAAGTGCAGGGCTCCCCTCCAATTCGACTACACAATATCTACCATCCTCCTGGTGACTCTTCCTTTTGTAGAGGAATTGTCTGACCTTCTTACCCAATCCTCACTTTCCAATTCTAAAAACCTCTTCCTCTGAGATTTTAACCTTCATTTGAACAAAAAGGATGATCCTATGGTTAACCTCCTCACTGATCTACTTGATATCAGTGACCTGAAACAACTCTGCCACTCTCCTACACACACCAAAGGAGCCACTCTTGACGCTATCATTACAAGCAATGATCTGGCCTCCCTTTCCTCCATTGTTCCCACTGACTGGTCAGACCATCACCTCATCCTTTTCACGATCACTAACACTGTGCTACCCCCTCCACCCAAAACCATCAAACAGAGGAAACTGACTAGGAATCTTCATCTTATTCCCCCGGGCGAACTTGAGACCAAAGTCAAAGCGCAACTTCGACTCTCTCCTCTCTCCCAAAATGCTAATGACCTCACCGAACACTTTAATAAATCCATCATTGAGGTCCTTGACCAAATTGCCCCAGCCAGACTAAAACTACAGAAAAACTCCTCCTCCAAATCCTGGTTCAATGCAGACCTCAACAATGAGAGGCACGCACTTAGATCGACTGAACGCATATGGAGGCAAAACCCTTCCCCCTCAAATCTCTCCCTCCTCAGATCCGCTAGGTCCAATTATAAAAAACACATCCTCAATGCTAAGACATCCTTCTTCCGCTCCCAACTCGACCGGGCCAAAAACAGACCTAGGGAACTATTCAGCATTGTTAAAAAGCAAACATCCTCAGCCCCCCCCCCCCAAGGTGACTGCCACTTTCCGAGAGATGCGAAGAAATTGCCAACTACTTCTCAGAAAAAATCTCCAAAATTGATCAATCCTTCACCTCAACTCCCCTCCCTCATAGCCTACTGCCCCCCCTGGACATTTCCTCCAATTCTCCTTCACTCTCAACGCTTCTTCATGACTCCTCATCTCTTCCTCTTGTCGTCCCTATTCTTGAACCCATCCCCACCATACTCGAGCAAAAAAATAATGCTTCTTGGCATAACTTCCATCCAGTTACTGAACTTGATGTCCTTAACGTCATTACCAGACTTAAACCATCCTCTCACACCAAAGACCCTCTCCCTTCCAACCTTGTCCAAGTTTTAAAACATATCATTGCCCCCTATTGGACCTCGATCATCAACTCCTCCTTTGCCTCAGGTTGTGTCCCTGCTTCCCTGCAACTGGGACAAATCACTCCCATCCTCAAAAATCCTGCTGGTGACCCTAATGACCTAAATAATCTTCGTCCTATCTCTAACCTTCCTCTTCTTTCAAAAGCCCTTGAAAAATGTGCCCTGCTCCAACTAGATAGACACATTGAAAAGAGTCTAAAAGATTGAATGAATCAATCAGGCTTCAGAAAGGGCTGTAGTACGGAAACGGCCATGCTAAATATAATTGATGACATCCATCACTCCCGCGACAAAGGCGAGTCCTCCCTTCTCATTCTCCTTGATCTCTCCGCTGCTTTGGACACTGTTAACCACTCTACTCTACTTAACACACTTAAAGATCGTTTTGGCCTCTACGGTTCAGTCCTCAAATGGTTCACCTCCTTTTTCCAACACAGAACCCAGCAAATTAAAATTCGCGACTGCCTTTCCAAACCTATGCCCGTCTCCCTAGGGGTCCCCCAGGGCTCTATCCTCTCCCCCTCTCTATTTAACCTCTTCATGGAACCCCTCACCCTTATCCTTAAGCAAGCGGGAATCAATTCTATGTCAGGACCGGAGGCGAGGATTATGCTTTACTTTCTCCACTTTATTAACAAGCAGCCATTTTGAAGAACTGGTAAAAAACTAACATTCCCATGAACCATAGGGAATGGAATAAAGTTTTAACAATAGAGTAGGTAGTCCAGATACAGAGTGACACGGGAATCCACCAATCACAGGAACTCCGACACCTCATAGTCCTCTGTCAGCCTCTACTCCCCCTCGTTCTTCGCTGCTTGCAGCCAGATAAGTGCTTCCCTTTTCTCTCTGAGAAAGTTTCTTGGTTTTGAGATTGTTTATTGTGATCTCTCAAAGATAGCTGGATTGTTTCATGATTGTGTGCTTTGACAGTAACGCCCTTCTGTATTGTTGTCACTGGTGCGGGATATTCGTTATTGCTTTTTTTCCCCGCTACGCGCTTTTTTCTTAGGCGGTGACAGGCATTCACACGAACGCGCTAGCGGTGCTTTCCTGTCACCGCTGCGTGTTCGTCTGCTGTTTTGTTTGCACTGTTCCTAACAGGCTTCATTTCCAAGCACGCCCGCTACTCGGGCCGGCATGTTTTCGGCCGTGGGAGCTTCATCTCCCTATCGGCCGCTACTGGTGCTGGCTCGCAGTCCGCTCCTCCGGCCGCTAGGGGGAGCCTGTGTGCCCTCCTCCCGCGGCGCGCGCTTTAACGGCATTCCGTGCATTCCTCAGCCGACGAGCAGCGCCGCGGTAGAGCCTTCGTCTGCCTATTACGCCCGTGTGGTCTGTACGCTGCCATTAGGCAGGAATTCTTTATTGTGCACGCCCCTTCTCACGCCCGTATTCCTCGGGTCTGTAGTCTGATATTAGGCAGCTGTGTGTTACACGCAAGGGGTCAGTAATAGGCCTTTTCTCATCCTACGCTCCTGGGGAGTCTGTTTGGAATTTTACGATTCCAGGGACCCATTTCTGTTAGGCAGACTGCCCGTTAATATTTCCTTGCACCTGGGCTGTTGGGTCCTGGGCTGTTGCCCTGTGTAAACGCAGGCTCTGCTTGCCCAAAGTGTAGGCTGACACCCAGCACCCCCATAACTAACCTACAGGTTTCCCGCATTGCCCACTTACCTTTTGAAGGGTTTTTCTGCCTGGTGTCATGGATTCCTATCAGGAGACTTACCAGGATGACCAGTGGGAGGAGGAGCCCCTTAATGCCCTGCCTTGGGATGATTCCTTCTACGACGCAGTAGACGATTCCATCCACACTGCGGTCGCGGAGGCAATGGCTCCGTTAAAGGATCGCCTCACTCGTAAAATTGATACGGTTTGTGAGCTATTGGCCAAGGCAGCGCAATTTGCGCCAAACCCTTCACCTGGGGATGCCATGACTGACGCTCAACCCCCACCTTCTAAACGGCCCCGAGACTCTGGCGTCGACGCTGATGCGTTCAATCGCCTTAAGCGGGCATTCCTGGCCAGCTCTCAGACTCCTGCAACCCCTGCCACAGCAACACCTGCTCCCCAGGGGACGGATGATCAGGACGGAGCGGGGGACCAAGGGGATGCAGACGATGTCGCCGGTCCCTCCCGCCCCTGGCGCCCTACCCCAGACTCGGGGGACCACAGCCTATGTGCCGATATGTTGGACCCCGATGACATCCTACACCCTCGGTCATCGGACTGGGCCCCTTCAGAGAAGGTAGCCCAATATGTGGCCAGCCGTATTCGGCGACCTTTGGAGCCGGGAGCTCGTAACTGCCTTCGGGCGGAGTGCCCTCGTCCATCACTGGAGGGGAAGGTGGCGGCCACCCCAGATATAGATCCCCGCATGGCCACCTTCCTACAGAAATTTGTCAAGGATCCTAAAAAGGGTATAGACAGATCTTGGCGGGCTTGCCAAGACAAGCTGTTGGATGCTTTGGGCCCTGTCACAAAAATTTTGGACATGGCCGAGGAGGCAAAATCCTCAGGGTCCCTTATTTCCCCTGATCACCTCTCCTCTTGGGCGCAGAGGGTGGTGATCTTCCTCGGAAACGCCAACTGCGACCTGTTAACTCAGCGGCGGAGGTCCCTCCTCATTAAGATAGACCCCAAGCTTGGGGATCTCGCTGACTCGTAAGCTGGTCCGGTCGCCCAGGGCGGCCTGTTTGGAGAGCCTTTCATCAGAGAGCTGGGGCGGTTTGTTAACACTTTTACGTCCTTAGACAAAGCCCAGTCTTCGATTAAGAAAGTGTTTCACCCACGGGTTTTCCACGGGGCCGGACGAGGTAGGGGCCGCTCGTCCGGCCGCCCTTATAACAACAGGGGACAAGGCTCCAACTAAGGCCGTTACCAAGACCAGGCGAGGTTTGGGAACTTCTACCCAACAAGAGGTCGGCGCGGCAGAGGTCGAGGCGGCAGAGGCGGTGGAGCCTCCAGCTCTTCCGGTGAGTGTTCTCCCTTCTTCCCGTCTAAGAGTGGGGGGCCGTCTGGCGCGTTTTTTCCAGGCTTGGATTTCCATCACAGGGGATGCATGGGTGTTGCAGACGGTACAGGGGTTCCACATCGAGTTCCAAGGGGATCCGTTGCAGCCAGTCCGACCACGGCCCCTCTGTTTTTCGTCGGCAGACGCCGCGTTGGTAGATCTCGAGGTGAGCTCCCTCTTGGAAAAAGGGGCTATCGCGGAAACCTCCCCTCATCCCAGAGGGTTTATCAGCAACCTCTTTCTGGTGGACAAGCCAGACAGGGGCCAACGACCCGTAATCAACCTTCGGGAGTTCAACGAGTGGCTTGTATATCGCCACTTCAAGATGGAAGGGATCCATCTTCTCCGCGATATTCTCCGTCCCAACGACTGGATGGCGCGTCTCGACCTCAAAGACGCCTACCTGGCAATTCCCATTTTTCCGCCTCACAGGCGTTTCCTTCAGTTTTTTTGGAAGGACAAGACCTTCGAGTTCACCACTCTCCCGTTCGGCCTGTCCTCGGCCCCTTGGTGCTTCACCAAGGTCCTCCGGCCGGTCATGGAACGCCTTCGGGCGTCGGGTGTTCGCCTCATCATCTACCTCGACGATATCCTTCTGATGGCGCAGTGCCCCAGGACTTTGGCGGCTCAGCTCCAATCGGCGGTGAACCTCCTGCAAGGTTTGGGATTCGTGATCAACGAAACCAAGTCCACCTTGGTACCGGCTCAGAAGGTCATCTTTTTGGGTTTCCTGATCAACTCGGTTGCATCCTCCCTCAGCCTTCCCTCCCGCAAACTGACGAAGATTCGTCACGAGATTCGGAGGACGTTGGCTCAATCACAAACCTCCCTCAGACAATTGGCTCGCATTGTCGGCCTGCTCTCAGCTTCAATCCAAGCCATCTTCCCGGGCCCCTTGCACTACCGGGCCCTCCAGCACCTAAAGGCAATGCATCTTCGCCGTGGCCTTTGTTATTCGCAGAAAGTTCCGCTGTCCGAAGATGCCAGGGAGGAGCTTCGATGGTGGCTAGCCAACATGGAGGCTTGGAATGGGAGAGCGATCTTTGGATCCACGCCGGACATCGTTATCGAATCCGACACCAGCAGATCCGGCTGGGGCGCGAGGTGTGGAGAGTTCACCACGGGCGGTGTGTGGTCTCCTCGAGAACAACAATATCATATCAATTGTCTGGAGCTCTTAGCGGGCTCTTTCGCGAATCCAGTGCTGGACCAGGGACTCGATTCGCTCCTGTGTCCTCCTCAAGATGGACAACGTATCGGCGGTCCGCTACATAAACCATCTTGGCGGCACGAAATCGAAGGCCCTCTCAGACCTAGCGGCACACCTGTGGCAATATTGCCTGGACCATCAGGTCTCGGTCACAGCGGAGTACCTTCCCGGACAGGACAATCAGGTGGCAGACTTCCACTCTCGCCATCTTCACGATGTGAGTCTTTGGAAGCTACACCCGGGGGTGTTCTCGGATCTCCAGAGCGTCTGGGGCCCCTTCTCAGTGGATCTGTTCGCCTCCCGCCTGGATCACCAGCTTCCCCGCTTCTTCAGCTGGAGGCCGGATCCCTTGGCAGAGAAGACGGATGCGTTTCTGCAGGATTGGCGGAACAAAACAGGCTACGCCTTTCCCCGTTCGCCATGATAACAAGAGTCTCTGCTCAGGTTCGCCGCCAAGGAGCGACCTTGGTGCTGGTCACCCCAGTTTGGAGGTCACAAGTATAGTTTCCAGTTCTGCTGGAACTTTCTTGGGATTCTCCAATCCCACTCCCCCGCTTTCCAGCCCTCCTGCTCAATCCGGACAAGGATCCTCACCCGCTCATTCTGCAGGGCTCCCTGGCCCTGATGGCTTGGAGGATTACCGGGGACGATGGGCGGTCCCGGGCCTTTCGGGAGCGGATGAGAAGTTCATGTCCAAGGCCTGGGCCGTCAGTACACCTAAGCGATATCGGTCCACTTGGAGAAGGTGGTACCGTTGGTGTTTGCGATGGGGTTTCAATCCCGTGGCGACAGATGTGACTGCCGTTCTAAATTTTTTGGCTGGTCTAGCGGAAGAAGGTTTGGCTTATCGCACGGTCAATACCTTCCGTTCTGCGATCTCGGCGGGTCATACCATGGTGGGCGGCTCTCCAGTGGGGGAGCATCCTCTGGTTTGTAGGTTATTGAGAGGTATTCGCCTTTCCTTACCACCGGAACAGAGGTATTCGGTCCTTTGGGATGTGAATCAAGTCCTCAACTTGTTTCTGTCCTGGCAGCCGAATAGATTCCTTTCCCGCAAGGAGCTTTCGGCGAAGTTAGCCATGCTCCTGTGTCTGGTCTCATGTAGGCGAGTGTCGGACGTCCGGGCGCTGGACGTGTCTGGGAGAATTTTTTCTCCTTTGGGGGTTACGTTCACAATGCATAGGCGGACTAAAACGGGCACAAGGACTATTTCCTACCCTGCCTTCCCAGAGTCTCCTAAGCTCTGCGTGGTATCTTGCCTTAAGGCGTATGAGGAAATGTCAGAGGAATTCCGCCCGCCGGGCGAGCGGCAGCTGCTTATCGCCCTTAAGAAGCCTCATAAGGCTGTTTCCTCAATCAATCAATCAATCAAGCATTTGTATAGCGCGCTACTCACCCGGAGGGTCTCAAGGCGCTTGGGGGAGGGGGGTCCGCTACTGTTCGAACAGCCAGGTCTTGAGTTGCTTCCTGAAGGAGAGGTGGTCTTGGGTAAGGCGGAGGTGGATGGGTAGGGAGTTCCACGTCTTGGCAGCCAGGTAGGAGAAGGATCTTCCTCCCGTTGTGGCTCTTCGGATGCGGGGGACGGCGGCGAGGGCGTGGTTGGTCGATCGTAGCTGGCGGGTGGGAGTGTAGAAGGTCAGACGGTCGTTGAGGTATCTGGGGCCTTGGTTGTGGAGAGCTTTGTGTGCGTGGGTGAGGAGTCGGAACGTGATTCTCTTGCTGACGGGGAGCCAGTGCAGGTCTCTCAGGTGTCCGGCGATGTGGCTGTGTCGGGGGATGTCCAGGATGAGTCGAGCTGAGGCGTTCTGGATGCGTTGGAGTCTTTTTTGAAGTTTGGCTGTGGTTCCGGCGTAGAGGAGTTGCCGTAGTCCAGTCGGCTGGTGACGAGGGCCTGGGTGACCGTCTTCCTGGTTTCGGTGGGGATCCACCGGAAGATCTTGCGCAGCATGCGTAGGATGTTGAAGCAAGACGAGGAGACGGCGTTGATTTGTCGGGTCATTGAGAGGGAGGAGTCCAGGATGAAGCCCAGGTTGCGTGCGTGGTCCGTTGGTTTGGGTGCGTTGCCCAGGGCAGGGGGCCACCAGGAGTCGTCCCAGGCGGAGGGTGATGATCCTAGGATGAGGACTTCCGTTTTATCTGAGTTCAGTTTCAGGCGGCTGTTCCTCATCCACTCGGCTACGTCCTTCATCCCTTCATGTAGGTTGGTTCTGGCGGTTGTGGGGTCGTTGGTGAGGGAGAGGATCAGCTGGGTGTCGTCGGCGTAGGAGATGATGTTGAGGTTGTGTTGGCGTGCGATGGCTGCGAGGGGGCTCATGTAGACGTTGAAGAGGGTGGGGCTGAGTGATGATCCTTGTGGTACGCCGCAGATGACTTCGGTGGCCTCGGAACTGAACGGGGGAGGCGGACTCTCTGGGTTCTTCCGGCGAGGAAGGAGATGATCCACTCCAGTGCCTTCTCTTGGATTCCGCCGTTGTTCAGGCGTTGCACTAGGGTGCGGTGGCAGACTGTGTCGAACGCTGCGGAGAGGTCCAGGAGGATGAGGGCCGCTGTTTCCCCGTTGTCGAGCAGGGCTCGGATGTCGTCGGTAGCTGCGATGAGGGCGGTCTCGGTGCTGTGGTTGGCCCGGAAGCCGGACTGCGAGTGGTCGAGGGATCCATTCGTCTCGAGGAAGGCGGCCAGTTGTCTGTTGACGGTCTTCTCGATGACTTTGGCAGGAAAAGGAAGGAGCGAGATGGGGCGGTAGTTTTTGAGGTCGGTGGGGTCTGCTGACGGTTTCTTCAGTAGGGCGCTGAGTTCGGCGTGCTTCCAGCTCTCTGGGAAGGTGGCGGTGACGAAGGAGGTGTTGATGATGTCCCGGAGGTGGGGTGCGATGACGGCGTCGGCCTTGTTGAAGACGTGGTGAGGGCAGGGGTCGGTTGGTGATCCGGAGTGGATGGAGTTCATCGTGCGGATAGTGTCTTCGGTGTTGATAGGGGTCCAGGCTCGGAGGGTGGAGGTGGGGGCGTTGGAACGGTCGTAGGGTACGTCGGCTGTGTGCTGAAACTGTAGTGTATGTCTGCGATCTTGCTGTGGAAGAACGAGGCGAGCGAGTTGCAGAGGTCTTGCGAGGGAGTGATGTCGTTGTTTCCGGCGCTGGGGTTCGAGAGTTCTTTGACGATGATGAAGAGTTCCTTGCTGTTGTGGGCGTTGTTGTCCAGTCGTTCCTTGAATGCGGTTTTCTTGGTGGTGTGGATCAGCTGGTGGTGTTTTCGGGTGGCGTGCTTGAGGGTGGTCATGTTGTCTGCAGTCGGGTCCCTAACAATAGCCCGCTGGGTCTGTTGGGTGATGCAGGAAGCAGGCATCGACCTTCGGGTTTTCGGCGCCCACTCAACTAGAGGGGCAATGGCCTCTAAAGCATTTACCCTGGGAGCTCGTCTGGAAGACATTCTGAATGCTGCAGATTGGTCTTCAGACTCTACTTTTAAGCGGTTTTACTTCAAACTGGTGATTGATATGGCTCACTTGGTGGTGAGTAAGCTTTAAACGAGCATAATTCTCGCCTCCGGTCCTGACATAGAATGAAAAATTTCCTAGCTACCGTAACGGAAAGTTTCAATTCTATTAAGGACTCGGAGGCGAGGATTATCCCACCCAGGGTACACCATTGTGTAACTGCCCGCCCTCGTATCAGGGTAAGTAGCGTGTATCTTACTTGGTTTTATACCGGTTGTAGTTGGTGCTGAAATTTACCTTTGTCATTCCCCCTACAGGGCTAAACCTTCGCCACGGCAGTTGCCTAATGATATTTCTTACTTCCCGCAGGGGACTCCAACAAACAGGATTCCTGAGGCGTTCCGGCTGGCTGTTCAAGAGCATCGAAAGAGGGGGAGTAGAGGCTGACAGAGGACTATGAGGTGTCGGAGGTCCTGTGATTGGTGGATTCCCGTGGACACTCTGTATCTGGACTACCTACTCTATTGTTAAAACTTTATTCCATTCCCTATGGTTCATAGGAATGTTAGTTTTTTACCAGTTCTTCAAAATGGCTGCTTGTTAATAAAGTGGAGAAAGTAAAGCATAATCCTCGCCTCAGAGTCCTTAATAGAATTGAAACTTTCTGTTACGGTAGCTAGGAAATTTTTCATTACCACCTATACGCCGATGACACCCAACTTTACTATAAGATTCAATCCCGCTCTGACGTTCTACACCTCAATGATGCCTTGATTAAGATTCAATCCTGGTTCTACTACAACCACCTCAAACTCAATCCAAAAAAGACTGAAATCATTCTTTTCTCCCCCAAGAACAACTCGCTCCCCATTCTATCCTGGATCTCTGACCTAACCGCACTCAACTGCTCTCTCACTATATCAAACTCAGTTAAATCCCTCGGATTTAACATTGACCAGAACCTTACTCTTATCCCCACATAAAAAATTCGGCCAAAAGCGCTCTCTTCACTCTCCATCACCTCAAGAAAATAAAACCCTTCATTCCTGCAGATGACTTTAAATTAGTCGTCCAATCGCTGGTCTTGTCGAAAATCGACTATGGTAACGCCATTCTCTCTGGAACCCCTAAAGTCCACCTAGCCCCAATCAAAGCTGTTCTGAACCTGGCTGCTAGGCTCATTACCGACCTCAAACGGTTCGATCACATCTCCCCTGCCCTCAAAGCCCTCAATTGGCTTCCCGTTGAAGGAAGAACTTCCTACAAGACAGTTTGCATTACGCACAAAGCCCTGCATCAACGCACCCCACAGTACCTCTCAGATAAACTTAACAAAGCTGGCTGCTCTAGAGCATGGAGGAGCTCCAACACTCTTGTTCTTGTCCCTCCTCTGTTAAACAAGAAATCCACACAATCACGCTCCTTTTCCGGAAACGCGCCTAGCATCTGGAACTCCCTCCCTAAAGAACTTTGTTGTAACCCCTCTTACGTCAGCTTAAAAAAAGACCTCAAACTTCTCCTTCTCAACAAATACTGGGGTCCTTAATCCCTTACCCGGGCACTCATCCCACCCCGACCTCCTACTGTTTAAGGTCCTACCCCCCTTTTTTGATCCCGACTCCCTCTCTCCTCCCCCCCTCTCATCTTCCTTCGCTCACTAACTTCTCCCACTAACCTTTCCCATAGGCCCCGCTTCGTCCCACTTATTTCCTTAACCTCCCCCCATCTCAGCCTCGCCCAACTCTTATACCCTCTTATACCCTACCCCCCTCTTCTTCATCCTTTCCCTCCCACGCTATCCTAATCTCTCAGGACTTGCTGTAGCCCATCGCAATTTATGTAATTAGATCGTGTAAAATTTGAGCTGTTTTTTTACTGTTTGTATTGGTTTTGAATACTACCTCATTGTAATTTTGTTACATTGCAATTAATACCCATGTAAAGCACTCGGATACCCTCGGGTCCAGCCAGCGCTATATAAAACCTTTTAAATATATATATATATATATATATATATATATATATATATATATATATATATATATATATATGTTTTCATATATAATTTTATATATTTTCCGGGGTCCCCGCGCTTGGGCGGGAATATTCAAGTGCTTATTACTATTGATGAGGATCCCCTGGAAGAGAATGAGGATTAAGAGAGTGACTGTATGGATGAGTGTGTGTGCTTGTGTCAGTGATTGTATACGACACTAAGTATGTGTTAGTATCTGTATGAATAAGTGAGGTGATGTGTGTTTAACTGTATAGGGGAGTAAATGAAAGTGTGATTGAGTCTTTGGGTTACTGACTAGGTGTGTGAGTATCTCTGTGGGTGAGTGGCAATATGCGAGTGTCTGTATGGGTGTATGAGTGTATGGAGAAGTGTGGCTCAATGGTTAGAGCGGCAGACCCTGATGCAGAGATCTGGCCCGGGACCAGGGTTCAATTCCCGCCTCGGCGGGTCTTGGGCTCAATTTCCTCGGACCTGATAATTCTCGCCTCGGTGCCTATTCTAATCATGGGTCCCACTCTGCAACTCTGGGCAATAGCTTGCTTAATCTCCACAACGGCCCCAACAGCGCTGGGATGCCTGGCTTCACCCTGGGGGTGCCCAGGAGTGGACATTTCACAGGGAAAAGCCAGGAAGGGTTCCACAGCGGTATGCGTACAGCGCCTGGACACCCCTTTGGGGGTATGGGTGCGCTTTACAAGTACAAATTTCATTTCATATCAGTGGCTGTATTGATGAGGGACTGCGTGTATGAGTGACTGTATTTATGGTTGAGTGAGTGGATGTGTGTAGACCTATGAATCAGTGAGTGGGTATGTACTAACTGGTCTTTGTGTCTTTGGTTTCGTGTATGATAGTCTGTATTTTAAAGTGGGTGTATGAAAGGTTATATTAGGGTGTGAGAGGTGCATCAGAGAATAAGTGGATGATGTCATCAGTGATGTCACTGACCATGTCATGAGTGATGTAATATGTGACGTCATCAGCAGTGCATTGCGGGGGCGCGAGTTATAGTTAGCTCAACTAACTATAACAGCCGAATTTCTCTGGTTTTGTACGAGTGAAATGTCCAACTAACTATAACGTCCCTGAAACCTGTGTTTTTTTCAGTGAAAATATATATATATATATATATATATATATATATATATACACATATACATATATATACACACACACACACACACACACACACACATACACACATACACACATTCTCCTGCATAATGTATTTAAAAATACAAGTGTACATAACCAAGTATACATGATACAACAAACTTAATTCAAATTTCAATGAAAATAAAAGCAATAGTTAAGACATATAGGAAGGTGGGAAGGAGAGAGGCTCACCTTATTGAAAAAGATTACAGAGAACCGCCGCTTGTCCCACAGCTGTTGTTGTGTAGTTCCTATAAAACCTATACAGGATCTGCGCGTTTAGACAACATACACTACGGGCTTGGTGTCCAGACTGATTCTAGACACCCCCCAACGGGTATGTTGGCCTGTATACCAGCTAGCTCACAGTGCCACTAGAAACTCCTCTTATCAAGGAGAGAATAGTTCTTGGCAACTATCGAACATGACAACCCTGATCCCTCAGAATCATGGAAACAGTGTAATACTTTTCGCTCAGTCACTCGTGCTCACTACGTCTCAGAGAGTTACACAGAACAAACGATATGGACGTTTTCAATAAGCATTTATTGAACATTCGTCATTCTAGTGTAAAATAGGTGTGCTGAAACACCCACTAGACAGTAACAGGTATAAATGATGAGAAGCACTAAGAAAGTAAAAGGATGGTAGATTTCTACCATCTTGCTATAATCATGAATACAGGCAAGTATATAAAATACATGACCATAAAATGCGTACTCCTACGATGCAATCCTAACTAGATGTACCTAAGTGTACCTAGCATGTGTGTAGGTGCTAAGCCAAGAATCCCTCTAGGATAAAGTCAACCCCATTACCTGAAGTGAGAGACTGTGGGACCCTGTATTGGTCTCGAGTTGGACACCCTGCAAGGGATGTTCAGACCGCTGCAAGCTGGAGTGTCTGCATGCAGGAATCTCAGCGTCTCGCGTCAGTGTGTCGGCATGGAAGTCGTGATCTCCTCTAACTATCTCAGCAAGATGTGATGTTTATATACCCAAAGTATCCCCAGGGGTTCTACTTTGCTGTGCCACTGTCGGACTTAGGATGACGTCGGGAATGAACCTTGTACATAGTTATTATGCAGGAGATGGTAGTCCTGCTGAGTTTCCAAGAATCCAAGGATCCTCATGCATAATGTATGAGGCTATTGTTCAGGGAAAAACCCACGTTCTGTAAGGAGTACTGTAACTAGGTAAAGGGTCAGTCCTAGCAGCCAGTTATGTATGTAATGTAGGGACGAATATGAATGAATGAATGAAATGAATGAAATGTCATTTATAAAGCGCGATGGCTACCCGGAGGCCTCCCAGCGCTACGGACAGGTGCAGAAAGCAAAGCAGAGAATGAGTGCAAATCTAAAAGAGCCAGGTTTTTAAGAGCTTTCGGAAGGAGAGCAGATTAGGCTCTTTCCGCAAATGAAGTGGAAGGGCATTCCAGCCGATGGCCCCATTGTATGAAAAGGAGCGCCCACCACATCTGGCTCTCCTTATTCTGGGTAGTATGGCAAGAAAAGAGTCAGTTGACCGAAGGTCTCTCCTCGGTTGATAATGAGTGATCAGAGATTGAAGAATGGACGTGCCGTTCTTCCAGAAGGCTTTATGGGCCAAGCACATAGCCTTAAACTGAATCCTTTCCCTAATCGGCAGCCAGTGCAAGCTCCTTAGAGCTTGTTTAGCGGATTGCCGTCGAGGAATCTGAAGAAGACTGCGGGCGGCACAGTTTTGAATAATCTGGAGCTTGTTGAAGGTATACTGTGGAGCTCCCAGATATAAGGCATTCCCGTAGTCCAAGCGGGAGAGGATCAGAGCTTGGACCATAATCTTTCTGGCGTGAAAAGGGAGAAGGGGAAGAACCTTGCGAAGCATCCTTAATAAGCCAAAGCAAGTCGCTGAGAGCTTCGCTGCCTGATGATTAAAAGTCAGGGAACGGTCAAGCCAGATACCGAGGCTCTTAATCTGGTCTTTAGGGACTGGGGCGGGGCCCAGGCAGTCGGGCCAAAGTGATGCCGGGTTGAAGGAAGGGGAGTTGCCCAGAAGCATAAGCTCCGTCTTGTCTCCGTTCAGTTTAAGGCATGAGAGTTCCATCCACTTGGCAACCTCCTCTAGGCAGCAGCCTAGGGTGCTAGATGACCCCTCGGGGTGGTTAAACGCCACCACGAGCTGAGTGTCATCTGCAAAGGTGATGATTTTTATGCCAAATGGATGGACAATCTCTGCCAAAGGTCTCATATATATATATTAAACAGCGTGGGGCTCAGGGCAGAGCCCTGAGGCACCCCACAGCTGAGAGGCAACTGGTTGGAGACAACATCTCCCTCAAAAACCTTAAAGGAGCGTTCGCTGAGAAAGGACTGCAGCCAGGCTATTGCTAAGCCAGTCACTCCCAAGTTCTCAAGTCTGAGGATCAATGTATTATGGTTAACAGTGTCAAATGCGGCACTGAGATCGAGAAGGATAATAGCCACATTGCCCCCTTGATCTAGGATCCTTCTTGCTTCCTCAGTCACAGCAAGGAGGGCAGTCTCAGTGCCAAGCTGGGGGCGAAACCCAGTCTGGGAAGGGTGAAGTAGATTATTAGATTCCAGAAAGGATACAAGTGTGGTATTTATGTGTCTCTCGAGAATCTTGCTCACCCAAGGCAGGAGGGAGATGGGCCGATAGTTAGCCAAATTAGCCTGATCAAGGTTAGGTTTTTTAAGGAGGGCTTTAACCATCGCACATTTCCAGGCCAGCGGAACTATGCCTGTAGAAATGGAGGAGTTCACCATATCTAGAATAACAGGGCGGATAATATCTACAACCAGGGTGAGGGCCTGGGGGGGAGCGGGGTCTATGGGAGAGCCTGATTTTACGTTAGCCATAATAATATAGGTGAAAGGTTGGGATGTTACCCGGGCCTATATTGGGGTCCCTTTATGGAATAGAACACTGTGTCCGCATTGCTTGTAGCTTCCAGACAGTAATGCCTATTAAAAGTGTGCCTGCTGGACCAGGTTGCTGCTCTGCAGATCTGCTGTATAGGCACACCGGCAAACAGAGCCGTCAACGAGTAGACAGCTCTCGTAGAGAGCTTTCACTGTTGAAGATAAAGGTTTGCCTGCTTGCTGATGGCAAAACTGTATCGCTGATGATATCCAACGCGCTATTGTTTGCTTAGTAACCGGATATCCCTTTCTGATTTCGCCATAAGCCTCCATAAGAGCTGATCAGATTTGCGGATGCTGGTTGTCTTTCGCAAGTAGAATTTTATACACCTCTTTAGATCCAAGGAATGTAAAGATCTTTCCACTGGTGTTTGCAGATTTGGGAAGAAAGTTTTCAATACGACAAATTCATTTAAATGAAAACCCGATGGGACCTTAGGGATGAAGGTAGGATTGCTACGAAGAATATCAGAGTCCCTTGAGAATTGAAGATAAGAATGACGAATAGTGAAAGCATGTATGTCGCTTACTGGTCTGGCAGACGTAAGAGCCAGTAGAAGAGATGTTTTCATGCAATGTATTTGAGGTCTGCTCTATGAATGGGCTCTTCATAAGTTGTGCCAATACAATGTTGAGATGCCAAGGCGGAGGTGGACTCCTAAATGGAGGGAACATTCTAAACAATACTTCAAGAAATTATTTTATAATTCTTGATGACCAAAGTGACTGTGATCCATTATGCCGCCGAAATCTGGAGATTGCGGCAAGGAAAACCTTAATGGACGAATGAGAGAGACCAGATTTAGCTAGCTGCAAGAAGAAAGGCAGTAATTGTTCTGGCGGAGATTGAATAGGATGTACTTCAGAACTTGCACATCAATGGCAGAATCTCTTCCATTTAAGCTTGTAAGCTTTAATAGTGGACGGCGCTCTAGCATTTGCAAGTACTTCCCGACAATCAGCAGGGATGATTAAGTCGGTTAACTCAGTGTTCAGGAGCCAAGCCGACAATCGTAGCGATGTTGGGTCCAGATGGCAGACTTGGCCGTGATTTGTCGTTAGCAAGTTCTGTATTGGACATAACAACCTGGGTTTGCACTCCGATAGGAGGAGAAGCTCTGTGAACCAGAACTGGCGAGGCTACCTGGGTGCTATAAGTAGCATTCGGCAAGGTCCCTTCCTCATCTTCCGTAGCACTCTTGAATCGGAGGAAAAGCGTAAGCATAAATCTTTGACCAATTTATCAAAAACACATTCCCGCACGATCCCTGTTGGGGCAGCCAGCTGGCGAAGAATCAGCATTTGCGATTCAGACTGGTCGCAAATAGGTCTAACCTTGGTTTGCCCCACAACAGAAAGATGCGATCCAGCGCTGGTTGGTGAAGTTCCCATTCGTGGTTGGCTGTAATTGACCTGCTCAAGGAATCCGGCAGGATATTGGCCACTCATGGAACATGTTCCGCTGTTAACGTTATCTGGTGCTGAATTGCCCAATGCCAAATTTGCTGGGCCTGTAGGGATAGCGTAGCTGATCTTGTCCCTCCTTGTTTGTTTAGATAATGCATACTTGTTGAATTGTCTCTCCGAATTAAGACTGACGCTCCTGAAATTTTGAAGAGAAAGGATTTCAGGGCCAGGAATATTGCTTTCAACTCCAATAGACTGATGTGTAAAGACCGTTGCTGGCTGTCCCATTTGCCCTCGACTGTCAGCCCTTCCAGATGTGCTCCCCACCCCTCAAAAGGATGCATCGGTTGTAATTATGTAATTCAGAGGATCTACCAGGAACGACTGGCCAGCGGCTATGTTCGGGATGTGGGTCCACCATTGAAGCACCTCCTTCATCTGAGGGATTACTTTTATAATATCCTCTAAGGACCCTGAGATTTGTAGCCACTGATTGTCTAGCTCCTCTTGCAAAGGCCTCATCCGCAAGCGGCAGTTGGGAATGAGGAGAATGCAGGATGACAACATCCCCAGAAGCGATTTGTACTTCCGAACTGAAGCGGACTTTTTTACAAGGAGTAAAGCCGCCAGTCTGCGAATCTTCTCTTGCCTTTCCTGCGAGGCGAAGGCCTTCACGTGGTGAGTGTCTAAGGTTGCTCCTAAAAACTCCTTACTCTTGAGGGAATTAGCCGAGACTTTGGAAGGTTGATGGAGAGACCCAAGGACAGAGAGAGAGAGACATCTCGGAGTATGATTGTTTGCCACTGGCAAGGATTTTGCTTTTATGTGACAATCGTCCAGATAAGGGAAGATTTGAATTCCTGCCTGCCGTAGGTTTGCCGCCACAGGTGCTAGGACCTTGGTGCACACTCGGGCGCTGAGCGAAGGCCAAATGGTAGAACTCGGAATTGATAATCCATGCCAGCCACTCTGAAGCGCAAGAATTTCCTGTGCTTGGGGAGAATGGGGATATGAAAATGGGCGTCCTGAAGGTCTAAGGTAGTGATGTACTCTTCTTGATTTACTAACTGAAGCACCTCCTGGAGAGATAACATACGGAAGGATTGCTTTTTTAGAAATGTGTTGAGGCTACGAAGTTCCAAAATGGGACGCAATTCCCCGATTTCTTTCTTATGAGGAAAAACCTCGAATAAAATCCTGTTCCTCGCTGTACACCTGGTACCACTTCGATGGCTCCTTTGAGCAACATTACCTTTATCTGAGATAACAGTTCTTTTAGATGAGAGGGAGGAGGACCTCTGGGTGGGTAGTTTGGAGGGATCTTTTGAAATTCTAAAGTGTGACCGTTTGAAACTATATCTAAATCCCATCTGTCTGTTGTTATTGTAAACCATTCGGGGAGGAAAGAGGAAATTCTTCCAAAAATTTTGGTAGGATTGGTGGGAACCGTGGCCGGCACTGGGCGTTTGTCACTGTTTCTTGGTGTTCTCTCTGCCTCTGAAGGCAGTCTTGCCTCTATAGTGCTTGTAAGAAGCGGCAGGAGGTTGTTTGTACGACTGCTGTTTGTGATGATGAAAATCGAGATTGACCTTGATACGGCTGGTACTGCTTGTATCGACTATAACCTCCCCGAAAGGAAGACGAGCCACGTCCTTTGGCTCCACGAAAGAGCTGCTTCTTGAATTGCAGTGTGCCTAGAGCCTTTGCAGTATCTGCATCTTTTTTAATAGTTTGAAGGGCTTCGTCAATGTGGTGACCAAAGAGGGATTCGCCATGTTAAGGCATATCAATGATTTTTGTCTGAACTTCTTGCCGGAAAGAAGTAGCTTTTAACCAGCCCTGACGTCTCAGGACCGCCGCCCCAGCCAATTGACGGAAACCTGTTGATGAAACATCCACGGCGCAGTCAATCTCAGCAGAGATTCTTTCTCCCTCCTGGAGAAATCTCCTTGCCTCAGCTTTCGAACCCTCTGGCAACATTTCAATAAAAGGGGAGATGTCCGACCACATTTGGCAGTCGTACCTGCCCAAAATGGCAAGAGAGCTGGCCGCTCTAACAGTGGTTGCTGCCATGGTGGAGAACTTTTTACCAATAAAATCAAGACACCTTCGGTCCCCATCATGAGGGGCAGATAGAGGAGAAGCATGATTTCTGGCACGACGTTGAGCGGCTTGTGAAATTACCGAATCCGGCTTAGGTTGTCCTATAAGGTAGGCAGGCGATTTGTCCGGCGCCTTATACTTTTTCTAAAATTTAGGTACGACTGCCGGAATTGAGGCTGGTGCTCTCATTACTTTTAAGCCTTCCTCCCATATAAAAACCACTATGGGGATTGAGCGCATTTGTTTTTTGGTCTGTTCCTTGAAATCGTAAAGAAAACAATCAGCTTGTTTGGTCACCATGGGAAGCTGAAACCTCTTTGCCACTCTCTCCATAAGGGTATGAAAACCCCCCTATATCTTCGGGTGGCGAATCTATCCGAGGCGGAGTGGAGGGAGATGGTATTTGAATTTGGTAGTCGTCCCACTCGTTTGGTAGTGATACCTCGTCTAGTTCGCCCTCCTCTCTCTCATCATCAGTGGTATGAATCTCCTGATCCTGTGGTTGTGTTGCTACAGGTGGTGGAGAAATAGGAGGAGGAGATCTAATTACCAAGGAAGGCTGCGTGATAGGAGTTTGATGAACTGAAGACGCTGGTTCTGAAGGAGGGAATCTGCGGTAGCAATCTTCCACCATATGTTGCAGATTTGATACTAGGGAAAAAGGCATTTTAATGATTTGTTCCCTTTGCCTATCTTGGCTGGGGTCCTGAGGATAGTAAACGTACTCCTCATCCTGGCACTTTATACGAAGGTCCGAAGGACTGCGAGCCACACCAAACATACCATCATCCTCTGAAACTTTCTCCTCGTCTCCATAATCAAATATTTCTTCAGGGGGACTGGGAGATACCTTACTTGAAGAAGTGTGGATAGGTAAAATCACATCTTGAGAAGCTCTTCTCTTAGAGTGAGGAACTGTAGCTGACAAAACAGTGTCATGTGCAGTTTTCGTCATCATTGATGCAGAATCAGAAGTATATTCGTGAGATGCGGGCAAAATACTCGACAGGACCAACAACGACGACGATGTCAAACAAACGTCGACCGTTCTTCCGTCGTCAGTTTTGACGTCGACTAAGATCCCCAATGGATGTCAGTGACCGTAGTCTTTGGCTCCGTCGACGAGGCTGCCGTTGACGCAACTGTCGTCGACGAGGCTACCGTCGACTAGAGAATTTTGTTCTTAAGAGCCGCCAACAGCCGCAGCGGTGATGAAAGATCCGGCGACGATTCCTTTAACAGAAGTCATTTTTTTTTCGTCGACGTTGAAGACGATGGTGCTGTCAACGTAGATGGTCTACCCTTACAGAGACTATAGTCGACAGAGAAGAGGACAACGACATGATGAGCTTGGACTGAGGTGAAGAGAAAGTCGACGTCGTCATTGTAGATGTGGCGACGTAAGCTTTCGTCGACGGAGTGTCTTTTTGAGGTGACAGAACCGTCTCCGGTAGAGACCTGGACGTTAGCTTCAATTTTGAAGAGGCTTTAGAAGGAGTAGAGGGCATAGATTGACCCTTATGAGAAGCTGCCTCCTTTTTAGAAGAGGAAGGCAGGTCAGCGGATTTTAAGGAGTGGTGATGTTTCTTTAGCACCTTAACAGCCTTAAGAGACACCAAATCCGCCTCACTTGCCCTCTTTTTTGAAGCAGTAGTTTTGAGGGAAGAATCACTTTCCTCATCAAACAGGGGATTGTCCTTAGTTTTCAACTTCTGTAACAGAACGTTCTGCAAATTTTACAGTCTCTCACCTGATGATCAGGGTGAAGGCAGTAGATACACTTCTTGTGGGGGTCATCTGAATGAAGTCTGAGTTTCCCACAAGAGTCACAATGCCTGAAGAGAGATCTTTTTGAAGACGACATGCTGATCTGAAGATGAGAAAAAATTCAGTAGGCCAAAGAGAAAAAGTACTGAGCACAGTTCAGGGAGACTCCCTTCACACGACGTGCAGTAGAAAATCTGAGAGCCTGGAGCCTCTGTGGAGAGGGTTCTAGAGGGTGCTGTCGCCTGATTGGCTGCAGTTTGGACCATTCCTAATGACTAGGATGAGATATTAAAGGGAATGTTTTTTCTTTATTAACTTTAATGTTAAAGTCATTACTTACTGCTTTTTATGGACCGTGGGACTCCCACTTCTACGAAGGGGAATGATTCAAGCATGTGAATCTATGAAAGATACCCCAATACTGGAGAAATGCTTATATACAGAGGGATATGCTCTATATTTATGTTTGAGTACAGTGGTTATGTGGGGAAGAGCCAATTCTGGAGTAGTTTTCTAAAGATAAAGTGGTTATTGGTGGATCATATTTTGGGGGGTAAAGAGTTCCATAGTTTGGCTGTTTGAACAGAGAAGGGTGTGCCATCCATGTTTTTTTTTTCTTGTACGTTGGGATTTTGAGGCAAGGTGCCACCCTAGAGCGGAGGTTCCTTTGCTGAATGTAGTTGGTGATTTTAATCCTGATGAAGAGTGGTCCTGTTCCATGCATCGCGTTGTGGGTGATACAAAGCAGCTTGAATGTGGATCTTCAGGCAACAGGTAACCAATGCAAGGCATTCAAGGCAGGGAAGATGTGGGCTTGTGGCTTTATATGCAAACCGAGTTCTGAATCCATTGTAGCCTTTTCATAGTCATTAAAGGTGATCCGTGGTAGTGGCTATTGGCGTAATCGCGTTTGGACAGAACAAGAGAGATGGTAGCCTGGACCTTGTATGGAAATCCCAGTTAGGGGAAGATTTGTTG
This sequence comes from Calotriton arnoldi, assembly GCA_963921515.1. Lineage (NCBI taxonomy): Eukaryota > Metazoa > Chordata > Amphibia > Caudata > Salamandridae > Calotriton > Calotriton arnoldi. The sequence continues at coordinate 836,332 of CAWUFW010002282.1, read as the reverse complement.
CAGTGTTTTTATAATAACAAAGCTTGATCTTGCTAGTTTGTCCACTTGGGCATTCATTGAGAACTTGGAGTCCATGGTCATTCTGAGGTTTCTTACTTCCTTCGATACTTTAGGCGAAGTTCCCAGATCATCTGGCCAGGCAGCGAGTGGGTCATAATTTTTACAATCACCACGCATGAGTATTTCCGTTTTGGAAGCATTCAATTTGAGATGGCTCCATGTCATACACTGATCCATGGCTCTGAGACAACTGAAGATTGGCGAGTTTCCAACGTCTTTGGGGCATTCCAGTTGAAGGAGTATTTGCGTGTCAACTGCATAGTTATAGTACATGAGGTGAAACCGATCAGTGCCGGTAATTACTTCATGTAGATGTTGAACAGCATCGGTGAAATGATAGAGCCTTGAGGGACCCCTGCTTTTGTGAAGTACAGTTTGGAGGAGAAAGGGGGGGGTATGGATGACAATAGTTATTTTGTGAAGGTAGAATGTGATCCAGTCTAGAGCAGTCCCATCTATGCCAGCTTCGTAGAGTCTTTGTATCGGAGCGGCATGGTTAACTGGGTCAAAGGTAGCCGGGAGGTCCACGAGAAGTAGCGCAGTCAACTGTGTTCTTAAGGTCATTTCAGATGGCAACAAGGGCAGATTCTGTGCCTCTTCCTGGACGGAATCTCGTTTGGAAGGCAGTAAGTATGGAATTATCTTTAATGAATTGTGACATCTGGGTGAATGCTGCACTTTAACAGTTTGCCCAATAAAGGTCCATTTGTAATTGGCCTGAAGTTGTCGGTGTTCAGCGGGTCCAGGTTCGTTTTCTTCAGTAATGGGCGTGTGTATGACTGAGTTCTTCTGGAAAGATTCCTGTAGTTAAGGAATTGTTGATGATGATTCTTCTTACTGGTGTGACAGCAGAGGTTGTTAGAAGAATTGTCTTGAAGGTTTGCGGTGGACACAGGTCAGAAGGGCTGCCGGCGGGTCTGCTTGCTTTACCAGGTCCATAAATTCATCGTGTGAAATTTCTTGGAAGGAATGGAGAGGCTGGGTTAGAATATTCTTGGATTGTTGTTTTGGAAAAGGGTTGGTGATGGTGCTTTGTCTTTGTTTTAAAGTCCAACGTGTCTGCTTTGGCCGTGTAATGATTTGCCAGTATGTCAGTGAAATCTTGAGTAATGGGATGAGCTCTTTCTAGGCAATTTGGCTCATGAAATTCAGTAAGAATTCTATAGAATTGTTTATTTGCACATTTAGCATTTTGAAATCTGTCTGAATAATACCTTTTCTTAGCTTTTCTGATAGCTGACTTGTATAATCTGTTAAGTTTCTGTAGGCGAAGTTTGTCTTGATTGGTGTTTATTTTGAGCCAGGCACGTTGCAGCTTTCTAATTTGTTTTTTTTATCTCTTATCTCTATTTCTCCAAGGTGCCTGTTTTCTTTTGTTCTGTTGTGTAGTTTTTAGTGGTATCAGGATATCAAAACCTTCTTGTAGCCACTCATAGTTTTTTAACAGAATTTATTATGGCTAGATCTGTACAGGATGTAAGTTGTGTTTCTAAGTGTTCCAAATTGAGTTTGTTCCACGCTCGATAGGTGGATGCACATAAAGTGGTTTTAGGTGAGTCACTTTGTGTTATTTTATGTTGGCAAGCAAGCAAATGGTGGTCTGACCATGTGAGTAGTCATTATTTGAAAGGTAACTAGTTCTGCATTTGCAAAAATGACTTCTAATATGTGTCCAGTGATGTGTGTGGGTTTGTGGACGATCTGACGCAGGTTCAGTGCGTCTAGGCCAGTGATGATTGTTTTCGAATGGGGCATATTGGGTTTGTCAAACCAAATGTTGAGGTCACCCAGAATGCATAGGTTGGAGTGTAGTGTTATCAGGTTTGAAGTGTGTCTGGGAATGTTGCATTGCTAAGTGGAGGTCTGTACAGGGGCAGGAAGTTACAGGAGGAAGATGGTGTAGGATTGCATCTGGTGAAAAAGTCCTCAAAACCTTGTATTGAGACATCCTCAGCTTTAGTGCTATGTAATGTTTGCCTGAATACAACAGCTAAGCCACCTCCTCTTTTGCCTAAATGATTTTGCGTGATAGTCTGATAGCCTAGAGGAATGGCTTCATGCAGGACTGGAAAAAGAACAATTGATGGACAGAATGCAGAATAATGTCATACATTCCCCAGAACAAAGATCTGGGCCTAAATACATCTTTTTTTCGCTCCCCAAGCCATTCCAGTTTGAAACCAGCCATATGCAAATCAGTCTTGACCCTGCGCCCAATGGGAACAGTCCAGCCTTAACTGCCAGGCCCTCCCTGGACTGTAAACAAGCATCCTAGGACCGGTTTTGGGGTTTCACCCCTCATCAGCCAGGATAGCTTGACTCCAGTGGCATGGAGAGCACGGGACCCACGTCTGGGCATACCCATCCCACTCGGGGTAACTAATGCAAAAGGACAATTGATGGACATGCAGGACTGGAGCCAAATCATCTCCCAACCATGATTCAGTTATGAAGAGCAGGTCAGGTTTTGTGTCAGTGAGAAGGTCATAGATTTGATGTTTGTTTTTAGAGAGCGATCAAGCATTTATCAGTAGACAGTTTAGAGAATGTGCTATGGAGATAGTGTGACTTTGTTTTATAGAAGAATGAGCAGTATTTTGTGGGCTTGTAGCAGGTGTGTCCTTAGTGTTGGTATTAGCTATATGAGCATAGCAATTGTGTAGCTGTTTCTGTATCGTGTTCCTCGTCCAGCAGGCTAAGAAGGCATTTTGATGGGTCTGCATGTGTAGGTGGGGGAAGACGGTGTTTGAGAGGGAATTGGTGAGCTATGTCATTTTTGTAGTGTAACCTTGTTGTGCAGTAGACCAGGAGAAGCGAAGATGTGAGGAGTGGCATGTTGCTTATTTTGTTAATGTGTGTCTGTTGTAAGTGTGAGGAAAGCTACTTTCCAGGAAGTAGTTATAGAGAGCAAGAATGCAGGAGCATTTCCATTGTGGACAAATCTCTATTTCGCTGTGTAGCAGGCTCGTGAGCTAGGCCTGCGGGATTCACATGAGATGTCAATGCACTCCTGTTGAAGGTGCAGGTAGCCAAATTGTAAGACATCAGGTGCCAGATCGCAAGACTGATGTATGATTTGACCTTGGTTTCGTGTGATATTGTCGGGCATGTTGGAGAGCTTCTCATGAAGGCTGATTGACATCTCAAGGAGTGCTGCGTACCAGGGAAGTCTGGCCACGTGGGAGCTACCAGGTTTAAGGTTTGAGAAGTTTGCTGCATCTTCCGCACCACATATGGAAGAAGTAGGAGAGGAAGAAAAGCATAGGCAAGGATTCCCGACAAATTCATCCATAAATCACTGCTGATGAACTGTGGGTAGCTGGAGGTCAAGTCTGGACATTTTGCATTTTCGGAGGTGGGGAAGAGATCGGTGTGTGGAATGCTGCAGAACTGAAAGTACTAGAATAGGACTTGCAGGTGAAGTTCGCACTTCTGGACTTGCTGATGCGTCCTGCTGAGCAGGTCTGCTAAGTTGTTGTCTACCTTGGAACGTACTAAGCCAGACGCTGTAAGCAGTGGTAGATTCCGCTATTCCAGGTCTAATGCGCTAGTAATGACAGCTGAAAAGAGCAAATGCCACCTTGTTTTTGCAGAGAACGCGTGGCGGTCATGTTGTCTGTTCTGATGAGGACTACTTTGCCTCAAATGAGAAGGAAGACTATGAAAGCAAGGTGTATTGCAAGTAGCTCGAGGTTGCTGATGTGCCGCCCCTCATGATGAGTCCAGGACTGGTTGTATAATCTTATTGAGGTACGCCGCCGCCCCCAGCCCCGCCCCACCCAGGTCTATAGGGTTGTCACAGGGAAATGCTCTGAGAGGCTGATTAAGAGCCCAGAGGTCAAGGATCGGCCTGAGGAAGCCGTTCTTGGGGATGAGGTAGTAAAGAGGTAAATTCCTTTGCCCCAGTGGTGAGGAGGCAACAGTTCTCTGGCTCCTTTTTGAAGGAGCGCTTGCACATCTTTCTCCAGAAGATTAAGATGTTCTTTTCTGAGGGTGTGGAAATGGGTGGGATATTGGGAGGGATTTTGAAAAGTTCTACGCAGTAGCCATGGCAACCATCACGAATACACACTGGTCTGATTTCCTCCCACTGGCAGAGGAAAAGGTGCAGTCTCCCCACGGCAGGAGACGTGATGGGGGTAGGAGAAGCAAGTCTGTGCTAGGCAGTTGAGACCCCCTTGTCGGAGTCGGATCTACCTCTGGTCTTGTTACTGGTGCCCCTGTAGGCACTGCTGGTATATCTTCATCCTGTCTGAACGGCATCCTTTGAGTTTGCAATGTTGGTGTCTCCTTATTTTTTCCCAGCATCATCTCAACCTGTGCACATAGAGATATTCCCCATTAAAAGGTAGGTTGAGGCGAAACTGGTGGTCCTCCACTTTCAAGCCTGAAATATGAAGCCAGGTATAGCCCCTTTGGAAGGTGTGTCCAAGCATCAAGGGCACAGCAGATGGTGGCATTGGATAGTCTTATCTGCAAACTATTTCCTACCCTCTCTTCCTATACTCCCGCAGGGGATGTTGGACTATCTCCTGCATCTCATCCCACTGTGTCCTGTCATAGCGGGTCAGAGTTGCTGTTCTTCAGTGGGTAGTGGCCTCTACTGCTACCCTTTTGCCCACAGCCCGACCTTTTTGCTCTCCTTGTCAGGCGGGAGAGCTTCGCCCCTCGCTTTCCCCATAGCCTGTTTGGGCACAGTGTGGACAGCCAAGGAGTTGTACTGGACATGGCCCCATATGAAGGGAGGGTGGCTGGGAAAGGGTTTATACTTTGAAGTTTTGGCATTCCCACCCTGGCTGTGACTCGCTTTTTGAAAGTGTCAGGGGCTGATTTTAACATGCCCTTTAACATGGGCAAGAACTGCATGGTCTGCTCACTCTTGGACGTCTCCACGAAGAAATCCTCTTTCTCAAGGAGGACGTGCATATCCACTTTGTGAAAAGAGACTGCCCATTGGATCACCCCCTGGTACGCCGTAGAATCGTTCAGTGGAGATGCTCTAACAGGGTGGTGATCCAGGTTTTGGCTCCGGGAAGGGTGGTTCAACATCAGTCGTCCCAAGGGTCGTCTGTGGCTCCTGGCTCAAAGTGTGTCTCATAGGGTCGGCAAGACCAAAGAGGCTGTCTGGGTCATGGGAAGAATGTATGGATTCCTCTGGCGACTGGAGAGTAGGCCATGGAGTGGTGGATGTGGCGGCGGGGGGAGGCGGTGGAAGTGGAGAAGGGGGTGAGGTGGGAAAGGGAGGCACTGGTGCCTTTGCCTATTCTGAATAAGTTCTGCTACAGCTTACTTCGTAAAGGCGAGCCTCCTCTGTCGAGTCAGAGTCTAAACAGATTTCGGTGGAGGTGACTTGGCCTAAAACGTCCCAGTCAAGGGATCGCTGTTCTGGTTCACCGGAGCTGGTCGTCGATGTGGCCTTTGATGTCAATGATGGAGTCAAGGAGGGCTTGGGCACTGACGGAGGGGGCCTTCGTCTGGAATCGAGGTACCTGCATGATCTTAACGCTCTTCAGCCGGAAAGGATCGATGCCCTTGATCGGGAGCTTTGTCGGCTCCAAGGCCTCTGTTTGGTGTTGAATAGGACACAAAGGTGGTGGAGGCCCTCGGGGCTTTGATTGGTTCAGCACAGTGCTGGATGCCTGACCCCCTCAGGCAGTGCTCCACCTCTGTGCGAGGCCTCTTAAGAGGCTTAGCATGCGTGTCAGTGTCAACCATACTCAAGTACCTGCGGAGGTCTTTTTGTGCAAAAAGAACAGTTGATGGACAGAATGCAGAACAATGTCATACATTCACCCCAGTACAGAGATCTGGACCTAAATCCATCATTTTTTTGCTCACCATGCCATTCCAGTTTGAACCCAGCCATACGCAAATCAGTCTTGACCCTGCGCCCAATGGGAACAGTCCAGCCCGAACTGCCAGGCCAGGTCCTCCCTGGACTGGAAACAAGCATCATTTGTTTGCTGTAACACTTTTCGCCCTAAGTGGGATGGGTATGCCCAGACGTGGGTCCCTTGCTCACTGTGCCACTGGATTTAAGCTAGCCTGGCTGAAGAAGGGTGCCATACCCTGAAACCGGTCCCAGGATGCTTGTTTCCGGTCCAGGGAGGACCTGGCCTGGCAGTTCGGTCTAGACTGTTCCCATGGGGCACAGGGTCAAGACTGATTTGCATATGGCTGGGTCCAAACTGGGGTGGCGTAGTGGGCAAAAGAACGATGGATTTAACCCAGATCTTTTGACTGGGGGAGAATGTTTGCATTGTCAGCATTCCGTCCATCATTTGTTTGCCGAGGTCTTTTTGTGGGCCGGAGGTTGTGGAGGTCAAGGGAGCCTCCTCTTCTTTCTCCTGGTGGGAACCACTGGAGAAGACTGCCTCTGAGCTGGACGATGCTTGGTGGGGCAGAATGCCAAAGGACTGGCGTCCTCATTTTACTTGATGTTGATAGGGGGCTGTTCTCCGAAGACATTGGATGCACTGTTGAGGATTGCTGATGCATCTTATGGTGTGCCAGACGCCTGAAAGGCGACGCAGGCTGCGCAAGAAGAAAACAAGTTACTTACCTGTAACTTTAGTTCTCCAGTATTGGAAAATTTCATAGATTCACATGCTTGAATCATTCTCCGTCGTCGAGATGGGAGTCCCCGGTACATAAAAATAGCAATGCAAAGCTATTACAAACTAGAAACCAGGCCTAGGCCCATTCCTGTTTTGTAACATATCCACCTCTTTTTGTAAAAGAGACCAAATAAAATCAACAACCAATCAGATCAGCCTCACCCCTTGGAACCCTCCTGAGAGAACCTCAGACCTTCAGATTTTCGTAGCCGTAGTGCCATAGGATAACCAAGAAGATGCAGAAGGTCGAGCTTTCCCAGGGGAGGAGGGTGGGTCGCATGTGAATCTATGAAAGTTTCCAATACTGGAGAACTAAAGTTACAGGTAAGTAACTTGTTTTCTTACTCCAGTATTGGAACTTTCATAGATTCACATGCTTGAATCAGAGTAGCTAGCAGAAATGAGCACATTTTTTGTTGTTATTATATTGAATAACCATAAATAATGCACAGAAAAGATTAGAGAAATGAAACATTTCCTCAATTTAGATTTAATAAAATATCAAGGCTATGTTAAGCATAACCCAACGGAAAATGTAAAGAAGTACAGAAACAACAAGAGGCATCATCAAAGCTTGCAAGCCCACATAATATATTCAGAACCAATACATTTATCAAAGAATGTGCGAAGACCTTAGGAAAGAAAAGGAAGGAGGGATGAGAGGGAAAGCTCACCGCTACTGAAACAGGTTCCTAAGGACTGCTTGGCCCACTGCAGTGTCACTCTGCGTCGAAGAATTCAAGCAGTAATGTCTGGTAAAGGTATGGATACTCTTCCAGGTGGCTGATCTGCAGATGTCCCAGATAGGTACCCCAGCAAAGAGGGCTGTAGAGGAAGAGACTGCCCTCGTGGAGTGAGCACGGACTTTACCCTGTATGGGTTTTCCAGCTAATTGATGACAATACTGGATAGAGCTGGAAATCCAACGTGCAATTCCTTGTTTAGAAAGGGGAAAACCCTTACGAAGAGCACTGTAAGCCACAAAGAGTTGAGGTGACTTCCTAAAGTGTTTAGTCCTTTGGAGATAGAATTTTAAACAACGCTGAATGTCTAACGAATGAAGTGATCTCTCAGCTGGAGTTGTAGGTCCAGGGAAAAAAGTCTTAAGAACCACAGGTTCGTTTAAGTGAAAATCCAAGGCCACCTTGGGGATGAACTTCGGGTTAGTGCGGAGTACTACCGTGTCATTTTTTAACTGCAGAAAAGGCTCCTGGATAGTGAGTGCTTGCAATTCGCTAACCCTTCTAGCCGATGTAAGAGCCACCTTCCACGACAGGAATTTCAAGTCCGCCTTATGGATAGGCTCGAAGGGATGTTTCATGAGCTGAGCCAAGACCACGTTAAGGTGCCACAGTGGTGGAGGAGGCTTAATCGGAGGGAAGACTCGAAAAAATCCCCTTCATAAATTGTTTAATTATTCTTGCTGACCAAAGAGAAGGGCCCGAATTTGTTCTCCTGTAACGAGAGATGGCCGCGAGGTGAACCTTAATGGACGCATGAGCCAGGTCCGCTTTTGCCAAAGAAAGGACGAAAGGCAGGATTTCATGAGCCGAAGAAGAGAATGGATGAACTCCTGATTCATGGCACCAGTGACAAAATCTTTTCCACTTCATGCGGTATGTCTTGTTTGTACTCCATGCACGAGCTTGGGAAAGGATTTCTCTACATTCTGCAGACAGCTTTAGGTTGAGAAACTCTCTGTGCTCAGGAGCCATGCTGATAATTGCAGGGATTTGGGATCCGGATGTAGTATCTGGCCCTGGGACATAGTCAGTATTGACGGGATAGGATCCAAAGGAATCAGATGCTGTACTGACAGAAGAAGCTCCGTGTACCATAACTGGCGAGGCCAGGAGGGCACTATGAGAATCATTTTGCAGGGTTTCGTCTTTAATTTCCTGAGAAGCCTCGGGAGAAGAGGAATGGGAGGAAAAGCGTAGACAAAGGCGCCTGACCATGCCATCGAAAACGCACTCCCCCAGGATCCCGGATGGTGATGCCAGCTTGCGAAGTACCGGCATTTCTTGTTCTCCGGTGTCGCAAACAGATCTATGGACGGTCTGCCCCACAGTCGAAAGATGTCGTCCAGTGTCTTCTGGTCCAGCTCCCACTCGTGGCAGACTGACTTCAGCCTGCTTAGCGTATCTGCCCTCTCGTTGAGATTCCCTGGAAGATGCTCCGCTTTCAGAGAGACCCCATGAAGGATAACCCATTCCCAGATACCCTGAGCTTCCACAGACAACAGACGAGATCTCGTGCCGCCCTGTTTGTTAACATAATGCATGGCCGTGGTATTGTCTGTTCTTATCAGTACCGATGAATTTTTTATTCTCGGGAGAAACGCCTGTAGGGCTAGGCGAATTGCTCTGAGTTCTAGCAGATTGATGTGCAAAAGACGATGATGCTGTTGCCATCGACCACTTATCTGGAGGTCCTGTCATACCACTCCCCAACCCTCCAGGGATGCATCTGTCGTAATTATCTGAGGAGCTGGGGTGACCAAGAAGGAGAGACCTTGGAAAATGTTCTCCTTGCGAATCCACCATGAAGCGGCTTCTCTCATTGGTGTAGCGACCGTGATTATGTCCTCGAAAGATCCTTGCGCCTGATGCCACTGTAAATCCAGTTGCTCCTGGAGAGGACGCATTCGTAGCCTGCAGTGGGGTATTAGAGGAATGCAGGACGAAACGGATCCCAGAAGGGACTTGTAGAGGCGAACTGAAAGTGACCTTTTTAGGAGTAGGCGGGCCATAGATGTCAGTTTGGTTTGCCTTTCGAGTGACAGAAATGCCCTGTTCAGGGATGTGTCCAACATGGCTCCTAGAAAATTGACGGTCTTGGACGGACACAAGTTTGACTTCTCCCTGTTGAGGATAAGACCTAGACTCTTGAACAACTTTATACAGGCTGCCACCGAATTCCTGGCTGAGGTTTTGGAGGGGGCTTTTAGCAACCAGTCGTCTAGGTAAGGGAACACCTGGTGCTTTTGTCGTCTGAGGAAAGCCGCTATCGGAGCCAGAAATTTCGTAAATATTCTTGGGGCCGATCTGAGGCCGAAAGGGAGGACCTTGAATTGAAAGTGGCTCTTGGCTACTATAAAGCGAAGGAACTTCCTGTGCGATGGATGAATGGGGACGTGAAAATATGCGTCCTCTAGGTCCAACGTGGCCATGAAATCTCTTGAATTTATAAGTCGAAGTATGTCCTGTAAGGAGATCATTAGGAACGACTGCTTTATGAGACAGGTATTGAGCTCCCTGAGATCCAGGATAGGGCGCCATTTTTCGACAGTCTTTCGAACCAGAAAGAACAGAGAGTAGAATCCCTTTCCTCTTTGGGATAAAGGGACTGGTTCTATTGCCCCGTTTAGCAACATTTGTTGGACTTCTAGCCGCAGGAGACGAAGATGTTTTGTTAAGTGGGCGCGAGGAGGGGTGTTTGGAGGAGGATGAACAAACTCCAACGTATGGCCAAATTGAACAATGCCGAGCACCCAACGATCTGAGGTTATTTGTTGCCAATTTTGGAAGTATAGAGAAATCCTGCCCCCTACATGTGTTTGATGAGGGGTAGGAACAGTAGTCAGAGCCTGCAAGTCGCCATTGACGTCTCGAAGAATCCTTCCCCTGACGTCCTGCTCTGCCTCTGGGGGCTGATTTTGAATAGGCCGCTGACTGACCCTGTCGCTGATTATACTGCGGACGGTAAGACTGCGAGGCAGGTGTGTAAGAGGAGTATCTATATTGCTGGTACCCTCCTCTATATGAAGGAAGTCCTCTACCCGTTGCTCCTCGAAAAGGAACTTTGCGGTATTGAAGCGTCCCCAGCGACTTCGCCGTGTCTGTCCTTTTTTATGTCTTGGAGAGCATCATCCACATGTTTTCCGAAGAGCGCTTCTCCATCGAATGGAAGGTCCAAGATTTTGTTCTGGACCTCTGGTCTAAATGAGGTAGCTCGAAGCCAACCCTGGCGACGTAGAACCGCTGCTCCCGCCAGGGAACGAAAAGCAGTTGTAGCAATATCCATTGCACAATCAATGACCTCAGAGGAGGCCCTCTCTCCTTCCAGGAGGATCTTTTTTGCTTCGGGTTTACTGTCCTCAGGTAGTTGATCGAGGTAAGGAGAAAGATCACACCACATCTGGCGGTCGTAGCGGCCCAGAATCGCTAAAGCGTTAGCTGCTTTCACTAGGAGGCCTGACAGAGGAGAATCTCTTGCCCGCATTGTCCAGACGTCTGCCTTCTTTGTCCGGAGGTGTAGTTAGAGGAGCTGGCGGATTTTTAGACTTCCGCTGCGCTGCCTGTGATTTGACTGAGTCCGGTTTCGGCTGACTCACTAGGCAGGCTGGGCTATCCTCTGGGGCTTTATATTTCTTTTCCAATCGAGGAAGCACTGGGACCACCGAGACTGGGGTCTTCATGACTTTAAGACCCTCTTCCCATACATGATTTACAATAGGAATGGTTCTTACAGTCTTTTTATAGGGTTCCTTAAAATCATAAAAGAAACAGTCTGTCTGTGCCGAAGGCATAGGTAGATCAAACCTCTTGGCCGCCCTTTCCAGCAGATTGTGGAAACCACCAATATCCCCCGGAGGAGAATCCACAGGAACCGGTGAAGGAGAAGGAGTAGGGATAATATAATCATCCCACTCCCCATGCGGGTCTGGAAGATCAGTATCCCCTTGCTCATCATCCGAGGTATCTTGTTGGATAATAGGAGTAGTTGGTGGAGGATCGTCTATTAATTGCAGCGGCGGTGGTGGCACCCGGGGGGTGGAAGGCACCGAGGTTAGTCCAGTGGGAACTGAGCCCAGTTCCGGTACCGAAGATGGTGTTGGAAACCTCCATTTATAGTCGGACAGCATAAATTGTAAGTCTGAAATCAACGATGACGGCATACAGACCACCTCCTCTTGATAGCCTCCATGGTAGTCCTGGGGAGGATCATAAACCTGTTCCTCTTCATATCCCTCTTCAGAATCCTCCTCCTGGCACTTAACGTGCAGTTCCGAAGGGTTATGGGCAATCCGAAAGGACCGTCATCATCCGAGTCCTCTTTTTCCAGGAGGTGAGAGGGTACTAGAGGGGTCACCTTGCTAGGTGAAGTGACTTCAGGAGTCACCTGGCGCTTTCTGTCTCTTCCTGCAGAATTTTGTATTCCCGTTGACGATGTCGTTGGCGGTGTCGTCGACGTTGAAGATTTTGCCATCGACAGCACTGCCGTCGATACCGTTGAAGTTACCGTCGTCGTTCTTGTTGCCGTCGACGTCTTAGTCGACATAGTCGTCGTTGCTGTCGCCGTCGTCGTTGCTGCCGCCATCGACAGCTTCGTCATCACTGCCGTCGTCGCCTCCATCATCGATGGATTTGGAACTGCCTTAGTCGACACCGTCAAAGCTCTCGGCGACGATCCCGTCGTCGGAGCTGATGAAAGTTGAAGAGACTGGTCCTTGTCACTCCGCGTCGACGATGTCGATGACGGTTTCTTCGCCGGTGTCGTCGACTGCTTCGTCGACGGTGGTAACTTTTTCTCCTGTCGCTCCTCAAGAGGAACAGAGGAGGGTTTCTTGAATGCCTTTTTTCCCTCCGGAGGGGAAGGAGGAGGAACAGAGCTCGACTTCCTCACACCACTTTCTCCTGTTGTAAGTCCTTTCCTCTACTTTACACCTCGGTGAGGAGATTTAGTTGGACTGAGCCTTCAGACCCATGGGAGGTCTTTTTAGAGGCTTTTTGAGGGCGCTCTTCAGAAGAAGCAGGGTCAGACCTTCTTCTCTTCTCAGATCTTCTAGAAGACGCAGCAGATGAGGCCTCATCACCATCACTAGAGACTGGATCTCTTCTGGATTTTAGCTTCTGGAGCCAGGTAAGGAGACGTCCCTCAAGATCCCAAGGTTTTAGTAGAAAAGGTACAACATACCTTGCAGTCCTTGGCCTTGTGGTCCGGATACAGGCAATATATGCAATCTTTATGAAGGTCATCCACATAAAGCCTCTTTTTAGAGCAGGTGGCACAAGCTCTAAAAAGGCCTTTTTTCTCCTGGTCTGCCATTATGAAAAGGGAACAGACCAAAATAGTAGTGTAATTTTTGAAAAATGTAGCTGAAGAATTCTCTCAAAAGTAGTAAAATAAGGAATAACTGAGCAGAGCTCAGTGGAGACTCCCTAGCACAACGTGCGGTAGAAAATCTGAAGGTCTGAGGTTCTCTCAGGAGGGTTCCAAGGGGTGAGGCTGATCTGATTGGTTGTTGATTTTATTTGGTCTCTTTTACAAAAAGAGGTAGATATGTTACAAAACTGGAATGGGCCTAGGCCTGGTTTCTAGTTTGTAATAGCTTTGCATTGCTATTTTTATATACCGGGGACTCCCATCTCGACGACGGGGAATGATTCAAGCATGTGAATCTATGAAAGTTCCAATACTGGTGTAAGCATCATTATGATTGGTGGTGAGGCAGAGGTTACACACCTCATGAAAGACCACAGATACTTTGGGTGCACTGGGAACAGTACTGGAAGGGTGTCCGTTCCATTACACTGTGCAGTTTCCATTAATACGTCGAAGACAAGGGTTCACAAGGCCCCAAGAAAGGCCCGAGGACATTGCAACTGGGAGATCGACCAATGGTGGTCCCCAAAAGGGGTCATGGAGAAGAGCGCGTGCAATTAAAGGTATGACCCACTTATCCTATGTTTAACTGTGCAGGCCCAAAAGAAAAAACGCAACACAGTGAGTCTGAGTCCTTCGATACATGTCTGAATACGATGGCAGAGAAAAAAGGATGCAGGGCATTTGTATCTACAGCACCCCATGCTAAGATTTATGAAGCAACACACAGGTTCTCAAGTCTTAAATATAAAAATCACTATGTTGAGCCTGCACCTTGTCCACAAATAAATTAATTAAATAAATACAAAAAAGCGGAATGGGTTTAGGCCAGTACTAAGCAGATTGGTATGCACATAAAGCAAAGCAACCAAATCTGTGTGAAGACGGACAGCTGTGTTTAGCAGTGAGTCAGGCCAGGAATAAAGTGCTCTGACAGAGTTGTGTGCTACTCTTGAATGCAAGAAAAAGCCATGCTAAATATCATGACTAACGTGCAATGGAACAGCACTGTGTGCGTGACTCAATGCTATAGCATGTATAATGCATGTAAAGGATGAGATAACAGGAGCAAAATTTGAGGGACCCAATACTTAAAAGCAAGTGTCCTCCAAGTTAGAATGGTTGAAGGTACACCGGTAGAGTTCACGTGGTACAATTGCTGGAACAGTAGTTGGTATGGCATGCAAACACTAAAGTGCATGCATGGAGGTGATGAGACTTGTTGTAGGTCAAGATTTTTAAAGGGCAGTGGCAAAGAAATGTGTAAGGCTACTAAATTAAAGAGAGCTTCAGTGTAGAAAGACTACAATAGCACAGCTGTGTGTCAGCCTCAATAAATAAATAGTTGAGAAGCAATGACAAAGTTGTAACTGCAACGGAATGCCAGAGGATATAGGTAGCAGATGGTGCTGGTCTCAGAAGTGTTTGGGTTTCACCATTTGGCCTAATGGGGTGCAGTGTGTCATACTTGTAGTCCACTGGTAGGACTGCATGTGGAATTTTCAGAGTCAAAAAGCAGAAGGTACTACCACTTATGACTGAGATTCACTGGATGTTGTGACATAGAACAACAGTGGAAAAGATAATCTTGTTGACCAAACAATCATTATCGCACTCAAAGTACAACATTACATGCACAACGATGTATACAAATATATAATATTCTAAAAAGGTAATTGTACCAGCACTTCCTCAGGAGCCAAAAGCGTTCCATTTTTAAAGTCAAACAGTGTCAGGTCCACTGAACTTCCCAAATACTTCACCATCTCAATCTTACTACGGAACTTCTCCCCAGTGGGGCTGCAGATCAAAATAAAAACAAGTAAAGAGAATGGCTCAGAAACGAGAAATACAATAGTGGCAAAAAGTATGGAGCAAAAAGTTTAACTTCAAAGATATTTCTTAAAACGTTTATAACAGCTAACATAAAACTAACTTCCAAATGGCAGTAATTAACTTTACACAGAATATTTTACTGCAGGAGCTTCTCAAACATACCGTATTGCTTGAGTGGGGCAGGAAAGAAGACCCAGTTGCGATCAGATTACACAGGGTATGGTGAGGAGAGATGTAATGGATTGAGTTCATGTAATCACAACACTAGTAGACAGACCACTATTAATTTTTTCAGAATACACATTCACACAAAGCATTAAAGAAAGGAAGAGAAGGACCAGAATGAGACCACAGTAAGGAAAGTGAGATGTAGAGAAAAAGAGAAGAATGCATGAAATAAGAAGAAACAAGGGGTGACAACAAGAGAGAAAAGACATCAAATCTTCAAAGGAAATTTGGCGAGGCTGTAAATGTGGACTAAACAGGACATCTTCCAACACAGATATTTTGCTAAATTGTCTATTTATAACAAAAAAAAGGCTGAGATTTTATAATCTGTTTTAATGAAATATGGAGTTAATTTAGTTAGCAAGGAGTTTTTTATTTGCAATATAGATTTTAGATATCTATGTAGTGGGAAGATTTTCATTAGCGGTAAAGCTGTGTGAAACTGATCCAGATTGGTTTTAGTGAGTGTTGAGGGTAATAGGATAAATCGATGTATTAAAGTAATTTAATGTACATTGGTCTAAATAATTTGATTTTTGACTAACTGACAAAAGAACCTGAGCAAGAGGAAGAGAAAGTTACCTCTGATAATATGTGTCCGTCTTTCCACATGATACTCCAGACTTCCTGAAGACTTCTCTGCGTTTCCAGCCAGGCCCTAGCAAACGGCAATCTTCCCACACCTCCGACATTGTGCTCATTTAACACGACTAAGATCCAGACCTTTAAAAAATATGGAGGGAAATCGAAGTAAGACCGAAACACAGGCAGGATCCTCTCTTCAGAGTGACTACATATAGGCTGCATAATTTATTAACATTTACAAATACTTATTTTCTTAGGGCACACAGATTCAGGGTAGCATCAAAATTCATACCTTCCCTTTCAAACATTTATCTTAGATTTTTATGCTTTTCTTCTACATTTCTCATTAATCAATTCTCTTAATGGTCACATTTAAACAGGCATGTCAAAGTGTATGAAAATAAAGCCCAAGTTAATGTTGTTTCACAATAATATTTTCTGACTTAAGTTTCTCTAGCTTTTCCATGTACAGTTACTTAAATCTGTTGCTAAACTGGTCAATTCAGTTGAAATAGCTATTTAGAACAAACAATGGGAGAACATGAAATACTAAGGTTTTGCAGTAATATTTATCTAAGAATAATTCAAACCCTTAAGTAGGTTTGTATAAATCACAAGTACTCCGGTCAACTGTGCAATATTTTATGAATGGTTATATAATACTTCATGTTAAGGGGAACACAACAGGACAACAAGAAAACACTGGAGTCACACAGGATTTGCTGGCACAAAGAAAGATACCAAACTCTTCACACTATCATTATTAGGACTTCCCATTTTGACTACGGGTGCATTCTAAGATTCAGTATCTGGCCAGATTGGTAGCTCGCCCCCTAAAGCCTCTCTAGACTACTGGTGCACTACATACATGGCTTAAATAAAGTCTCATTTCTGACAGTGATGATTGCAAAGATTTAAAGGGTCTTAGTCAGAGTGACCCTGTACATTCTGAAGAGGTGCCTATAGCAGAAATTGCCACACATGATCAGTGACTAAACTAAGCAGGACAGTTATTGTTGAGCATTAGAAAAGAGACACGAAAGAGAAATATTAATGAAAGATTTCCAATTCCTCAGCTAGTACTTTTTCATTAGAGGGAGTATGAATTGTAATCATTGTAATTGGTTGAAACGAAAAACATTTACGTTCATGAGGGGTATGCGTGTGGTTGACGCATACAAGATCGAGAAACCTTTGTCTTGTCACTAGATATAGCCCACAGAATGGTCATTCTGCCTGTCAGGCGATGTACTGCTAATAAAGGGTGACCCTGAACAGCGAAACAATCAGATCCTTCAGGAGACTTTTTGGACATTCCAGTATACAGTATACAAGTATACACATGCTCAAGGATTTTCATCTAGATTGAGTGCAAAAATTTAATTTCTTAACTTTCAAAGGATCTCAAACATAGAGCTGCCAGAGTAAAAACTCTGGCAGGACTTGTTCATACCTTGGAAGAACATTTATTTCCCATTTGCCTGCAACAATCCTTTGGTGGTTCACCAGGCTGCCACAGGATGCTGAATTCTTCTACAAGTGCATCCTGTGTACTGGAGGAACTGCACACAGCATCTCATCCCTTTCTCCATTCGTTCCACTTTCCCCCCCCCCACTCCTTTTTTCAATATGTAAGCTTCCACCTTCTTTCCCTTCAATCAATAGTATAATCAGAGGAGACAAAGAGCATGTACTTATTCTATGAAAGAGTGCCTTTTAATCAAAGCTTCTTCTCTTTCATGTATACCTTAAATGAAGAAAGTACAAAACTAATGACAAGACATGTGATAGTTATGCTCTTGCTTATGTATGGGCCCAGTCAGTAGCAATTTCTCAAGTATTTACCAAACCATTCAGCTACGTCTATGCGATTAGCTCCAGCAAAAAATATAAATCATCTCAAACTCCTTGGCTAAAATGGCAGATCTTGAAAACGATTTCCTGCTATTTATTTTTACCTTTGAAATACTCACTTTAAGAGTAGGTATGGGATGTAGCTTTGTGAGAAAACAGTCCAGCTAGTTGCTCACCTGGTTATTCTGGTGGGTTTGGGCAGGTCTGGCAGTGGCTCTACCACCGAGCGAAGGGGCATCTTTCAAGTTTAGGCTGCCATTTTCCACTTCGCTACGCCTCCACTGTCTGTTTATGACTACCTGAACTCCATCTAACTTAAAGTTGCTTCACGATTTTAACTTTTATTCTCTAACCTTGTTCTTTACAAAATACAATGTAAACTAAAGTCTGCTGTTGTGCTTTTGTTGAAAGATGGGGGCATGTATCTGGTGTTAGGAGTCTGCTTGCGAAACATTGCATGTTTCCCATTCTATGTTCTGGTATAAATGTTATGCTAATATCTTTGAACTGTTATAGTTAAGTCAGCTGATGTTGAAGGATTTTCATCTAGATGCTTGGGCTGCATGTTCACCTACTATGAGTTGTCCAACGTTTTGGCCTGATATTCATCATAATATCCCACATGGGTTGAAATCTGAATTCACTGTTTTTGCTGTAATGTGGGGCACATACATAAAGTATGTTCGATTATGTACTTGTCTTCTGTACACAGCCCACAGATAGGGTTATTCTGCTTCGTGACCTTCAAAAATCTAATTGCAGTAATAAATTAAATGTATGAAATTATTTCACTAGCCTCGCATTAAGTTTTAACCACAAATATACTTGTTATTTAATTGTTTGGGTCGCCATGGTATGCTCTGCATTCTTTCTGGTTTTTAACTAGTCCAAATCTGTGTGAAAAAAACTATTTTTATGTTGTCTTTGTCTATTTGTTTCTGCAGGTTATTTCTAAACCAATTTATTCTAGGAATAACATTTCTTACTTTAAAAAATGTAGCAAGTCTATTTGCATGAAAAGACAATCCTGTGGGCAGAAGAAATAAAGAATTTCCTCCAAATCTGTGTTTTCACAGAGAGACCTACAGCAGTATATATAAAATGATATCTGCAGCTTCAGCTCTAGCTGATAAGCATAAGCTTAGCTCAGGTTAAATTTGGCATTGTGGAGTACAAAAACATAAATAATATAATGCACACTATTAGTTACAGTAGTATCTTGAGCTTTATTAACGATGACTGATCCAAAGAGCAATGGATTTAGTTTGCATTATTGTTATATTAATAATCATAATCTACTTTATACAGCACTTTATACCAGACTTATCCCATTTCTAAGCGCTATAAAAATAACTGCTGTTACGATTATCCAATTTAATGGTATTCAATTTACCAACCTTGGAAGGATGGATGGTTATGTTTGATTTGCCAGGATTCAAACTCCTAACTTACAGGTGGTAGAGGCGAACGATAACTCACCAAGCCATCTTAGTGGCTAAAGATATATGTGGTTGCCATTTAAACACTTACCAACTGTTTCCACAGAGAGAATATATTGTCTTTCTTAGTCTGTGTTTGCCTTCCTGATTTACTATATGTTTTTTGATCTCTTCAGCCACAATGTAATTTTTACTGCCAAATAGTTTGAGATATGGACTTCAAAAACATCACCATCTTCCCAGCTTTCACGAACATGCAGAGCTGAATAAAGCAAAACATTTTTTTAACTGGACTTTTGCTATTTTTCAAAGAGGGTAGCGCATTTTTCCAATTTTTTGTGCTCAACCTACTTCCAGTTTGTGTTATAAACCAGTGTAAAACGCATGCCTGATCTAGGAAAGCTATAGCTTTCTGAAATGTATGCAATATTCCGAATTCAGGTCATATGCGTAGATCCCTCATGGTTTTCCCAAAGAAACTACCTGTTAAAATAAAGAAATATTGAAAATGAGTAGGAAAAAACGGCCATTTGTTTTATTTATTTTTATTTTAGCTTATTTGTAAAGCACAACACTTATCCCATGGGGAATGCCACGGCACAGAGTAGTTGCCCAACGACCTACTTGGAGATCTTAACTGAACAAAAAACAAACAGTCCATTCACCCTGCATGAGCCAGGTTTTTTAATTATTTTCTCAACCTGGTAGGATTATCAATGAGGCGAATATCCATAGGTAGGAAATTCCACTGAACAGCAGCCAGGTAAGAGAAGAAACGGCCTCCTGATCTGGCATTCATTATATGTTTGGGTTTAGCTAGGGCCAAATTGCGAGATCTCAAATCGCGAGTGGGTTTATAAAATTCCACTCTGGCTTGTAGGATCTCCAGACTTGCATTGTGCAAAGCTTTATGAGCGTAGCATAAGAGTTTGAAATTAGCTCTCTTAAGCATAGGCAGCCAATGTAAAGAAGCTAAACAAGCCGATGCAGGCCAAACCTGTCCATATTACAGATTAGCTTGGCCATTTTGGATTAGGTGCAATCTTGTAAAAAGGTAATCAGCCATGCCTACAAATAAAGCATTGCCATAATCCAGTCTACTCAATACGAGGGCCTGAACTATGGTTTTTCGCCACGCTATTGGGATCCATTTGAGTAGCCGTCTCAAAAGCTTGAGTGCCAAAGCATTTGCCACACGGTGCCCGTGGTGACAACGTTTTCATCTGTAACTTTTTGTTCCAATGGCTTATTTACAAAAGCAATATACCATTACGTCTGCTGGACCCTACTAGTTGCGGGAAATATAGGACATGTGGCTTCTCCAAGAACCCAAGGTACACACCCAGAACTAACAACTGAGTTGCACCATACAATGGTTTTTCACTGTGTACATAGTATAGACCAATTTATATGGTGAAAAATGTAGAGTGGAAAATGGGTACCAAGGAAGCCTGTGTTATGTTATGTTATCCAAAAGAACAACTAGAGAGTAAGGAAATGGAACAGGAACTTGTCCCTTTCCCAGAGTAATATACAAAAACAACTTGGACAAGTCCTTAATAGGTTGAGGTCATAATTGTCAACCTTCACCTTGATAGAGGAACGCAGACAAACAGTGGTTGTCTTGGAAACCCTCACCCACCTACCTAGTAGGTGGCATGCTTCATCATCGGGGTCCAGCTGGATTGCAGAGTGCAATCCAGCTGTGCTTCAACGCCTGATTTACAGCGGAGCAGGTTACTTTGTGAGAAAGAGGAAGTGCTATGTGAATTGTGATTAAGTGCTAAAAATGTCTCTAGGAAAACCCCTTATAAAGGTTTTAATAGAAGGGTCCTAGGACATGAGTAAAAACATGGTTGGGATATACATGAGGTAACAATGTGCCTCAATATCCCTAAAAGTGTAGGTCTACTAGTTTCAGCCATCTATGATATTCTTGAGGCTTTCTTCAGGACCAATGGAGTGAGCGTGGCCAAAAAGAATTGGTGGCCACTGTGGTGTATGTATCCATATATCAGCGCACACCCTAAAGTGCGCTGTGAGTGTTGTGGGATCTTGTTACTTACAGATCCTTCGCGATGAGTATAATAACTCTGCGTGTGTACAGTTTCATGGATCCTGTCACACAGTGGAACTTCCTGTTATGGGGACCATTTGTCTCAGGATAGAAACCGCTGCAACCTATTGTGTGGACACAAGTTCCACTGTGTGACAGGATCCATGAAACTGTACACACGCGGAGTTATTATACTCATCGCGCAGGATCTGTAAGTAACAAGATCCCACAACACTCACAGCGCACTTTAGGGTGTGCGCTGATATATGGATACATACACCACAGTGGCCACCAATTCTTTTGGCCACGCTCACTCCATTGGTCCTGAAGAAAGCCTCAAGAATATCATAGAAGGCTGAAACTAGTAGACCTACACTTTTTAGGGATATTGAGGCACATTGTTACCTCATGTATATCCCAACCATGTTTTTACTCATGTCCTAGGACCTTTCTATTAAAACTTTTATAAGGGGTTTTCCTAGAGACATTTTTAGCACTTAATCACAATTCACATAGCACTTCCTCTTTCTCACAAAGTAACCTGCTCCGCTGTAAATCAGGCGTTGAAGCACAGCTGGATTGCACTCTGCAATCCAGCTGGACCCCGATGATGAAGCATGCCACCTACTAGGTAGGTGGGTGAGGGGTTTCCAAAGACAACCACTGTTTGTCTGCGTTCCTCTATCAAGGTGAAGGTCGACAATTATGACCTCAACCTATTAAGGACTTGTCCAAGTTGTTTTTGTATGTTATGTTATCCGACATTTGTAGCGCGCACGGATACTCGGGAGTGTCCCGGCGCGAAAGCCAGTTTGAAGGAGACAGAGGGGCGTGAGCCGAGGCTGGATGTTAATTAAAAAGCAAGGTTTTTAGCTGCTTTTTAAACAGCCTAAGGTCCTGGATGTTTCGGAGCTCATAAGGAAGGGTATTCCAAGCTTTAGCCGCCTTGAATGAAAGGGAGCTGCCCCCTGTTCTAACAAGGCAGTAACGAGGGATGACAGCGAGGCATTGCCCTGTGGAGCGTAGATGTCTGTGAGGCACATAAAAATCAAAGCGTCTCCTGAGATACAGGGGCCCGGATTTGTATAGGGCACCATGAGCAAGAGTGAGAGCCTTAAACAGGACACGCTGACCCACCGGAAGCCAATGCAGATCCTGGAGATGTTGCTTTGTATTTGACCTACCAGAGATGCCCAGTAGCGCTCTTGCTGCCGCATTCTGGACGGTCTGTAGCTTTTTCAGCTGATATCCAGGAAGGCCGATGTATAAGGCATTGGCATAGTCTAAGCGCAATAAAATGAGAGCGCGGGTCACCATTTCCTTTGCAGATCTGGGCAGCAATGGCAGGAATTTCCTAAGTAATTTGAGTGTGCCGAAGCACACTCCGGCCAGTTTTTTTATCTGCGGTGAGAATCTGAGGTCCTCACTAAACCAGACCCCCAGGTTCTTCAATGGACTCCCCGTTGACTTAGGCATGGGGTAGCCCTCTGGCCAAAGGTCATCCTTGAAATGCGGAGGGAAGGACCCATAGAGGAGTACGAAAACAAGTTACTTACCTGTAACTTTGGTTCTCCAGTATTGGAAGCTTTCATAGATTCCCATGCTTGAATCATTCCCCGTCGTCGAGATGGGAGTCTCGGTATATATAAATAGTAGTAAATAAATCATTACGAAAGAAGAAACCAGGCCTAGGCCCAATCTCATTTTGTAATCAAACCACCTCTTTTTGTAAAAGAGACCAAAGAGAACGAACAACCAATCAGAGCAGCCTCACCCTCTAGAACCTTGGTGAAAACCTCAGACCCATTTTCGTAGACGTTGTGAAACAAATATCACAGAGAGTGAGAGCTGAGCTTTCCCAGGGGAGGAGGGTGGGTCGCATGGGAATCTATGAAAGCTTCCAATACTGGAGAACCAAAGTTACAGGTAAGTAACTTGTTTTCTTACTCCAGTATTGGAACTTTCATAGATTCCCATGCTTGGATCAGAGTAGCTAGCAGTCATATGCACATTTTATCCTCCAGCTACCCCTTTCCCGTTACTTTACATATAACCCTGTAACATTAATGTGCAGATATTCAAGTGAAATTAAACATCTTGCATCATATTTAGAAAAACAACAACAAGCACATGCATTTAGAACATGAGATAAAATGTGTCAAGAGCTTAGAAAGAAAGGTAGGAGGGAAGAAAGGGAAAGCTCACCGCTCATTGGAAGAGGTTCCTCAGGACTGCCTGGCCCACCGCTGTCTCATCTTGCATCGATGCATCCAGGCAGTAATGCCTTGTAAACGTGCGAGTGCTGCTCCAAGTCGCAGCCCTGCAAATGTCTTTGATCCGGACCCCAGCAAAAAGGGCCGCCGAAGATGCCATGGATCTTGTAGAATGTGCTCGGACTTTACCCTCCAGGGGCCTGCCCGCTGCTGTGTGACAATATTGTATGGCGCTAACAACCCACCGAGCAATCCCTTGCTTGGAAAGGGGAAAGCCCTTGCGGGGAGTGCTGTATGAGTCAAAAAGCTGCTAAGATTTTCGGAAGCTCGTAGTACGGTCCATATAGAACTTCAAGCACCTCTGTACATCTAGAGAGTGGAGAGCCCTTTCAGCCGGTGTAGAGGGCTGAGGGAAGAAGGCCTTGAGAACCACTGGCTCGTTTAAGTGAAAGTCCGAAGGAACCTTAGGTATGAACTTCGGATTAGTCCTCATGATGACAGTATTCCTCTTGAACTGAAGGAAGGGTTCCTGAATCGACAGAGCATGCAACTCTCCCACTCTCCTTGCAGACGTGAGAGCTAGCAGAAGCGCCACTTTCCAGGAGAGGAATTTCAAATCTGCTCGATGAATCGGTTCGAAAGGGTGTTTCATTAGTTGGGAGAGAACCAAGTTCAAATGCCACATAGGAGGCGGAGGCCTCACCGGCGGAAAAACCCTGAAGAGGCCTTTGAGAAATTGCTTGACAATCCTAGCTGACCAAAGAGAAGGCCCAGCAGCAGTGCGTCTATAGCAAGAGACCGCCGCCAAGTGAACCTTTATTGAAGAGTGAGCCAAGCCTGCCTTAGCCAAGGACAGGAAATATGGAAGGACTTGGTGAGGTTGCGACAAGAAAGGGTGCAAACCCTCCCGTTGACACCAGATACAGAATCGCTTCCATTTCAAGCGGTATGTCTTGTTAGTAGACGGAGCTCTAGCCTGAGAGAGAACCTCCCTAATCTCTTCCGGGAGATCTAGCCCAAGAAATTCTTGCTGCTCAGGAGCCATGCTGACAGTTGTAACGATCGAGGATCCGGGTGCCAGACCTGGCCCTGTGACATCGTGAGAAGGTCCGGGATCGGCTGCAGCGGCAGAGGACGATCCAGGGAGAGAAGGTGAAGCTCCGTGAACCAGAACTGCCTCGGCCAAGCAGGAGCTACCAAGATCATCCTGCACGATTCCGCTTTCATTTTCCTGAGTAACCTGGGAATCAGCGGAATGGGGGGAAAAGCGTATACAAATGCGCCTGACCAGGCTATCAAAAGCTCATTCCCCAGCGACCCCCGCTGGTGTAGCTTGCTGGCGTAAGACTGGCATTTCCTGTTCTCCAGAGTGGCAAACAGGTCTATTGAGGGCCTGCCCCACAGATGAAAGACCTCCTCCAGAGTAGCCTGATTCAGTTCCCACTCGTGGCTGACAGACTTCAGCTTGCTGAGCATATCCGCCTTCTCGTTGAGCACTCCGGGTAGATGTTCCGCCCTTAGTGATATTCCATGAAGGATAGCCCACTCCCAAATCACCTGGGCTTCCTGAGATAAAGGACGGGGTCTGGTACCCCCTTCTTTGTTGATGTAGTGCATGGCTGTGGTGTTGTCCGTCCGGACGAGAACCAACAGACCCTGCAACTTTGGAAGAAAAGCTTGTAAAGCCAGACGAATCGCCCTGAGTTCCAAGAGGTTGATGTGGAGAAGGCGATGCTCGGGCAACCAACGTCCGCTGACATGTAAGTCCTGTAACACTGCGCTGCAACCTTCCAGTGCGGCATCCGTAGTCACCACTTGAGGCGCAGGAGTGTTTACGAAGGATAGACTTTGGGAAACATTTCTTTCCTTTGTCCACCACAGGGCAGCCTTCTTCATAGCCTGAGTGATCACCACTCTGTCGTCGAAGGATCCGCTCACCTGTCTCCATTGTAGGTCGAGCTGTTCCTGCAAGGGACGCATCCGCAACCTGCAGTGAGGTATTAAAGGAATGCAGGAGGAAATCATTCCTAGCAGGGATTTGTAACGGCGTACGGAAAGAAACTCTTCTTCGCAAGAGATGTGCCATGGAGATCAGACTCCTTTGTCTTTCGAGGGAAGGAGAGGCCTTGCTGAGAGATGTGTCCAGAACTGCTCCTAGGAACTGAACTTTCCTTAACGGACAGAGAGAAGACTTGCCCTTGTTGAGGGTCAGGCCCAGATTGTTGAAGAGACGCGTGCATGTGTCGACTGTTTCTTTTGCTGCACTTCTGGTCTGAGCCTTCAGCAACCAATCGTCCAGATAAGGAAAGACTTGGAAATGCTGCTTCCTGAGGAAGGCTGCTACCGGCGCCAGCACCTTGGAGAAAACCCTCGGAGCAGAGCGAAGACCAAATGGCAACACTTTGAACTGAAAATGGCTCTTGGCTACTGTAAACCGTAGAAACCTCCTGTGGGCTGGATGGATGGGTATGTGGAAATACGCATCCTCGAGATCGAGAGTGGCCATAAAATCTTCAGGGTTGAGGAGATGTAGAATGTCCTGGAGAGACACCATGCGAAAGGATTGTTTTATGAGATAAGTGTTCAGCTCCCTGAGGTCTAGAATGGGACGCCATTTCTCCAGCGTCTTCTTCACCAGGAAAAACCTGGAATAGAACCCCTTCCCCCTCTGAGACAGAGGGACCGGCTCTATTGCTCCCTTGATCAGCATTTGATGCACTTCCAGCCGAAGTAAACGCAGATGTTTTGCGGAGTTGACGGCAGGGGGCTTGGATGGTGGAAGATGTACAAATTCTAGCGTGTGGCCACTCTGAATGATATTGAGCACCCAACGGTCCGTTGTTATCTGTTGCCAGTTGTGGAGGTATCGAGACACCCTGCCTCCCACAGATGTTCTCAAGGAGGAGGACACAGTGCGAAGAGCCAGCACGCCGCTATTGCCTCTTAGAGGCCTCTCGTCCTTGACGGTTCTGTTTTCCTCTAGCGCCAGACCTAGAGAAAGACAATGTCTGGCCTTGCTTCTGATGGTACGACGGTCGATAAGACTGGGACGTGGAACCATAAGATGTATAACGCTGCTGTTGATAAGATCCTCTGTAAGCAGGAGCACCTCTTCCTCTAGCCCCACGGAAAGGGACCTTCCGATATTGTAGTGTCCCCAAGGATCTAGCAGTCTCCGTATCTTTCTTGATGTCCTGGAGGGCATCATCAATGTGTTTTCCAAACAACGCCTCACCATCAAAAGGAAGGTCCAGGATCTTATTCTGGACTTCCGGATGGAACCATGTCGCCCTCATCCAACCCTGGCGACGGAGAACTGCTGCACCAGCCAGCGAACGGAATGCCGTAGTGGCAATGTCCATCGCACAGTCGATGATTTCTGCCGATGTAACTTCCCCTTCCTGCAAGATTTTTCTAGCTTCAACCTTGGACCCTTCCGGCAACCGGTCCAGGTATGGCGACAGGTCACACCACAATTGGCGATCATACCTTCCCAGTATCGCCAATGCATTCGCCGCTCTAACCAGTAAGCTCGCCATGGAGGAGAATCTCTTGCCAGCATTGTCCAGGCGTCTGCCCTCCTTGTCGGGTGGAGTAGTAAGGGGCGCCGAAGGATTCCGTGATTTCCTTTGAGCCACCTGAGATATGACCGAATATGGCTTCGGCTGACCAGTTAAGGATGCTGGACTGTTTTCCAGGGCCTTGTCCAGGCGCGGCAAGACTGGGATCACTGTGGCTGGATTTTTCATAGCCTTAATCCCTTCCTCCCATACATAATCCACAATAGGAATGGAGCGCACCGTTTTCTTATATGGCTCCTTAAAATCATAGAAAGCACTCCGATTGAACCGATGGCATGGGAAGTTCGAACCGGAGCGAGGCCCTTTCCATCAATTTATGAAAACCCCCAATGTCCGCAGGGGGGGAATCAATTGGAGCTGGAGATGGAGAAGCGGGATCAGGGATTATATAGTCATCCCATTCTTCACATTGATCAGGCTGAACAATTTCTCCTTGATCCTCATCCGAGGAATCATCTTGGGGCTCCTGAACAGTTGGAGGAATGACTGTGGTCGGCCCCTGAAATTGGGAAAACATCTGGGCTGGAGGCCGTGGCGAGGCTACAGTGGAGGCTGGAGGAGCAGGTAGAGACTGCGCCAAGAGAGGTGGCTGAGGAGGAGGAGGGTGAGAAGAGAATCTCCTCCTATAGTCCAACAGCATGCCTTGCAAATCAGCCAACAGAGAAGTGGGAACAGACACTTTCTCCTGTCGAATGTTCTCCTGAAGCGGAAATGACTGACCATAAGAATGGCCCTGAAGATATTCTCCTACGGAATCAGTATCCTGGCATTTGACCAGGAGTTGAGAGGGGCTACTGGCATAGCCAAAGGGACTCGTCACCCTCAGAGTCCTCCTCTTCATCCAGTAACAGCGCAGGAGGTAGTGAAACTACTCTCCTAGGAGACGTCATGTCCGGTGTAATCTGTGTCTTCTTAATTGAAATGGAAATTCTTCCCGTCGACGACGTCGTAGACGGTCCCGTCGACGGCGTGGAAGAAAGAGAAACCATCGCCGATGAGAGCATAGCCGGAACCACCGCCGGCGAATGCGTCGACGGAACCATCGTCGACGAGAGCGTCGTCGGAACCACCGTCGACCAGCTGATCGTCGACGAAACAACGGGCGTCGTTGACACCATCGTCGATGAGATGAGCAACACTCATGCCGTCGTAGTCGTCACAGTCGTCGCAGTCTTCGTCGTCGACTACATCGTAGTCGAAGCGAGCGTCGAAGACACCCTCGTCGTCACCTTCGTCGACGCCGATGAAGAAGTCTTCGTCGACGAGCCCGTCGACACCGGAAGCCCTGAAGACGCCGACGATCCCGTTGACGTCAGAGCCACTTTACCTTGTGTTTTTGGAGGTTTCATCGATGAAAGTTTGCGCAGCGTCGACGACGATTGCTCATTCTTGTCAGAAGACACTGAAGGAGGCTTTTTGAAAGGCTTTTCAGACTTTGGTAGAGCTGCAGCAGATGAAACCAGTCCTTCCCTCTCCTTTTCACCACGGTGAGGAGATTTGCTAGGACTTCGGCCCTCAGACTCCCGGGGGGTCTTTTTTGAGGCCTTTGAGGGATGTTCCTTAGATAGTGAAGGGGAAGCCCTACCCCTGTTCACTGACCTCCTAGATGACGCAGCTGAAGACGATTCCTCACTATCACTTGACAGTGTCTCCTTCCTTGACTTCAGCTTTTGGAGCCAGATGAGAAGGCGACCCTCACGGTCCCGGAGAGTCTTAGATGAAAATGTGCTGCAAATCTTGCAGTCCGCAGCTTTGTGGTCAGGGTATAGGCAATAAATGCAGTCTTTATGCCTATCCTCCACGTACAGCCTCTTCTTGCCACAAGCCTTAAACAGGGCTTTTTTTCTCCTTGTCAGACATATCCAGAGGAAATACCAACAAACCTGAAGAAAAAAATTGAAAGAACTGTTGAAATCCAGAGAAAAAGAGTTGAAGTTGAGCAGAGCTCAAGGAGACTCCCTTCTGCACAACGTGCGGTAGAAAATCTGAGGGTCTGAGGTTCTTTCACCAAGGTTCTAGAGGGTGAGGCTGCTCTGACTGGTTGTTCGTTCTCTTTGGTCTCTTTTACAAAAAGGGGTGGTTTGATTACAAAATGAGATTGGGCCTAGGCCTGGTTTCTTCTTTTGTAATGATTTATTTACTACTATTTATATATACCGAGACTCCCATCTCGACGACGGGGAATGATTCAAGCATGGGAATCTATGAAAGTTCCAATACAGGAGTAACCCAGACTTATCCTCGTTACATTTGAGTTGGGCCTGCGCTAGCCATTTAAAAACTGCTGCAAGACAGTTTTTGGCTAAGTCAGGGGACATATCGTTTTCCTTCCACGTAAAGAGGAGCTGGGTATCTTCGGCGTAAGCTATGATCTTTGCGCCCAGCTCCTCCGCCAAGATAGATTAGCGGCGTGACGTATACGTTGAAGAGAAGGGGGGCTCAGAGTTGAACCTTGGGGGACGCCCGTGGTCACCTTTCTTGGTGTTGAAGAGAATGGGGGCAGCCATACCTGCTGTGTTCTGTTCTCTAAAAAGGATTCGATCCAATCCCACACCAGGCCACAGATTCCGATGTTGGAGAGACGGGCCAAGAGTTGGCGATGCGGCACCGTGTCGAAGGCGGAAGAGAGGCCCAATAGGATCAGGGCCGCTCTGCCGCCTCCCTCTAGGCATTCTCTAATAAGCCTCCGACGTCTCAACCAGGGCCGTCTCGGTGCTATATGAGGCCCTGAATCCTGACTGGGCTGGATGGAGGGCACCAGAAGTCTCAACAAACTCAGAGAGCTGTTTGTGAACTGCCTTCTCACACACCTTCGCCACAGCCGGGAGAAGTGAGATAGGTCGGTTGCTGGCTAGTGTAGCTGGGTTTAAGGAAGGCTTTTTTAGCAGGGGGAGTAGTTTCGCCTGTTTCCACTCCGGTGGAACCGTGGCGGTTTGAAGCGATAAATTAATGATATTATTCACTTCAGGGTTTATTACCTCTGCCACCGCTGCTAACTGCCTAGCTAAGCAAGGGTCTGCTGGGGAACCTGATTTAAGGGATTTGAGGATGGCCAATGTGTCCGACAGAGGAATGGATATAAAGGTTGTGAAGAAAGTACGAGCCGAGTCTGGGGCAGTCCGGAGAGGATGTTCCACCTGCACATGGAGACCAGACCCAAAGCTGTCCTGGATTGTTTGGATCTCGTCTATAAAGAAACCGGAGAGCTTCTCTTGTGCGTTACTCAAATGGGCACAAGATATGGAGTTTAGGAGCAATGGTTATTTGTACATCTCTGAATCTGTGGGTACCCTTACTAGCATATGAAAAGGTATTTTTCAAAATGTTTTCTTTCTTACACACTGGCTTACATTTGGAAGGCACAAATGAAATGCAGTGAAATCCAATTGGTAATAACATATGTTCTACTATGCAATGCACTCACAAAACATCCGATAAAGATGGTATCTCAGTTGTGTGGAAAGGCCTAGTGCCCGCGACAGGAAACGGCCCAAAACACAACATGGACACATCACATTTTTTGACTCAAAACTGATCCCTTTTTTTTTTTTTTTTTACAAAGTGGTAAGCTGTGGATTTTGGGCCCAAGCTCAGCTGGCACCTAGAGAAACCTAGCGAACTTGCACATTTTATAAAACTATAGACCTAGAGGACTCCAGGGTGGGGTGACGTCTGTGGCTCTCACCAGCATTTTTTAACCAGAATCTCTTGCAAACCTCAAACTTTGATTTAAAAAAACAAAACGCCCCCCAAATACCTACCAACTGGCACAATTTTTAAACCTAGACAACCAGGGGAGTGCATGACTTGCGTGGCTCTCACTAGGTAATTTTACCCAGAAGCCCTTGCAAACGTCAAGACCAGTCTTGAACAACAACTGGCCAGTAAGGCCAGACGTATCACCTCTAATTGATAGGTTGATCCAATCAGAGGGTCTGCTACTTTTGAATCCTGGGTGCCCCTTCAGTCACAAGGTACATTTATGGTGTGTTCACTGCCTGAACAAAACATGCAAAGGATGACCTACTGCCTTCCCTCGTACCAGCTCGGGCTACTCCCCAGTGAGGAATTTTAATTAACTGCAGACCAGGCGGTCCTGACCATCTCCCAAAAGAAAAGGTTCCTACTAGCAGAGTTAGGGCATCTAAACACAGATAAGAGCGAGTGTCTACCCCCAACACATCAGGCCTGTTCAAGGAATTAGTCACATTACACAAAACGGCTCAACTCACCACTCTATGTGAAATAGGAGTGCACTATGCATGCCTCCCCTCGACCTCAGAGCCAAGCTTTAGGGCCTCAATCCATGTAAACAGGGAGACCCTCAACGGCCATGTAGGATTGTCATGTTCACTGATCAGCATAAGGCAGGGAAATCACGCTCTCCAGAGACATGCAGAAGGCTTCCCGTCCCAACATATGCCGCCCCCTTCCCCAAGTCAGAATGGTTGATACTTACTCAACAGTGGGAGAAGACCGATCATCTGATTGGGTAAACCGGCAGAAAAGGCCATCTGCATTACCGTGCTATAAGCCTACTTTATGTTCCACAGTGAAATCTAGTCCCTGCAGAGATATCATTCCCCACCCTTTCAAAGAATACCTCTGCGACAGGCAGGGGCACCAAGGGTGCCTTCATCTGGCCACCAGACTTGCAGCTGGCCTGACAGACCAGACAGATTTGGCAAAACTTCTTCACATCCTGACCAACTCCTGGCAGTAAAACAAGGGTGCTAACCTGTCCTTTGTCTTTTTGATGCCCAAGTGACCAGCTAGGGTAAACAGAGATGCTAACCACTGTTCCCTTTAAGGTGTTAAGAGCGCGCGTGCACCTCTCTTCCCGCGAGCGCGCACTGCCGTGTGTGGAGTGCGCACACACACACAGGACATCCCGCGTTAGAGTTTGCGCCGCCGCTTTAAAAAAGCGAGCGGCGTGAAAAACGGGCACTTCCTGGATGCGGTGTGGACAGAGGAAGAGTCGGGAGTGCAGGTAAGGCTGTCTCGGCTTGGGGCTGTTGGCACTTGCTGTACTCTTTTGTTAGAAAAGCATGTTTGCAGGGATTCTGCACATACACAGAACTATGCGCAGGAAAAACAGGACCTTAGTGAATAGGGGTGTACCAACCTACCACATTAGTACCCAAAATCCCAAACCGACTAGCTATGGTGTCTCATTCGTTCTTCTCCAAATATCACGAAGCTACAAATGATTAGGCAACCCAGAACACAACACTCCCGACTCTCTCAGGAATCGCGGGAGCAAGATGTACTCTTTCGCTCACTCACTCATACTTGTCCACAATAAGAATTTTCAGAGTCACTGAAATAGTTCAAAATGTTTATTTTAACTATCGTGCTCTACAATACAGTATACGAGCCACTACCAGCAGCAAAATGCATAAACTAAGCCCAGTTAGCATTGTTACAATTCCATAGAATACAAAGGGAGTAGTCATTATATAAAGACTGTGGAATAAGGGCCCCTAGGCCTAACCACCCTCCCCTTGGTAAGAAGTTTATTTTATATAAAGGAAGATATCTAGGCTTTGACAGCAGACCCCATACCTTAAAGCCTGGATGTAAGGTTTACATCATAGGAACAGCGGAGCTCTTCTCCATGGAACGGCTTTCTCCAAGTGTGTTAAAACAACATGCAACAACGTAATATCAAAGCACGAGTCTTCAGTACTGCAGCTGTGTGTAGCATGTTATGTCTAGGTGCTAGGGCCTGACCAGAACAGAATAACAAGGGGCATTGTTTAACGACCTTGCACAACGTGTTCAGACTAAACTCCAGGAAAGGCAGAGAACGCGAAAAGCAACCCATTCCCATGTGAAAGGCACAAACAAAGTCTTGCAAAAACAAAGTCATGTAGTAGCGTGCGCAAAAGCAGCAGCATGGCAGCGAAGCTCATGTCAACTTAGCAATGTCGATAATGTGCCTATAAACCATATAACAGCGCAGGGCAGATTGTGTGCTTTTGTTTAAGTATTCAGGTTAATCACAGCCCCTTCACGAGCTGTGATTAACATGAATACTTAAACAAAAGCACACAATCTGCCCTGCACCGCGCTGTACTAACAAAAGAGTATAGCAAGTTAAAAAACAGCGTGTACTTTCAATGTATTCTGAAAGCACATGCCCTGTTTTTAAACTTACTGTACTCTTTTGTTAGTAAAGCGCGGTGCGGGGCAGAGTGTGGGCTTTTGTTTAAGTATCCATGTTAATCACAGCTTGTGAAGGGGCTGTGATTAACATGAATACTTAAACAAAAGTCCACAATCTGCCTCGCACCGCGCTTTACTAACAAAAGACAGTCTTCCATGCATTTATATCTTGAGACATAAAGTGATGAAATGGCGATCAGGAGCAGAGTCGGACAGACCACAAGATTCTGGGTGCTCTCTGCGTACATTTGATACTACAGGCCACAGGCGAACATTATATGTGCAAGAGGATCCTGTAGACATTGAAGAGCAAGAGGTAAAGGTCAAACACCAGTTCATATGAGGTGGATTAAAGGTGCCTCATGAGGACCTTCTAAGAAATACCTCTGAGAATTAAACAAATGCAATAAAGCACCTTTTCCCTCACTTCCAGCTGCTGGTCCAAATGCCTACTCATCAGCCCATGATCTATGCAAACAAATGCCACAGACAGATGGAATCAGAGCAGCAGGACACCTCTGATCCTAGTGGTGAAGAAGTTGTTCCCAAAAATCCCGAACTGAAAGTGCAGTTTCTTTACCCGTGGAAGGGTGGAAATTCGCAAATAGATTTGGCCTCGAAATATTCTTGCAATTGGGTAATAGCATTTGTTTCAGTTATTTTCACGAGAAAGGGAATTGTTAAAATAGATCTGCAGCTCACTGAGGAAGGAGAATCTAGGACTCTTTTTTCAAAAGTGGTAGTACAATGGCAATCTTCAATGTCGAGGGTCACTTAAAACCCACATTGCAAAAAACATTTATTATACCGCCTTAGTATAACTGTAACAGTGGGAGCCAAGTTTCTACTCAAGGCTAAACAATGCTATCAAGTTAGTGGCAGTACCTGATATGTAAAAACGTGGTCACTTGCCTAGAGTTGGAGTTGAAATTTTATTTGAATACCTTTCTCAGCGTTGAAAGTTAAAAAATTTCTAACAGCAGGTTATTGTAGACAATGGGTAATGCGATATTCAACTACTGTTAAACTTTTTCAAGACTTTGTTAAAAAAGGTACCCCGAAACCTTTACATTGGCCCAAGGAAGCATAACAATCCTCTCTGACTTTGAAACAGGCATTATCCTTTGCCCAAACCTTAGGTTGCCCAACTATAACAAGCCATTATGTTGTACTACCATGAAAAAGATGGGTTTGCCTCAAGGATGTTGGAGCAAGATCACGGAGTTCAAAAGAATTGAGTTATAAGCACTGTTCCCAATAAGGTGCACGCACCTCTGTTCCCCCGAGCGCGCAGTGCCGTGTGTGGAGCGCACATACACACAGTACATGAGCCCGCAAGAGCATTCGCGCTGCTGCTTTTAAAAAGCGAGCGGCGCGAAAAACGGGCATTTCCTGGGCGGAATAGACTAACTTGAAAAGAAGACGAGGGAGCGGCAGATAAGTCTGTCTTGCGGCAGCCTGTGGGATTATGGAGGGCACTTGCTTTATTCTTTTGAATCTAGAGCCCGGTTGCGGGGCATATTGTGTGCTTTTGTTTAAGTATTCATGTTAATTGCAGCGCCCGTCACGAGCTGCGATTAACGAACACTTTAACCAAAAGCACACAATCTGCCCACAGCCGCGCTTTAGTAACAAAAGAAATTCAGCAAGTCTACAAACACGGTGTGTAAAGCACACGCCGTGTTTGTAGACTTACTGAATTTCTCTTCTTAACAGAGCTGGGCTGCGGGGTGATTGTGTAACTTTGTTAAAGTTTTCTTGTTAATTGCAGCTCCTGAGGGAAGCTACGATTAACCCGAAAACTTTAGCTAAGTCACACAATCACCCCGCTCCGCTGCCTAGCTGTATTAAGAAAAGATATGCAGCAACTCTATAAACACGGCGTCTAAAGCACACGCTGTGTTTCTATTCTTTTTCCTCTTCCTCATATCTTTCCCGCTCCACGTTTACCCACTTTCCCTTTCTCCCCGATCCCATTCTTGTCTCCATTTCCCTCTCGCTGCCCGTTCTTTGCTTTCTCTCTTACCGGTTTTCCATTCTCCGTTCTCCCTCCCAGTTCTCCAAACCCTCTGGCTGCCTTTCTCTTTCCGTCCCTCTCTTACCAATTTCTCCATTACCCCGTCTCCATTTCTCGTCTTTTCGTTGCTATGTTTTTGCTGGTCTAGATGCTTTGGGCACTTTGCCACTGCTATTCAGTGCCAAAGTGCAAGTGCTCCCTATTGTAAATTGTTGTAATGGATTAGTGACTCCATGATTGGCCATTTGATTTACTTGTCAGAACCTAGTACAGTGCACCATGTGTGCCCAGGGCCTGTAAATCAAATGCTGCTGGTGGGCTTGCAGCACTGCTTGTGCCACCCACAGAAGCAGCTTGTAAAATGTGGCTCAGGCCTGCCATTGCAGAGTCTGTGTGCAGTCTGGGACTGCCATGTCGACTTGGCAAGTGCACACACTTGCCAGTCCCTAAACCTTCCCTTTTCTACATGTTAGTCACCCCTAAGGTAGGCCCAAGGTACTCCTGTGGGCAGGGTGCATTGTATGTGAAAGGTAGGACATGACCTGATGTGTGTGGCATGTCCTGATAGTGAATTACAGCCAATTTCGTTTTTCACTATTGCAAGGCTTTCTGTTCCCATAGGCCAGAATGGCAAGTTTGATTATAACATCTTATAATTATAACTGACCCAGGGAACAAGATAGGAAAATAAAGTTTAGTATGCCTGAACTCAGAATGTTAAAATACATCTTTTAGTGTGGGTGATTTTTACATTCTGTGTTTGAAAATACCACTTTTAGAAAGTAGGTATTTTCTTGCCTAACCATCCAGTATGCCTCTGCTAGGTTTGTGTATTCCATGTCTGGTTTGTGAGTGACAGGGGGATGGAAAGGGCCTTGGCTCCAGCAGTCTGATGGGTCAGGGCTGGGCTGAAAAGGCCCTGCATTGAATAGAGAGTAGGGGGAGGAGATTTCCTTTCACTTGCGTGAGCCTTCATTGAATAGAGAGTAGGGGGGAGGAGTTTTCCTTTCAGCTATCTGGGCCAGGTCTGCTTTCAACAATGCTGTCTCCACCTCCTGCCAGGAAGCTGCACCAGGGAGGACAGAACTGGTTTTGACTAGGTACAGATACTCTCTGCCTTCAGAGAACAAAGGATTTAGTAGTATAAATATTAGAGCCCAGACCCCAGAACTTTAGATCACTTCTGGGAATCAAGACGAACCTTTGCCAAGGAGAGAAACCAAGGAAGCTGAAGGAGGAGACTGCCCCTGTGCTGTTTGGGGTTGGCCTGCAGTGGTTACTTATTGTCAAGGAAAGGAGAAAAGGAACTTTGTGTGTACTTTAATCATCTTGAGGAAGATCTCCAAGGGCTTGAAGCTGAGCTTGCCTCCTGTTCTGAAGTCTCAGGGACACAAAGACTTCACCCCCAGCTCTCCCTGAATTTCCTTGCTGGGAATTCTACCTGCAGAGAGGTGCCTGCTGTTGGTTTGGGCCCTCTAGAGACTGCGTGTCGCTGGGAGCTGGAAACGCGAAGCAACGAGGAAGAAGCGTGCCGCTGCCGCAGCTGTTGCCGTCGCATCACCGAAGAAGCGCGTCGTATTACCGGAGAAGCGTGCCGCCGGCGCAGAGGTTGCCGTCGCATCACCGGAGAAGCGCGTCGCAGGGCCTGTCGCGGCTCAAGAAACCATCGAGTTCGCCGCACGGCCACCGGGCGTGCACGCATCGCATCCAAATTGTCGCATCGCTTCAAAGACGCCATTTTGTCGCATAGCACCGGATCATCGCATCGAGGCGCCATCTTGTCGCATCGCACCGGATCACAGTAAGAAACAGACGCTTCGCCTCCTCTCCTGTAAGGAACAGACGCATCGCCTCCCCTGCGCTGCAGTAAGGAACAGGTGCGCCACCTCCCCCGAAGCAAGGAACGGACGCCTCGCCTTCACTGCTACCCTTTTGTTTATGTTGCGTAAAGCATCCAAGGTACTTTAAGAGTAAAGTGTTGCATTTACCATCTACATTGAACTAAGCTATTTCTACCATTTGGAAGTCATATTTTTGAACACTGTATTGTGGATTTTTGTCGTTTGGTCTTGTGTTAAATCTAGATAAAGATTACTTATTTTTCTAAACTTGTGTGTAGTCCATTTGTAGTGTTTTCACTGTATTACTGTATGTGTTCACAAATGGTTTACACACTGCCTCGGAGATAAGCCTGCCTGCTCGTGCCAAGCTACCAAGGGGGTGAGCAGGGGTTATTTTAGGAGTGTAGCCCCCTTACCCTGACTAGAAGCAAGGGCCCATTACTTGGTCAAAGGTA
Organism: Calotriton arnoldi; assembly: GCA_963921515.1. NCBI lineage: Eukaryota > Metazoa > Chordata > Amphibia > Caudata > Salamandridae > Calotriton > Calotriton arnoldi. Next base: position 799,274 of record CAWUFW010002282.1, on the reverse strand, counting down.
CCTACCTCTGCCAACTAGAGACCCCCATTTCAAACAGCCACTAAATCCTATTTCTCACTAGTATCCTCATTTTCCTTCCGGCTGCTGTGTTACAATTTTGAAAACACATATTACTATCCCTGAATATTAGATGGAAGCACATTTAGAATTTGGACCAGTGTGCCTCTGCAGTGTCGGTGACCTGGCCAAAAAGGACATGAAAAAGCTGAAATTGGATCATAAATCCAAAGCTGTTCTGATCAGGGGCCCCAGAAATAAGTTTGGCCCAGGGCCCTCAAAATCCTTAAGATGCCCCTGTGCATATGTTAAAGTTTTCATGTTAATCGCAGCACCCATCATGAGCTGCAATTAACACGAAAACCTTAACAAATGTGCACAATCACCCCGCAGCCCAACCCTATTAAGAAAAGAAATGCAGCAACATAGCTGCCAAGGTTTCAAATTGCAATGTGGGCCGATTTCATAATTTCGCTGTAATTATTAGTGCCATTTGAACCGGCTTTAGTGCTGGTGGCCCCTGGTGACACAATGTTTGTTGGCGCCCCAATGACCACCTCTGCCACAGATACTCTCATTACCAACCTTTAACAGTGCCCCTCAAGTCTCCATAACCCCTCTCTCTTTCATATTTATTTTGTTTAATAGCGCCACTCATACCAGTGTAAAGTGTTAAGCACTTTACATCGCATACACATTACACAGAGACACTGAATCATAGTGTGTAAATCAATGTATAGGAAATGTTACATCAGACAGAGGAATACAATCTCTCTTCTTAACAGAGCTGGGCTGTGGGGTGATTGGTTTTTTTAAGCAAAAGTTTGGAGTGATATTTGGCGCTGCACACGCGCGGTCTGGTTCCTGGCGCACATAGCCATGGCTGCAGCGCACACAGACCCTACACTGCCGCACACAGAGGAAAAGAATTAGAGGTAACATTGGTGCTAACCTGTTCTTTGTTGTTTTGATGCCAAGTGACCAGCTAGGGGTACTTCATGGGCTAGCTGCAACAGCAAATTCATGTGCACCCGAGGAACCACCAACCTTTTGCTAGCTCCTGGCTCTGGGTCAGTGGACTCACTGTAAAGGAGTCCATCTTCCCAAACCAACTTGTGCTTTCTGACTACTCCAGTAGAGACTTGTTCCTGAGCAGCTTTCCGCAGACCAAAAAGTGTAGGACACTTACCCTGTGCCTTACAAAATTCCTCCCTCTGCCACCAGCAGCTCTGGCAGGGACCCAGACTCCAACACCGTATCCGCCTCTGGATGCTCACCCTCCTTTCCAACCGGAGCAGGAGGTGCAGACACCAGGACAGGTGCCTTCTCAGAATCTGACCTTGGTTCTTGTTCTGGCCTGTTCCCTTCTAGTCTCTCTTCCGCTAGAGTGGTCCCCACTTCACTAGGAAGTAGTTTTGCAGTCTGTGCCCTAGTTAGCACTGCTGCTGAAATCCAGTCCTTATATGCCTCAGAGTCTGGTACTAACCCGGCTTCAACCAGATCATTCCCCAGAAAACACCCAGCTTTTCAAGCACCCCCACATTGACCGTGGCCTTCTTGCCATTCACCTCTACCTCAACTCTAGCAAGATGGTACTCCATGTCATCACCGCTAGCTACGAGTCCATAACCCTTGGAACCAGGGATGATCTCCTCGGGTTTGCGATATTTCCGTTCAACCATAGTCCCGTGGGCACCAGTAGCCCTCATGGCAGGAATCTTCCTTCCACTGATACTTGCCACACTCATAGACCCCCTTGAGTTAGGGTGAATATGCTTAAGGGCTTCTGGGTCGAGTTCCCAAATGTCCCTGGTGACTAAATTAAACTCTGACAAACCTCCTTTCATGTCTGCCCCCACTGAAAGCACACTTGCTATCACAGGTGCCACTGGCACCGCGTCTTTTCCTGGGCAGGTCGGCTTTAAGTGTCCTCCTCGATGACACTTCTAGCATTTAATCACCTTGGGAGTGAAAGGACCCTTCTCTCCTTTCCCCTTCTGGTGCGGACTAAAGGCCCCATTCCCCTTAGATTCCTGTCCGGGCTGAGAGCCTTGGGAAATGTTCTGGCCCGTCCCCTCTGGTTTAGGGCCAGACTGCTGGGTATTCTTCTCCCACTTGGGATTAGAACTTTGCTGCTCCTGCCCCCTGTTCATTCAGTTGGCAAGCCACTTATCTGCCAACACTGCAAGTTTCCCAGGATCCCTCTCCGGGAGGTCAGACAAATGCTGTCTGAGTGGAATAGAGCACTCCTGCCGGAGACGCTCTGCTATCATCACCTCATTTAGGGACGGGTAATCAAATTGCTTCCATCCCGGGGGGCGTGGCTTGGCACCAGCCAAGATGGCCGCGTAGTCCGGGAGCTCCGTTGCAGCCCTCCCGTCCTACGCAAAATCCGGTATCATTCCGGGGGCCCCTGACAAAGTAACAGCCGCCTAAAAGTTTGCAAAGCAAAAGGGCACCGTGCTGTGCGAAAAAAAGATCGCAATCGACGGCGGCAGAGGCCAGGAAGCACCGAGGCCTCGCGACCGAGGTGCGCTGCTGAGTCTCTACGGAGTGAGGAGCCCTCCGAACACTGACTGATTCCCGATCGCGTGGTCCGCGATCGAGGCTTGAGGACAAATCCCCAGGAGTCACCTGGACCCGCAGTGCTGCCCTACGAGAAGCGGGGCTCGGCCGACAAGCGGAGCAACAGGTGAGGCCGACGGCGAGGGCCGGGGCTTGGCCGTGAAGTTAGAAGCACCGCAGCAGCAAGGGCCGCGAAACACTTGCCCGACTTGGTGGTCTCCCGCTGGGGGCTGCCGCCGCTGTAATAACCCCCTGCAGTTTGAAACACTACTTCGCCCCGGCCAGGAGGTGCTGGCGGGGGGGCTGACGGCGCGGATTGGGGCTGAACAACCACAGAGGCACAGGCGCGGCAGTATCGACCGCGAGAAGATTGCCGGGCCGCATTTGAGAGAGACGCGGGCGGCAGCGAGTGACACATTCTGGGGCCGCTGGCGGCGCAGATATCGCACACAGTCGCAGTGGCGAGGACCCTGACCCAGAGGGCCCATAGGTATCTATTCGAGCGGCATGATCGGGGCAGAGAACAAGATTGGACTGTGCCAGGAAGCGCAGAGGCGCTGGGCTGACGAGCCCCAGAGGGAGAGGAGGGGGCTTTTTCGAAAATCAGTCTGCCCCTTCTCTTCTAGACATTCGCTGGAGGGTTGGTGGGGGGTTCGTCACTCCTCCCACTTACACTTGAAAGGACGCCGCAGGCTGCTGAGCCAAGAGGGCCAACCAAAGGCCTGAGACGCTGCAATATCTGCCCCATCACCTGTCACAGCTACAGAATGCGTCCCAAGAGTGCCCCCCCGCAACAATCTAATAAACTCGACAAGTACACTGTACCCAAAGTAACGATGGCGGAGGGAGCACCGACGCAGGGTTCCCAGGACCCGGTGGAGCCCTCGTTAGGGGCAATCATGACAGCGATACACGAGCTGGGAACGACGCTAGAATCAAAAATGGACAACGTCACAATCAAATAGAGACCCTGCTAAGAGCGGATTTGAATAAAACCTCTGAAAAACTAGGCACTGCGGAATCTAATATTACCGAACTGCAAACCGCTTCCAAAAAAATGGAGAAACAAATACAGAATCTCACACAACAACAAATAGTGATGGCGGCGAAGCTCAAAGACCAGGAAGGGCGAGCCCGCAGAAACAACATCAGAGTGGTGGGGTGCCTGAAGGGGCGGAGGGTCCTGACGCGGGACTCTTCCTGGAGGACCTTATACTAAATCATCTCAAGCCCAAACACCTCTTGAACTTTTTCTCTGTGGAACGAACGCACGGAGAGCTGGCGCCATTCCCCAAGCTGGGAGCTCCACCACGGACGATAATCGCACGCATCCTCAATTTCCAAGACCGCGATATTATATTACAGGCAGCACTCACAAGGGGCGATCTGCTTTTGGAAAACTCAGTGGTCGGGTTTTTCCCGGACTTCACACTTGCGGTCCAACAACAGAGGCGCACCTTCGATGAAGTAAAGCGAACCCTGAGGTCACAAAACCTCAAATACATGATGCTCTTCCCCGCCAAGCTGAGGATCCTGGACCACGACAAATCCTGGAATTTCACAACACCCAACGAAGTTTGGGAATGGCTTGAGGGAGGGAGAAATTCGAATCGACAGCGCCTGCGAGACTCAAGTCGGAGACGGGGAGATCGTGGACACTCTCCCCCTGGCAAAACCCAGATGGAGGAAGCTGAAACACACATGCACTCTGGACCCGGCGTGGGGTGCCGACCGGTGGGGCGGGCAGGGGGCGAGTGAGGTTCACTCGAACAGTTGAACATCATTACCGAAAAAGTAACGACTGTGCCCGGCCCAGCGGACATGTAAGAATTGAAACTGAAAACTCTGTAAGGTAACAGGGGCCTAATTGATATGGTTAGAGACTACTGGAGAGGGGCCTATGCCCCTGGACAATACATTGTTTGTATAGATAATCCTTTGATGCAAGAGGGCGGGAGGGCGGCTGCACATACACACGCGGCGGAGTCAACCAACCCCAAGTTGTAGTTTAATGGTTTTTCTAGAGCGACAGGCACTCTGCAAATTGGGGAGGTGGGTAGTTTTAAACCTACAGTGCATGGTAGCAGGGAGGGGGACTACTTCAAAGGGGACTTATTTTTTATGTACAAGATTATGTTTGTTACAAGTTATGGTCGCATTATGCACTAACCCATCATCTCAGGCACATCGCATCTGGCAGGAATCGGGAGGGGCGGGAAGGGGGTGGGAAGGGACCCTTACACGCACTACACGTAGACATGGCTACAGGGCCACGGCCCACAGCTACTTTGAAAATATTGACTTGTAACGTGAATGGCTTAAGGGATAAGATCAAACTGACCATGGTCATGCAGTACCTTCGTCGACACTCTCCTGACCTAGCCCTCCTTCAGGAGACGCACTTGAAAGGCAGCCAGTGTCTCCCACTTAATAGATATGGCTACACGATAGCAGCCTATGCGGGCTTCACAACAGGGTCCCGGGGGGTGGCAATATTGGTCAAGAACTTCGTGCCACTGATGAGGCAGCATCTGGCAGGACCCACTGGGCAGGTACATGTCCTTAACTGGAACATGGGAGGGGCGTATGCTCAGCATACATCCCACCAAAACTCCAGGCTGACACCCTCCCTGAACTAAGCAAAACTCTACTGGACATGCCGCCAGGGATACATATTTTGGGTGGAGATATCAACGCGGTGATGTCATATGAGCTAGACAAAACCTCAACGCAGGCCCACAGGGGTGCGACAGAACCGCTGTGGATATTCGCTAAGGCAATGAGCCTATCAGATCTGTGGAGACTGCATAATCCCACCAGTAAACCGTACACACACATCTCTGCTGCACATGGCTCTGGCTCACGCATTGACTACCTCTTCACGCAATGCATGCACGTGGGTCACTTCAGAGGAGCACAGCATAAAGCCAGGGGCAACTCAGATCACTCACCGGTAGAGGTCCTTATCCAGGGCCGGGTTGGAAACTACACTACACCCCCACGTATAGCACGCTGGCACTTCCGGAATAGAGAATTCCAAGATAAATTTAGCGAGCAAACGCAACAATATTTTGACGAAAACTCTGGGTCGGTGGACTCGCAATCCACCTTATGGGAAGCGTACAAAGTAGTGGCGAGGGGCTACTTGCAAGAAAGAGAGGAGCTCTAAGTGTAACACACTAGAACAGGAGATCGTGCAGCTAGAACTGGGCACCAAAGGTAGTGGAGCAAACACTCCTGATCTGCACCACTCAATACGCCTCAAACAAAAGGAACTCCGGGATCTGGAGGAGGAAACGGCCCAACATCACGCAGTGGCAACGCAGAGGCGTCTGTACGACCTGGGGGATAAGGCCAATAAAAGTATTGCTTGGCTTGAACGGAGAGACAAAGAGAGAAACTGGGTACAGCTGATGGTGTAAAACGGGGATCGGGAGCGGACATGGAGGCATTTGCGACCTACTATGAATCGCTTTACCAATCAAGGACAGACAAATCCGAAGATGATAGCAGGGAGTTTCTTAAAGACATTTCTCTCCCAACACTCGCTGCCGAGGACAGGCAGGACATAGACGGCGACTGAACAAAGGAAGAGGTGGAAGGGGCCATAAAAGATATACAATCCGGGAAGGCGGCCGGGCCAAACGGACTGCCTGTGGAACTCTTTAAATGCGTAGCCACAAAGGTGTCACAGCCGATGCTTGACATGTTTCGGACAGCACTGGAAGAAGGGTGCCTGCCTGAGGACTTGAGGCTGGCTACAATCATGGTCATCCCCAAAAAAGGCAAACCTGAAGATGAATGTAGCTCATACCGGCCCATATCCCTTCTCAATTATGAAACCAAGGTATTAGCAAAAGTACTGGCCACCCGACTTATACCCATAATCTCCACACTAATACACCCCGACCAGTCTGGGTTTATGCCCCACAGAAGTACCAGACTTAATCTTAGATGACTATATGGGGTTATCCATGTCACGGCGACATGTCCGCACACACCAGCTGCCCTCATGTCACTAGACGCCCGCGTTTGACAGCATTGAATGGCCCTATCTGAACGCTGTGCTCCTCAAACTGGGCCTCGGACAGCGCTTTTGCGCCTGGGTTCAACTGCTGTACCAGTGTCCAAAGGCCCAGGTGCGCGTTAATGGTTCAGTATCGAGATCATTCGCACTCCACCGGGGCACACGCTAGGGATGCCCGCTATCCCCAAAACTTTTCGCCCTGGCACTGGAGCCACTGGCAGCATGGATCCGACGGGACCCTTTGATTTGGAGCATAGACATTGGAGGGGGGTGGGAAGAGCGCATATCGCTGTACGCAGAGGACATGCTGCTTTATGCGCACAAACCCAGGCAAACCTTTCATAGAATAATAAATATACTCTGTACCTTTGGCACCTACTCTGGGTATCAGATAAATTGGGATAAGTCATTTTCAAGCTTGCGGGCACACTCCCGCCTCTCACGGCGGACTGCGCAGCTCTAGCGTACCAAGACAAATTCAAATACCTAGGCATGTGGATCACGAAAACAGCTGAGGAATTTCTAAGCCTTAACATGTATCCACAGCTGACGAGGCTGCGTGGAGGCATAAGGCACTGGCGGAACCTACTGCCCTGCCGTGACTGCTCTATGTTCTACAAAATACCCCATACAGAATCCTGGATTCCTTTTTTAGAACTATAGAGGGGGAACAACGTACTCTCCTATGGAAAGGAGGCAGACCCCGAATAGCACTGCGCAAACTACAGTGGGGGGTGTACGACGGTGGTCTAGCGGTCCCGGACATCCGGAGCTACTACCTAGCTTCCCAACTGATTAATATTAATGGATGGGTCTTTGAGCCACAGACGGAACCAGCATACAGGATTGATAGATACGCGATGGGAAGCGGCGGGCACTTAGCAGCCCTTTACCGGAAACAGCTGGGGGCATTCACTGCCACCACACACACACACGAGGTCATAAGAGCGCGGCAAACCACGAACAGGCAACTGGGGTGGGAGTCGAGGTTAACCCAGCAGACACCACTCTGGGAGAGCGACGGGCTAAGGGACGTAGGGCGCCTGCAGGGATTCCGCAAATGGAGCCTGATAGGCCTAGACACTATTGGGGATGTATGGCGGGGCGGAAAAATGCTAAATTTTGAAGAATTCAAGAATGAATATCAATTGGCCGATACAGAACACTTTCACTACATACAACTAAGACACGCCATACACCACTATATAGCAGAAGGAGACTCCATCCCGGAGTACTCTCCCCTAGAGGGCCGGCTACTGCTTGACCCTATGCTAGACAAGGCGACGTCGATAACCTATCGAAAAATCCTGAACAACCTTCCAGACCCTCTCGTTTCCCTGAGGGCTGATTGGGAGACTGACCTGTGATTGATAGAGGACGATGACTGGCAGGAAGCAATTCAGAGCCCCAGAGAAATTGCCATACGGGCACGATTCCGGCTGGTTCAGCTGAGAATCTTGCACAGATCCTACACCACTCGGACACTACATCATAAACTGGGCTGGGCAGACTCAGATCACTGCATCAGGGGATGCGGCAAGGTAGGCACTTTCTTCCACATAATCTGGGAATGCCCCGAAATACAACGATACTGGACTCGAATCACCCGAGTAATGTCTGAAGTCCTAGGTACACAAATACCCCTCGACGCTCGCTGGCACTAACTGGGCATTACAGGCGAAATCAGCTGGCCATCTCATGTGAAAACATGGCTAGCATTGGCCTCCGGGGTGGCGAAGAGTAACATAGCTAGACTTTGGGGAGTGCAGAAAATGGGAACGCTCCCTGCCTGGAAACAAGACCTAGATTGGTGTTGCCTGGCTGAAAAAGCTGTCTACCAGAGTAGGGGACGCCCTAAAAAGTGGGAGAAGATATGGAACCCGTGGGACAAGTATAGATCCCTGACACAATTAGGCGCAGCGGAGGGGGTGCGATAGTAAAACACAGTAAATAACTGAGGGAGCGGGGAGTCTCCTCCCCCCCCCGTCCATGATATGCAAAATTGTACCGCTGACCTGAACTGCAGATGATGTCAAACGTGTTTATTATGTGCAATGATGGGATGTTTACGTTTGTCTGCTAAATAAAAATAATTTTTTAAAAATTGCTTCCATCCCGCTCACCCGATCTTTCCAGTCTCTAACTGTAGGAAAGTAGGATCTGCTTTTATGGTTACCCCCCCTCCCCTGCGCCCCCCCCCCCGCTTTTGGCCTGGTGCTAAGCTGTTATTGACTAGTCTAACTGGGATCCTGCTAATCAGGAGCTCAATCTATCTGCTTTCTCCCTTAAATTATTGTGTTCAGTACTTGGTTACATCCCAGATTGGATACTGGGCTACCCTTATCAGTCCCTAGTATATGGTACTAAGGTACCCAGGGCATAGGTACCCCAGAGGTCTCCCATGTATTGTATGCCATGCCACCCATGACAGACCATTCAAAATGGAACTACAGGCCTGCCATTGCAGACTGTGTAAGCTGGTGCTAGCACCACTTACTAAAGATATAGGTTCCCTATATCTAGGGTCACTGCACTTAAAACCTATAAGTCACCCCTCTAGCAGGCCTTTGCAATCCTGAAGGCAGGGTGCTTGGTTCCAAGTGAGAGATTACCTCTGCATGAACAGGACACCCCTACAGCCTACGGAGTCCATTCTCCCGGGTTGTCAGTGAAGCAGCCATATACCATATAGAGGGGCACCGCGTAATTATGCGATGACCATCTCGAAACTGGCTGCAACGAAACTTCTCATGTTTGGTATCAAACATGTTGGAATCATACCCCCACACCGTAAACGGTGTGGGAAGTATGATTCCAAGTAGTGGAAGAGCCTTCCGTTAGGCTCTCAGTTCTCCCGGTGCCAGCCTTCAAGACCCGGACAGCACAAAATGGTTGCTGCCGACCAGAGACACATTTCTGCCCTCCTGCTGCTGAGCCAAGCTCAAGCAGGGGAAGTCAGAACAATAGGCATCCTGTCACAGGGAGGTGTGACCACCTCCCAGACAGAATTTAGTGTATTGGGAACGGGTGGGTGCGCTTGCCAGCGCCACTAAGTCTGCATGAGGGGCACATTTGGTGTCCCTGTGCATAGTCCAGTTCAAACCAGTCCTGGGAGCCGTTGGATCCCGCTCTGGCGCGAAACTGGACAAAGGACATGGGATTAACCTCCCCACCGTCCAGACCCTCCCCTGGGAGGGTCCCCTGAATCCTCCCAACCCTTTCCTTAGGGTACTTAAGGGCTTACCTGTGGGTGGGTCCCTAAATTCGTCGTGGGACAAGATTCAGATCAGACACCATTTCTTCTACCGTCTGGGCACTCTGGACATCGCTGGACTTTGTTTGGGCTCGACTTAGTCTCCCTTCCAGTCTGCTGCATCGTCTGTGCCTGTGCACCATACAGGAACCTTTCTATGCCTGTGGGTATCAAAGACACCTGAAGGAATCTCCCTTGAAGTGAAGGAGTCACTTCCCTGCATTCGCAGGCACCACAACTAAGTTGATCGGTCTGCTGATCCTGAGCTCCTCCAGACTCCGTAAGGTTCTGCAACACAGGTGGTGGTTTTCCACAGTTCGAAGCCTGCCCTGCCTTCTTACCAAGTTTGAGGCCAGTATCCCTTGTGAGGGCTGCAATAACCGAACCCCTGTGCACCGCGTCAACTTGCAGTTGCAAATGCTTGTTGGCTTCCTTTCAGCGAGATCTTCGGGCTCCAAGTAGCCCCAACCTCAGGCACCTCCAGAGACCAAAATCTTCGTCCACATCGCATCGTGTGCACCGTGGCCTGAATCTTTTGGTGAGCTGCTTGAGGTCCTCTTGCGACTCCAGTGCCTCCGGCCTGTGGGTCCTGTCGAGGGTCACCTTCGTTTCTTTTGGGCTCCCCTGATTGCTCGGGGCCTGCCCTGACTCCCCTGCTTGTGGTGAGTCCCCTAGACCTTGTTGGTCCCGACGTTGATCCTTCAACTCCTGCGTTGGTTGCATTTGCCAAGGCTTGTTGGTACACCCGCCGGATAGCGACTCCTCAGCACTCGACATCCTTCGTGGGTCCTGGTCTTCCTCAGTGAAGCCTCATCCTCAAAGCTGCAGGGTCAAGGTCGTCAACTGTCCTGCAACACCAGACATCGGAGGGCATTCGTCTTCCAAGTCTCCTGGTGACTCCTGAGTGACAGACTCTGTCCCCTCTGCTTGCAGGTACCTCTCAACTAGAATCCACCGGACACTTTCTCCTTCAGCAGCGGCACTTTCCTGAAGTCCTCCATTGGGTTCATCAGCGGTTTCCGACACCACTTCACACGTATGCACCCGGCTTCCATGGTGTAGGTAACGTGGGTACTAGGGCATCCACAGGTGGGGTGGCTCTCCAACCTTCTGTCTTCCACTGGGCTCCTAGTCCCTCACCTTGGGTGGTTCCTTGGGTCCCCGGCACTTCTACATCCTCTCGACATCGTCCTGACTCGAGTCGTGGTTTTTATACCACTTTCTTAGCATATGGTTTGGTCCCCCCTTGGGGTCCACTGTGTATTCTGTGCTATTTACTGTATTTCTATGCAAAGTATTGTGTGCATTGTGTTTACCTCCGTGTAGGAGATATCTAAACGTATTATAGAGTATTATATAATAAATACATATTTTTATAAATACCTTGTGTGATTCTATTTCACTTAATCTACACTATAAGATTGCATTCTGGTAAAACAAGCTGGCTTTACACTCCTTCTGGACTAAGCATGAAGGCTGCTCTCCACAGCTACCACTTGGAGAGCTTTCTAAGGTTGTCTAAGACCTCTTAAATCACCATAAGGGTTGTCTGGACTGGTGCAAGGTGCCCACTTACATAAGTGGACATCATATACCAGGCCAGCTTCTCACACTAACTACATCATGGACCCAATTCTCAAAAGGAACACCCTCTGCCTTCTTGTTCTCCAGGAACCTCTGCAAGTACTGAGCTGGTTTCAACCAAAACCACCTAATCAAAGCATCCTTCATGCACTCATATGTCAGACTGTCTTTCTCAGGCATCCTTTCAATGACTTCAGTCCCTTCCTGAGGGAGGCGACTCAGTAAAGTCGCTGCTTTGGGCTGACAATTAAAACTTTGAGCCTTACATGCGAGATCAAAGGCACGCTTCCAAATGAGAATATCAGTGCCGGGGACATACATGTGTATCAATTCCTTTGGTATCTTGGTGGTGTTTTCCTTGCCCTGGGACTTTGAAGTGGACTCGCCATCCACAGAGCTAAGCCCTCTATCAGTTGCTAACTTGAGCTTCTCTTTCTCCAGAGCTATCCGCTCTTTCTCCAATTCCCTATCCTTCTCCTGCCTCTCCCTCTTCTACTCCTTTCAAGTCCACTCTTCTTGTCCGACCCTTCGCTGCTCCTGTTCTGCCTGGTGGGCCATCCTTGGCTTCTGCTTCTCAAAAGCACTTGCTTTCTCCTCCGGTAAATCCTTAGCTTCCTGGAGTTTCAGCTGGAGTTTCAGGGTCTCTGCTAGGTCAGTCCCTCCTAAGGAAGCGAATCCTGGGGCAGGGGAAAGGTTAGCCCTATAGATAGGGGGAGGCGAAAGCCATGGGGCAGGTCTAGCCGAAAGCCTTGGGGCAGGCCCTAGGCGAAAGCCATGGGGCAGGCCTAGGCGAAAGCCATGGGGCAGGTCTAGGCGAAAGCCATGGGGCAGGTCTAGGCGAAAGCCATGGGGCAGGTCTAGGCGACTTACCACCCACCCCCTGTCAGCACACATTTGTTTAAATTCCTCTACGGTCAAGTTTAACGTTCAAATTACTCTCCAATGTTATCTGCCATTTTAGATATAGCTTATGGGTATCTGCTGGACTTATCAACTGGCCTCAGTGTCCGCTGAGCCTGAAGTCTGGTGATTCCACCGCTGCCAGCAATGTTAGACCCCTGCTTCCTGGCACCAGGGTACATGGGGGTTAGTGCGCTCAAATCGCATCAGCTGGAGAATTCCTCACTTGTGTCCTGGGGTCTCAGTACTAGTGGACTCAAAAACTGGATAACCAAGTACTCCTCTCCAGCACTTGACTCTCTAAGGTTAGCGAGACAGCAGTCCAAGGCTTACTCAAGGAGGTGAAGTGGCGTTAGACATTCAGAATACAGTGCACAGTGTATTGCCAGCTGATAAAAATCAATGTCCAGTCAGTGCTTTACGTTTCTGTGCAGCATAATCCATCAGTCATGGAGAAAACTTACTCAACCCCCACCCAGGGGTGTGCAGAGACATGGTGAGCAAGCTTCTTATCTTGCCTTCAAACCGTGGGCCACGAAAGGTCACTTCAGAATCGAAACCAGTCTTGAACAAACACTGACTGCTAAGGCCAGACTTTTATCACCTCTGATTGATAGGATGACCCAATCAGAGTGTCTGCTACTTTTGAATCCCGGGTGTTCCTCCAATCACAAGGCACATTTATGGCTTGTTCACTGAGTGACCAAAGCATGCAAAGGATAACCTACTGTCTTCCCTCGTACCAGCTCGGGCTGTTCACCAGAGAGGAACTTTAATCAACTCCAGGCCAGGGGGGGGGCCTGACCTTCTCCCAACAGAAAGGGTCCCTCCTAGCAGGGTTAGGGCAGCTAAACACAGAAAAGAGCGAGTGACTACCCCAGCCCATCAGGCATGTCCAAGGAATTGGGAGGGGCACAGGGGAGCTGGAATGTCCAGCAGAACAGCTTACATTACACACAACGGCTCAACTCACCATCCTTCCCCAGTACACACATGGGCTCTCAAACACACGTCAGGTAGACAAAGGCAACAGGACCACAGGCATGAGAGACTGCACAGACATGATCAGCAGGGTGGCTAGTCACCCAACCTTGCTAGAATACAAGGATACAGGCATCCCTGGCTATAGATTTATTGTTGCCACCACTGTCAGTCTATCACACCCTGTGTAGAGAGAAGACAGTAGCCACTGTGAAATAGGGGTGCACTATGCACCCAGGGGCAAAAAGACTGGTACTGGCCACACCCCCACCCACTAAAAATGGAACAAATCAGAGTGCAACACCCCCACCACTTTCTTTTGCCCCAAAGGCATAATCCTCGGTGTCAGATGGACAACAGAAAGACCGCCCGTGGTGCATGGTGGGTAATCCCCACCCCTATACTTACTTTTATATTAGACCCTAGTGTCTATTGGGCTTTCTGTCCCCCCGAGAGGGCAGATGAGGGGAGGAGGGGAGGGGGGTAATACCCCCATTCTACCCCCCCAGTGTGGAGCAGAAAGACTGTCTCGCTTCTTGTTGGGGAGGGTTCCATTTCATGGTGGGCAGCCGGTGTCTAGTCTGCTTTCTTCCCCTCCAGTGGGAACAGATTGGGGGTAATCACCCCCTCTCCGCATCCCTGCAGGCAGAAAGACTTGCAAAATTCATTTGTGTAGGGGCGCAACCATGCCCTGGAGGGCACTCCCTACCCCAATGTTTTTTATTTAAAAAAAAATATTCCATGTGACTAGTAGGTTTCTGCCCCTCCCATCCCCATCTCCGCCCCCGTGGAGCAGATAGCGGGTAATTATTCTCATCTGCCCCCAGGAAGGGGGGAAATTTGGGGGAGGGGGTTTGGGGGAGCACAAGCCCTTGCTTAAGGGGCGCACTTCCATCCCTGGTGCCTAATGGGGAAATCGCTCTCCTGTGGCGATCCCCAAGCAGGGATCCACTGGGCAGGGGTATCGTTAGAAAGGGGTACCTCTCCCATGAGAATCAGTGCTCAGGTATGCCCCTGAGCACTGATTTAGTGAAAGCAAAACAGCCCTTCGGCTCATTTTACTTTCACTTTTAGAAGTAATGACATCAGCGTGCCCTGCGAGTTGATTGTCATTACCAAGAGAAACAAACAAAAAACTCTGGCTACTCGGAAACCTCTTCCTGAGCAGCAGGGGGCGGGGGAAGATTGGAAAAGCCAATAGGTCTCGGCGATGCAAGAGCTATTCGCTTTGTAAATGTTTATGTCTTTTAGCCATGCAGCCCAAGAACACACAATTTAAGCAGGGAATCCGTGATTTATCCTCGTTTTCTGGTCAGCCACTATATTTCTATCTATTTTCTGTATCGTACAAAGCACTATAAGGCAGCTGTAAAGAATCAAGTAGACATCACCAAAATGAATAAATAACTAAGCAAGATGCTAAGATAGTGCTTCGAGGTTGTTGTTGCTTTCAACCAATTCATTCAGTCAAAGCAACATGTTTTGAACTAGAGTACACTTATTTTCCTGTTTTTATTTCGAAAAGAATATTTGCAAGAAACTGACCTTCAACAGAGAGGAAATATAAAATGTAAAGTTATAGTAGAAAAAGTCAGTTGGTTTTGCAGTGCCTTTATTTCTTTAACGTTCGCTAGATGCAACAGCTAATTTTTTAGGTCGAGCCTGGGCAGCACATGCGCTGCTATGCAAGGCATGCTGTATTAAGGTATGGACGTGAAGCTCCGCCTACTCTCCTCCCAGTTTTTTCATTGGCTTGTGTCATTGTCCATTGTTAACTGTGGCTTTTCATTAGTCAATTTGCTTAGTAGTCCCTCCTTAGTACCACCTTTTCCCATTTTGTAACCTCCCATGAGAACATCCCCGGTTTCGTGTGTTGTTGCTCGGTAGGCTTTAATTCGGCCTCGGACCACTATTTTCTCAAAGAGCTTTGTCCTGCCTGCTCTTGCCGGCAGGAAAAGGCAGGACACGCTCTCTAACGCATTTGCAATGCAATAGGTCTCGCATTTGTGAGAGTTCAAGCTATTGGCATTGTAAATGACCATGCCCTTTATTTAAAATAAAAAATAAAAAAAAGGCATTGTCAATTACAATGCCAATAGCTCATACTCTCGTAAATGTGAGACCTATTGCATTGCAAATGCTTGTTCTTCGGCAGCACTCGCGGGTAAAATCAAGTATCAGCTCGCTTCAGAACCCTGGAAAGATTTGACAGATGGGGCAAAATCACAAAGTTGCGGCTGTAGGCAGAATGTGTAGAACTTTCCAGTGCATGCCCATATTTACTTTATCAGAGAGAAACATAAAATGTGCGGAAGCATGGCTTTTTGTTACAGCTGACACAGACATCTGGCACAAACCTGTGGAAACTTCAGATCTCCGATCCTTGCCACCACCCCGGACACCAGGTTGTCAGAAGGATTCATGGGCTGTACCATCTTGTGTGTGTGCGCCAGAAACTTGAACCACACAGGGTTAAAGAAAAGAATAATGGAATTAAACTAAAAAATAGAGTGGATTGTCTAGGCTGCACCAGAGTCCAAAAGGGGAGGAAGACCAGATAAATCAGCGTTTCTGCTGCCTCGGAGTGAAAGACGCAATTAAACACCAATGGAGGAGCACAAACGAAAGGGGCAGGCGAAAGTAGGGTAATCAATAATCTTATAAAGCGCGACTACTCACCCGCGATGGTCTCAAGGCGCTGAGGGCAGTTGAAACCTCCAATGAGGGCACGCACAACTTTTAGCATATAGGCAAGGAGCCTTTTATGAATGTAGGAATTGCTAAATAAAGTAATATTTTCCAAGAAAATGTGGCTGTATACATTTATATTCAAGTTTGTGTGTGACTAATGTCAGCCATGCATAGTGATCAGTTTATGACTGTTTACTTCTTACCCTAACATTAATAGTTTTTTAATCATGAACCTTATATACAGAGTTGGACTGCATTCAGATGTGATAGGGTTGGGATGGTATGGGTGAAGGGGGTAAACAGGCAACATTAGGAAGAGAACAGAGCGAGTGTGAAAACACAAGCACTAGTGTTCAGTGCTCAAACACAAAGAAAAAAGTAGCTCCTAAAACGGGAGCAGTGGATGGACAAAAGTGCTTGGTTCATGCTCTGGGGGAGGGCTAAAAACAAGAAGAGGCATGACGCATGGATGTCATGGGCAAACGGGAACGAAGGATCTGAGAGCAACGATGGAGCAAACAAATGGTAAGCCTATGGGCGGGCTGAAGCCCAAGGACTGTAAACAACAAGCCTCTTCGAGTCCGTGCATGCGCTGTCTAGCCAAGACCTACAAAAAAGGAAACCCTCTGGTGCAAAGCACCAGAAAGGCCTTTATAACCCTCCCCAGTGTCAGCCATTGGCGGACAGATGCACTGGGGAGGGGTTGCAGGTGTCGACCATTGGCCGACCCCGCACCAAAAGGGTTAAGGTAATTTGGGTGACTGCTTTGATATAAAAAAAAAATATTTAATTAGCAATATGTTCTCAATTCCACAGACCTCTGTTGGTTGTCCTTTGTGATGTACACCCATTGCTATTAAATTAATGCCCACTTTGCCAGTCCCTGTTCCCACAAATTCCTCAAATAAAAGCAAACTTTAGGAAACCATGGGTCACGTATTAGATCTTTTTAAAAATATTTAAAGTTTACCAAAAAAATCAGTCATGTCATCTTAAGTGGTCTGTCTCCTTATCCCAGTGATGATCAGGGATAAAATTTGTACTCAACACCTTAAACATTTACAAGTCAACCCTGGAATTCCCCATGTTATGTAGCAGACCTAGACGCATGTTTTAACAATTTACTTATTGATATTGAATCGTTTTGTACAGCGCTTGAATGCCCAAGGGCATCTTGCCGCTGGTATCTGCTAAAACAAACACTGACGCAAGATTATAACAGAACATATTACCGAGGGCGAGAAAACAGCCAAGTCTTAAGGTGTTTCCTAAAACTAACCAGGTTACTTGAGCTCTAAGATGTGCCAGTAGATTGTTCCAAAGTTGGCACGTGGTGTGGACAAAACTTCAGCCACCCTGTCATTCTCTTTGACATGACTGTTCTGGGGGTGGCCGAATGCAAGGTTCTTCTGGGGCTATACCAGCAGAAATCCCTTTATAGTTAGTCAGGACCTCTACCATGCAGATACTTGTGTGCCAAACAAAGTGCCTTAAAAGCGATTCCATTCTTTACAGGGAGCCAGTGGAGCTCCACCAGAACCTTTGAAACCAACTCAAATTTGGGGGCCTCACTCAGCAGTTTCTTTGAACTTTTGATGAATGCCTATTTATAGGACATTACAATAATCCAGCTTAGACAAGAGCAGCGCTGTGACCACTAATTTACTGTAAATCATATGGTATAAAGGGTGAGTTTGTTAATCTGGGCATTGAAAAAGAGGCTGGAATCAAAAATCACCCCAGATTCCTAACTGAGGATATCTGAGTTGGGGGGAGGGGCGAGCCAGAGTCCGAGGCCACCAAGAGTGTTCCAAGAAGGTAGCATCCCTGCCAAAAAGAAGAACCTCTGTTTTATCCGAATTAAGCTTGAGACTGTTCCTATTCATCCACTCAACCACTGCGGCCATACAGCTGTTAAAATGGTGCGCAGTTTCAGTTACATTGCTAGAGATTGACACAACAATTTGAGTTTCATCCGCGTATGCAACTGATGAGAAGTCAAATGTGCGGATTAACCTGGTCGGGGGGGGGGGGGCAACATGAATATTAAAGAGCGTGGGGCTCAGTGACGACCCCCGAGAGATGCCACACGGCAATATGAAAGGCTAAGACACAAAATCCCCCAGGACAACTGATTGTTTCCTGTCTGAGAGAAAGCAGCATAAAAGATCCATAGTTGAGCCACTGATTCCAATCTCCGCAAAGCGATCCAGTAGAACAGAATGGCTCACGGTGTCGAAGGCTGCAACTAGATCCAACAACATCATCGCAGACTTCCACCCTCGCCTTTCTCCAAGATGCTCTTTAGCTTCTCGGTTGCCACTACCAGAGCTGACTCAGTGCTATGATTTGGCTTAAAGCCAAATTCTGCAGAATCCAAAACCTCATTTACCTCCTGTAAGGAAGTGGGTTTCTGTTGCAGTAACCCCCCCACTTTTTGCCAGACCACTGATGCACTTTGACTTGATGTGCCCTGGGACCCTGCCAATCAGGTTCCCAGGGCCTGTGTTCCTTCCCCAAAACTGTACCCAATTGGCATCTCTGGCCACAGGTCAGCCCCTGGTAAATGGTTCCACAGGTACCCAGGGCACTGTGACCAGGGAAGACCTCTAAGGGCTGCAGCACTTATTGTGCCACCCTTAGAGGCCCTGTACCCTGACACACACACACTGCCTTTGCAGGCTGAGTGTCTTGGTGCAGAACAAAACAGAGAGTCGACATGGCACACATCCCTGTGTGCCATGCCCACAAACACACTGCCCTGGAATACCTCCGTCACCCCTACAGTACCAAGGTCCATTCCTGGGCACTGTAAGTGCAGTGCTGCCATTAAGAGTATATGGTGCTGGGAGGTCGTCATCACGAACTCCACAGCACCATGATGGCTACACTGAAGACTGAGAAGTTTGGTATCAAACTTCTCAGCACATTAAACCCACACTGATGCCAGTGTGGGATTTAATGTAAGATGCACGACAGAGGGCAACTTAGAGTTGCCCCCTGAACCTAACCCACAATCCACGTCTTGCCTGAGAGGCTGCCTAGGCTGCCACCCAGCAGACATGTTGCTGGACCCCTGGGTAGAGAGCCATCCGCTCTCCCGGGCCTGCAACAATGCACGTCCTGGGCGAGGTGCTAGGTCTCCTCCCCCAGGATGGGCAGGGGGAAGCTTCAAAGGCATGCCGCCTTTGTGAGCCTCCCCAGACCACTTGCTGTACCCAGCAACTGGTCCCCACCGGTTCTAGCCCCCACTCTGGCGGGAAGACTGGCGGGAAACCCCAGGTGAGGAAAGGGGGTGTGCCAGCCTCTGCCAACCCCACCCCTCAGGTGGGGGAGGCGAGGTGAAGCACATCTCCGGGCTCTCGCCAACTTGAAGATGGGGAGCCCTGCCCAATCAGGACTAGGCTCCTGCCCCCCTCCCAATGGAGAGTGGCAGGATAGGGGGTGTACCCACCCCAGGGAAGGGACTCATTGGTCCCTGCCCTTTATCTACCTATAACGCCCCTAAATTTAGTATTTAGGGGCACCCTGAACCTTCCTTCCTCAGATCCCGAAACCGAAACAAGCAAGAAGAACAAGAAGAAAGAAGACCTGCCGTGCAGCTGCTCACAAGAGGAAGACACCAACTGACTTGGCCCCAGCCCTACAGGCCTGTCGACCCTCGAACCTGCTCCTGCTAAACCCCGGCGTCTCCAGTGGTCAGCAACCTCAAAAACCCCGGAGGACCCGACTGCCTTCTGACTCTAAAAGAACTGGGACTCCCACGAGCAGTGGTACTGCTCAAAGAAAGTAACAAACCCCTGGTGCCAGCCAGGAACCGCGACTCCTGCACACTCTGCACCCGCCAAGCCCGGCCTGTGCCTGAGTGGACAAAGACCACGAGGACGTCCCCCTGGCGACTGTGACCCAGAATCCAGCACCCAAGGACCCTCCTCGACGCTCCTGACGACGCCTGCAGCCTCAGAACCAGGGACCCCTCCAACCGCGACCAGCAGAGGGTAAGATTTCCTGACGCGAAAAGACACCCCTGCACCCGGCGCCCTGCGGCCCCCTGTGCCCAACTCCGGGGTGCCTACCTATCCTCCAACTACCCAACTTACCTCTCGAAGTGATGGTCGCACCTGAAGAATCTCCGTCCCCGAGTTTGCAGTCTTTGTTCAACTTCCAGCTTCTCCATTGAAATGCATTGAGCGCCCGACGGCTCAAAAGCACCCTGCACCCAGCCGCCCGAGTGCCCCTGGGAGTGCAACACCTATCCTATTCTACTTCCCCACTTGCCCTGTGTAAGTGACCAGGAGCCCAGCTCCCACAGCCGCGTGGCCTGCCTGCTAGCAGCCACCAACCACAGGCCCCCTGCCCACCATAGGCTAACATTGGGCCTAACTCACTCTGCACCCGGCTGCCCCTGTGCCGCTGAGGGTGTACCACTGTACCTACCTGACCCTGGGAGACCCCCGAGTCTATGCCCAGAACCTTAACTCTGCCAGTCGAGTACTTACCTGAAAGCCGATAACCTACATTTTCTCCATAGGGTAACATTGACTGGTTTACACGGAAATTTCTTCTAAGTGTCAAGTTTTGAAACTTTAAAATATTCACTAAAAATCGCCCGATCAACGAAAACGAAATTACTCACCTGTTATCAGGAGAGATCCCAGTGCTGGATCTTGGTGCCCAGCACTGACCATGAAAAGCAATTACAACTGTACTTACCGATAACTTGATTTTCCTCCATAGGATAACGTTGCCTGGTTTTCTCCAGAAATTCTTCTAAGTGTCGATTTTTGAAACAAACAAATATTCCTTAAAAATCGCCTGTGTAACAAAAACGATTTCTTCCAACTGTTTACAGGAAATGCACCAGGGCTGAATCCAGGATCCAGCCCGGAGTAAGAAAAATCATACGCAAAGTAATTGATATTGCATTTACTTAAAATTCCCCATTGAGCTCAATGTTATAATTGTGTTTGAATTGTGTTGCCTATTGCAACTGTAGCTATTGCTTTTAAAAGTCTATTGTGTATTGAAAGTATATAACTAAAGCATCTCATTCAGAAAAAGTATTTTTATACCTACTTGTGGTTCTAAAATAAAACAATATATTTTTATATACAAAACAATTGGCCTAGAGTTCAGTTCTTGAGTGTGTGAGACCATTTGCTGACTGAGTGTGTACAACAAATGCTTTACACTGTCCTCCGATACTGCCTTACTGCTCGACCAAGCTACCACTTTAGAGGGTAAGGTTATATCTAACTTTAGCCTCTGCCAAACCTCTGGGGACTGTGGACTCTGTGCACACTGAACCTTACTTTGGTTCAGTATATACAGAGCCACTTTCTTACACCTCCAAAACCTCAGAAAGTGCGATGTTCATGTGCTTTTCGAGAATGTTTGCAGAGAAGGAGTTGATAGTTCTTCACCTCATTTGCATCCAATGAAGGCTTCTTCAACAGTGAAAGGATGGAGGCCTTTATCCATTCAGGAAGGAAATGGCCTGATCTAATTATGGTATTCAGAAGTATGGTTAATGGAGGAGCAACCGTCTCTGCTATGTCATGTATGGTTTTTGGCGGGCAGGGATCAGACGGGCTCCTGATTTGGTTTGTCGAGTAAGGTCTGCTGCTCCTTCTGAGGTCAAAGGAGGGAAGTTGCTGAAGTCAATCCTATTAAAAACTGCCCCGTTTGTTAGTCAGTTTTATCAATTTCCAGCCTCCTCTGCCTCATTTTTAGGTCGAGCCTCGAGTAGCGCGCAAGCGCTGCTTAGAGGCGAAGACTTTTAGTAAGTGAGTTTTGAAAGCAGTCCCAAAAACGCTCGTGCGTCGTGGCTGGCCTTTTTGAGATGGGTACGCGCGGCAAACATGTGTTTCCAATTATCGTGCCCAGACGCGGGCGCGATAATTGGAAACACATGTCTGCCGCGCGTACCTATCCAAAGGCCAGCCACGACGCACGAGCGTTTGGTCAGCTCTGCAGGCTGCCGCGCTCGTTTTGTTAGACACGGGGAGATTGAGTGACTTGCCCAGAATCACAAGATGTTGAGCGTCCCTGCCGAGACTCGAACGCGGCTCCCGAGCTTCAAGGTCGACGCTTTGCTGATCGGGCCATCGAAAAACTGATGATCTACGACAAAGGCTTCTCTGTGCCTCGAAAAGGATCACTCTGCATGCTGCAGGAAGCAACGAGCCTTCTTAGCCCGCGCTTCAGGCTGCTGACGCAGGAGAACCGCGCTGTCCGAATTTGTGCTGCTGCTGCGTGGCATTAAATCCCATCGGAGGCCGTGAGCTCTGCGTGGTAATAGCCTGCTCGAAGCTAGAGCAGTCTCGCAATACTGAATCAGCTCGTTTGTGTCTCAGAAGATCAGAACTATATGTTGCTTTTCAGACCTACGTGATACCAATGCATGTCCCTTGTGCAAATATTAAAGGCTGGGCCGAGTACAGTGGTTCCTTCATCTATAATAGAGGATGTTCAGACAACTGTCTAATATGTTCTGAAATGGTCGCCTAAGTGCAGAGCCGGGCACGGCCCCCACAGATAGCTGCAGGCCTGTGCGCGGGATCTTATGTAACACATGTGGGGCCTTCAGAAGAAAAAACTACAGTCAAATACATTCCGGCGGGCCATTCAAGTGCCATCTAATTGTATTAACCAAAAATGCCTTTCAGAGTGTCTGACCAAGGTCTCTTCTTGCGAGCAAAATAGTACTTTTTGTTTTACAACAAGTGCTTACAGCATTTCAAAACAGTCTTAAAAAAGTTAGAATATTGAACAAAAAGGTTTTCACACAAATCAATTCAATGGTGTTTCTTGTGTCGTCTGTACAAGAAATAATGATTTCTGTTGTAGGTAGAACTCTTTCCAGCTGACATCACAGCACTGGTGGCGGCTGCGAGGGAGCAGCCTGCACATTAAAATGTTCCCCATTTTGATCCATACCTCAAATACCATCAGGCGAGCTAAGTCAGTAATGCTTTTGGCCCTTCCTTAGTGTCATAGTTTCTTTCTTCTTTTCATACGTTCTTCGTTCCAGTCTTCCTTTCAGCCCTCTCTCTCTAACAAACTCAGTAGAGTAGCCAGTGAAAAGTGGGCCCTAGTGCAAGGAAGGAAATGGGTCCCCGGCTCCCACTTGAATTATAAAATACATCAATAAGCAGGGTGCAGTGGGCCTCTCAGGCCTCTGAGCACTGGTGTCACTGCAACTTCTGCACCAATTGAGACTACTCCCCTCCACACTGCTTCCTCTCTTTCTCTCATCATTTCACCTTTGGACCTCCCTTACTATGATTGGCTTCACATCCCTGACCTCTGTTATGTTTTCCCTTACTTTCTGTGTTTTAAGAGCTTTTGTCTCCAGAGCTGCAGACACGACAGGCTCATAAATAATTATAGGTGTTCACACCACCCCCGCTTACACTACGAAAGAGGAAGTGGGTTCAGGAAGCCACTGGTGGCCGAGCCATTAACTCAGGAGACCACACAGCAGCGCTCTGTGCAGGTAAGCGTGGTGGGGCAGGGTGGCGCGGGGTGGGGTGATGCCGACAGACGAAGGAATAGGAATTATTTATTTATTTAATTTTCCCTATTCTGTCAGCTATCGATTTTCCCCCTCCTGCCCCGCCCTACCGCCCACCACGCTTACCTGCAAAGACCGCCGCTAAGGCCACACTGGTCCTTTCTTCAACTTAGCCTTGACTTTCATCTAAGGAAAGGGCCCTGTGGTGTTGAAGTTTATGTGCTACCCCATCTGCGTCTCGTCGCCTACTATAATATAGAAGAAAGGAAATAGACATACTTAACCCTCGTATTTCTCCCATGTGTACTGCGGCTCATTCGTGTGGCGGACTTCTGCAGAGAGGAGATGCACTGAAGTAGCTCTAAATATTTTCTAGCTGTGTGTAGCAAGCATTTCTGTGTAAGTGGATAAAAACAACACATAGTACTGGTTTTAGATTTTTTCATAAAGCGCCACATAAAACAACAAGCATTGGCATAGCCAATAGGTCTCGCTTTTGGGACCTTATAAGTATTTAGTTTTGCAGCACAATATCCTTGGTGCAACAACATCAGCTGTTGCATGGCTAAACCTTGAACCTTATAAGTGTTTAGCCATGCAACAGTTGATGTTGTTGCACCAAGGATATTGTGCTGCATAACTAAATACTTATAAGGTCCCAAAAGCGAGACCTATTGGCTATGCCAATGCTTGTTTATTACAATTAGAGGACTGAAATGGGAAATTGGTCTAATGTGGGATTTTTTACATTAATTACAACTTTTAGATTATCTCCTTATTTTACTTTTGACCTTCAGGGCCCGGAAAAATAAGCCAATGATTACTTCATTTCAAGGAGCCCTTACCACATGTGAAAGTGGTTTTCAACTTATTGTTTAGTCGTCTCAATAGCGATGGGTATTATGGCTTAAGTACTTAATTGACATGAATTGCTATTTCCTAGAAGTTGGGCATTAGGTGTAACAACCAAAGTAATTCCTTTTCATGTATTCTCACCAACTGCCAAGAACTGTATACTAGAGATATCTGAGGATTCCAAGTCCAAGGTAAACAACACTGATTTTAATACAAGTCTTAGGAAGCCTCATTTTAATATGCACGACCATCCTTTTGATTGGCAGGTAGGAGTTAAACCAATGATTATGTCTTCATACCTAGTCTAGTTCTCCGGCAGCCGGCAGATTTTGATGGAAAAAGAGTAAGTGGCCTTACTTAAAAGGCCACTGCAGTTTGCACCACCAATCTGCCAGGGCTGCCAATGAGAGCCCTCTTCAAAGTATGACAATTCAGAGTATCCCAGGCCACACAAAGGTGTGAGAATGGCGCAATTCTATTAACACAGACTTAGAGGGAGGGAGAAGAGAGGTAATTTATTACTGTTTTAGAACAAAGAATGAGAGGCAAGAACAGTTCAAAGCGTAACATGCAATAACTTAAGCATAATACAGAAGGAAGCAAGAGGAGTCAGTCACTGCTGTGCTTGTGATTTTTTCTTTTTTTATTCCATTCCTTTTTCAGCAAGCGCAGCTAACCCGTTTTGCCTAAATATACGCTTCCTCAGGGCAAAATCATGCAGATTATGGTCTATTCTCCTTGGCTACGTGCATTATACGAGACAGTGAATTTTGCCAAACACGGTGTTAAGTGTATACCCTCTGCCCTTTAGTATTCTGTTAACTTGCTTACGCTGCATCAAGATAGAAAAGCTACTGTGGTCGAGGTTAGATTCAGTGAAACGACATACGTTGGTTAAACTAACGGGAACACAGTGAAAAACTGTAATACTGTGATACAGCCGAGGAGAATCGACCTTAATCTGCATGATTTTGCCCTGAGGAAGCCTAGATTTAGGCGAAACGCATTGGCTGCGCTTGCTGAAAAAAAATGGAATAAAAAAATAAATAGACTCGTCTTGCTTCTTTCTGTATTATGCTCAAGTTATTGCTCGTTACGCTTTGGACTATTGTTGCCTCTCATTCTATGTTATAAAATATTATATGTATGGCCAATTGGTAGCTGGTCATTTTGAGGTGGGCAACTTGGTTTGAAAAATTGGCGATTACTTCAGGTGGTGCGGTGATAAGACTCCCTGGCTGCCAATATTTGTCTCAAGCGGATTACTGTTCAATTGTTGTTGAAAATTGATTACTACAGAATTTTCTGGGATCATCAGAGGGTGAATCTCTAGTCAGCTCTTCTAGTACTGCTTAGGTATTCCTCTTCTTCGAATTTCCAAGGAGAACATGTTTAAAGAACAAGTTACTTACCTTCAGTATCGGTCTTTATGGAAGGAGACAATCTAACAGCAGATTTCTCACCTTCGGATATTCCCCGGCGTCAGAATGGATCCAGAAAATATTGAGCAGTAGCCTCTGCGCACCGGTAGTGATGTAGCAGTGCCCATACAGGCACCACCCCTGCACACTGACATTTACTTTTGTGACTAGTTCTGTGCCAAAAACATGAAGCCACATACAAATTTATGTTACTGTTTGACTAGAGTGCAATGTCTAACAGAATCTTTTGCGTGAAGAGCCCAGATCGCAGAGCAGGGGCGAGGAGAGGGTCAGTGAGGAATCTGCGTTTAGAGTTAAAAAAAAAAAAAAAAAAGCGTTACTGAAGGCAAGTAACTTGTTCTTCTGATAGAGACTTCTAACCGCAGATTACTCACCTTAGAATAGATACCCAAACAATACCTCCCTGGAGATGGGACTGAGAACTGGCTTAGATCAAAAAGTGCTGGAGTACTGCAAGGGCAGTAGTGCTGCGTGAACGTGTGGAGAGACATCCACATGGCAGCTTGGCAAACATCCAGGACAGGAATCCAAGTGCTTTAATGCAGTAGTGGTGGCCTTGGACATGGTAGAGTGAGTCGCAAACCCTCAGGGGGTTGCATCTTCACCAATGCGCAGTAGATTTTTATGCAGAGTACAATCCATCGGGAGATGGTCTGTGTCTGCATGAACTTGCCACTGTTCGCTCCGATGAACCTAACGAAGAGCTGGTCATCCACCTGATGGTCTTTGGTACAGTCAATATAGAAGGAGAGAGCTCTTTTAGGGTCCAAACAATGGAGTCTCTCCTCCTTCTTGGAAGAAAGAGGCAGAGCATACAAAGGAGGCAGAGTAATGGTCTGGCCAACATGAAAAGTGATAACCACATTCGGCAGATAAAAGGCACACACCCAAAGGGTCATTTTTCAGGAAAAAAGTTGGCGTATGGCGGGTGTACCTACAGAGTCTGAAGCTCATTGCCCCCTCTGGCCAATGTAATGGGCACCAGGAAACCCGTTTTGATGTTCAAGAGCCGCAGGGAGCAGCAATGCTGGAGTTCAAAGGTGAACACATGAGATAAGTAAGGACCACAT
Organism: Calotriton arnoldi; assembly: GCA_963921515.1. Lineage (NCBI taxonomy): Eukaryota > Metazoa > Chordata > Amphibia > Caudata > Salamandridae > Calotriton > Calotriton arnoldi. The sequence continues at coordinate 772,393 of CAWUFW010002282.1, read as the reverse complement.
TAAGGTCCTAAGGGGGCATCACAAAGGGAGTAGGCATGAATAAATATTGCAATCCTTTCAGAAAACGAGTCACTCGTGACAGGAGTAGGGAGGGCAGATCCAGCAGCAGCAGAAAAACCGAAATAGTCGATAGGTAACCCGTAACAGTGCCCAGGGCATGGCCTTGTCAGGCTAATGATGGAACAAAAAGCAAAATCTTAGACTGAGGTGCATATAGAGGGTCCACATGACGTGAGGAACACTATGTCACAAACTTATCCAAAGGGGAGGCATAGCCAGGCATCCATCCATTAAAACTGTCTATCATGACGACATCACAAGCTTCTGGAGGGAGATCGAAAACCCTCAGCTGTTGCCGCTCAAACTCCAGGCATGATGGTGGAGAGCACGCAGGTTTGTGTGCAGGACCCTGCCCTGTTGCTGCGACAGGAGATTCTCTCGAAGGGGCAGCCTGACCACAGGACAGATGCTCTTCGATCTCAATCTGGAGCCACTAAGGTGACTTGCACCCATGGGTTCTGATCTTCTTGAGAACTCTGCACCAGAGTGGTATTGTCAGAGAGGCGAAAAGGAGCCTTTCTGAAAACTCCAGCACACGGAAGTGCTGAAATTGAGTATTCTCTGCAGTGGCTAACCGATCGAGCCAAGGTGCTCCCCGGTCTTGGAAGAGACCATGCAAAATCTTTGTTCGCCCAGGCATTCAAAGATCCCGCCAGGTGTTGCATGAACAGGGAAATGTCCTGGGGCTCCGGCGAAGTCCAGAGGTGGAGAGACTCCTGGCATAGGGTCCACTACACCATCCTGACCTGTTTGCTGAAGTACCGTGTGGTGGTGGTGTTGTCCGTAAACACCTGAACCAGTCTTCCTTTGATGTATAGAAGAAAAGCTTTCAATGCAAAGCGACTTACCCTCAACTCCAAACGACTGATGTGGAGCTGAGACTCCAACGGAGACCACAGTCCTCTGATCTCCACTCCTCCCAGATCGCTGCCCCAACCCAGGAGTGACGTCTGTCACCATGTTGAAATCTAGGTGGCGATGGGAGAGAAATCTATTGCTGACCCAATTGCGGTTTGTCAGCCACCACTGCAGATCTTTTGCACTTCCTTCCGATATCTAGATCAGGTTGGAGAGATTACCCGGAGCCTTCGCCCACTAGGACTTCAGGTCCCAATGCGGAGCCTGCATATGCCAACAGGCATGCTTTACCAGCAGGAGGCCACAACATCTGGCAGCCTCAGAGTCAGTCCCACTTAAATCTTGGATAGAGGCCGAAATATCGGAATCATAGCCTGAATATCCGGGACTCGCCGCTCTTGGGGATAAGCACAGAACTGCACGGTGTCCAATATGGCTCCGATGAAAGGGAGCATCCGAGAGGGAGTTAGGCGAGTCTTTGCCACATTGATGGTGAATCCCAGCGAATGTAGAAGGTCAGCAATAGTCTGGAGGTGGGCAATGACTGTCTGTCATTGTTGAAGCGAACCTGGCTTCAACAATCAGTCGTGGAAAACTGGAACCCCTAACCTCAGCAAACGGCTGCAACCACATCATCGCCTTCCTAAACACCAAGGGGCACTGATAAGGCCAAATGAGAGCACAGTGAACTGAAAATGCTCGTCAGCCATTCTGAACTGCAGGTAACACCTGTGTGTCGGCAGGACAGGGATGTGGAAGTACAGGTCCTGTGCTACCATCCATTCTCCAGGCTCCAGGGCAAACAGGACCTGAGCCAACGTTCGCATCTTGAATTTCTCTTTTTTCAGGAAGTGGCTGAGAGGGCGCAGGTCAAGCACAGGGCGGGGGCTTCTGCCCTTCTTCGGCACCAAGAAGTAGCGGGAATAATAACTGCACTTCCGGTGCAGCACTCTTGATGGCTCCTTTGGCCAAAAGAGCCTGTTCTTCCTGACAATACAATGAGAGATGGTCCTCCGTCAACCTTCCTTGGGATGGTGGGAGAGGCAGAGACGTTTCAAATAACGGTAGGGCATACACCTTCTGTATGATCTGAAGCACCTAGTTGTCGGATGTAATTGCCACCAATTGAGGCTGGCGGTGCCCGATTCTTCCACCAGTGGTATGGTGGGCATGCTAGGGGGGGCTTTAAGGCTGAGGCAGTTGTAGAAGCTGGGGTGTAGGGATGAGGGACAGGACAGCACGGTGGGTCTGGCTCCCACGTCCTTTCTGGGCTCTGCGGTCGATCCTCGAAAGGATTGGGCAGGCTACTAGACTAGGTACAGCTGGTAATGTGGTCACTGAAGGTTTCCCCTTCTACGTCCGTGGTGGGGGCGAATGGACTGCTGTTGCGGATTGATCAAGAGGGAAAGGCCAAGGGATCTGGCAGTGACCCTGCTCTTGTGAAAGCGATCTAGCTTTGCATCGGTCTCATCGCCAAATAGGCAGGAGTCATCGAAGGGCATGTCAATAAATTTAGATTGGACATCCCCAGAGAACTGCAATCAGACGAGGAGACACATCTCTATCGCAGAAGCCATGGCTCTACCCAGGGAGTCCATGATGCCAGTCCGCACCAGAGTGCAAACTTCACTGCATCCCTGTAGTCAACCAGTGCTTTATTAAAGATGGCATGGCCTTGCTTGGGCAGCAGCTGCACAATGATTGAGAACATCAGCCCAACAGGCATGCGGTGTTCATTGTCTGCAGGGCAAGTTTGGTGAAAGAAAAGATTTTCTTCCCAAAGGTGTCCAGCCTCTTGGATTCCCTATCCGGTGGTGTGGTAGGGAACACACTTGGGTAACCTTCGATGTTGAGGCCTGTGGCTGGGAAAGAAAGGCTGCGTCTACTGGGGTAAGACGGTGCAGACAGGCGATCATTCGGTGTACAGGAGCCCCTGTGCAAAGTTTCACCCAAGCCCCAGGAGCAAGTCAGTGAGGGCTTCATTAAAGTGGAGCATTTGTTAAGACGAGCCTGTTTGAACTTAAAGCACCTCGGTCAAGACATTCGTCTTTACCTCAGCAACCGGCAGCTAGATATCGAGGACTTCCGCTGCCCTGCGCATCACAGTGGTAAAAGATGAGCCTTCCTCCAAAACATGGCCTGGAGTGAAAATCATGCCTAGTCTGGCAAGGTATTTTGGCCACTGGAATCAACCAGCTCTTCATGCAGGTCCTCCAGGGAACCCCAACCTCCTCCTCATCAGAACCTTCCGGAAGGTAGGGGTGAGATGGAAAATCCAGGGAATGAGAAGGCTCTGACAGCACCGTCGAGCGGCACCGGATCTCCGTTGTGAATGATAATCAGCTCGCCATCAAGCAGCGCCAGGAGGAATGGAGTCACGGTAGGAGGAATTCCATCTGGTGGCATCGGTCCGGATCTGAGGACAGGCCCAGAGAGCCCGGTTGGTGTTTAGGGCAAACCCGCTAACAGTAACCAAGAGGGGGCTCTTCGACTCCGCAGGTGGAGCCAGAAAACGCTCCAGAAGGAGTCGGTGGCCTAAAGATGTCGTTCATGGCATCATAAAATGTTTACAGTTGGCAGGCATCGCTCCAGGGCAGGGAAACTCAGAGTAGCTCGAAGCGGCCAGTGACGCCGGCTCTGCAGGTGCAGCCCGGTAGCGGGGCTTAGAAGCAATATATGGAGAAGGTGAAGGTGAAGAGCGATTCAAAGACTTCCTGTGAATTTTACTTACCCAGTTACGACGAGGTGGTCTTAGAGCAGGAAGACGAATGTCTGCAAGAACAGTACCAAGATCTATTTTCTAGATCTTCTACAAGAATGGGACCAGGAGCGTAATGGAGCATTGTTGTGCCGCGCCACCAGGAGCTTCATCGCCCACTCGCAAATCACCTTCTAGTGCATCGACTTGCACTTGACGCAGGCCTTGGGGCCCAATCCCAGGCACCAGAGACAAACGAAGTGGGGGAGGGACACAGACATCTGCCTGTGAAATCCCCACAAGGATTGAACCCTGAATGTTTTGCAGGGGACATGATGCCCTATGCACACTGGGAAATAAGCTGAAAAAGTTCAACAATCAAAAAAGTTAGCCGAGAAACAACCCAAGTAGTGCTCCGGATCAGAGCTATTGGCGGGGAACGAAAGGAACTGATGCAAGTGCGCTGGGGTGGCACCTATATAGGCACCGCAACTTCACTTCTGACATGGAGCTGAATGACGGCACCTACCAGCACATTATGTTACTGCTCAAGATTTTCTGGATCCAGTCTGATGCCTGGGAAATATTCTAAGGTGAGGCATCTGCAGTTAGACGCCCTATCAGAAACATCATTTAGCAGCGTTCATAATGATTTGGAGAAATACTGCAATACTTTTATTTATATTTTACTACTTTTTTTAATATGACCCTATAAAGGCTTAAACACTAGTTTTTACATTATATAAATGGTCGCTAAAGCTGCTGCACTGAGATTCATAGCGATCTCTAGCCAAATATTAACTTGTAAGTCCATTTTCTTTGACTGCAGTCCAATAGCTACTGCAATGGACGTCAGTGTGTAGGACACCAAGTTCAATACTCTTAAGATTATTTAAGTTAATATGTTACTTTTGTTAAACTAATGGGAATAACTGTACTGCACAATTACCACGGTCAGGAAGTTATTTAATGCCAGGTCCATTCAATTAGAAAAATATTATATTATCCTAAATATCCCTAATTGTAAAGGTGACTTGTGTAAATCCGAAGCACCCTTACTGTTATCATGTTTAGTCAGTTCCGCTTCTAACAACATCCCTTTGTTAAAATGGCGCCTGGAAATTTCTTAATTAAACTGTATTCTGTGGCAATGCTGGGAACACTTAAATTTGACTTTCCACTGCCCTGGAATGATGCATCAGTGCAATATCCAGGGGTATGGATACACCTCAAGATGGATATAATTCTGAAGATAAACTAAGGGCTGGTGATGCACAAAATACCGGAGAGTGTGGGACACTGGGTCACATGCCTTTCTCCATGGTGGGGAGGATTATGGTTGCTACAATGGTAGTCAACCCCATGTTTCTTTACCGGTTTCCTAATATTCCTATATCCTTTTCGAAAGACGCCCAGGCTGCAATAGAAGGTGTTGACTCTGCTGTATGCCCTAGGGGGGTTTCTAGGTGCAAGATCTTGAGATTATTATGTTGCCTGGGAAGAATATGCATACTGTTGGTTCCACTGAGGGGCATAACCCCTGCTGGAGATTGAGAGGGAGACTGTGATGCCCTTCTCTTTGTGGACGATATAGTCAACCCCAATGCCACAGTCCTTGTACACAGATGTAGTAGCGTGCATGAACTGGTGGGCATGGCAATGCTTAGCCAACACAAGGGGCATGAAATGGAGTACTCACTTGAGCTGCCTCTACTGGAAATACTTTGCCTTTGCTCAAATCAAAGCCCAAAACCATGAACCAAGTGACCAATCTGGGCGATACTCACATGAAAGACATCTATCCAGAAATCATGCTTCTTTTACTTTCGCATATCAAAACACAAGGTGACATACCTCATTGGATATCTTTTATAATATAGATTCAAAGGGACAGTTCAGTCGCAATTCCCAACACACACTATAGAGCCACCGGAGCTTACAGTGCTAACACAGTTAATTAATGCCACCCACCAATCTGCATCAGGTAGTCCTGTGAATATATGTGAGAATTTTAAAGGAGTGGGACCCGGGTCACTACCAGCTAAGCTTGGATGGGACCTGTACCTTCAAGGGCGATGTCTGCTGTCCAACAGTGGTAAGCACAAACTATGGCATTAGAACTGTTTGCACAGATTTTATATACTCCTGTTAAAGTAAATTCCTCTGGATTAGATATATACAAAAAGTGCAAGAGATCTTGCCACACAGTGGCAGACTTCATACATCTAGAGTACACATGCTCCAAACTGCTCTCTTATTGGGTCGAGGTCTTCTTAAAGGCATCTGAAAGGTGAACATGGTAGGGTTACCGCACCGCGTCTGGCCCTTATGCGATTTATTAAAGACCAACGCCTTTAGTGCGTAGATATGTGGTGACAGCCCTTTCATTACCGAAACAAGGGGTGGCTATGAGAGGCAGACATGGACCACTGGGGCCTGGCTGAGGGATTTGCCATACTGCACTGACAACACGGAGATCATGCCATTTTATTGCTGCCAACTTCACAACCTAGAAATATCTGGGCCCAGTTACGTGGTTATTTAGAATAGCCTGCAGATGTGATTGCTACAAAGGTTAATTAGTTAAAGGACGATTTAGTATCCTCCAACTACAGCACTTGATCATGAGCCAGGTAGGGCACAGACCACAATTATGATAACTGCAATTAGATTGCCCATTTAAGAATACCACCTCATATTACTGCAGCAGAGCATAGTATACATGGGACTCCTTACACAAATGCTGCCTCAAAGGCAGAGAAAACATGTTATGAGTAGCTGTGTCGAAAATTACGTGAATTGTACTGGCACCATCTTTGTACTATGGTTATGAAAACCAATGTTAACTAAAATTTGAAAAGGTCATCTCTCTACCTTGAGGTCGCAGATGACTTTTATGCACCGTTTCTGCGGTTCAATGCCTTTCGGATTCCTTTTTGACTGATCAAGGTTAGAGCCCGAGATTCAGTCGGCCCCTCTCTGCATCAACAGGAAGCCAAGAACGGATATGTGGTGGTCCCCCTTAGTAGTGGAATTATGCTTTGTACGTCACTATTAAATACGCTACCATCCCTTTGCGAGCAGTGACTAGAGCAAGTAAAAACTCACAAAACTGCATCAAAAGCAAGGTGGTCAAAAAGTAATTTGGAAATGCGTCCCTAGTTATCCGTATCTACGCCTTAAGGTCAGCTGAACAAATGCCCTCTAGAAGAGCTGTTATATGTGAAAAGCCATGGGTACCTGCAAAAAATATCCCAGGGACAAAAGGAATGGTCTGTGATGTGGCCGAGGGTCGCATCGATGCCAGCGGGGTGCAGTCGGTCCGGTGGTGGGACCGTGGGGGCGATGGGGACATTGGCGGTAAGGTGGGTGTAGGGCAAGCAAAGCATTTACATCTAGTTGCTGAATTGCACAAAGTGAAACCAGGAAACCTGGGATTAATCCCTGCTTCCCCACTTTACCAAATTGTGTGATCCTAGGCAATAGTTTTATTTAACTTACCCTCCTTATTTTTCATTATTACATATAAATTACATTTCACATTTTTAACCGAGACCTGGCTACAGGAAAGCTCGGGCCCTGGTGTGGTAGTAGCACTTCCATCGAACTACTCCATTATAAGAAAGGACAGGAAGTTGAAGATGGAGTGCGGCATAGCGATTATTCATAAAAGCTCTCTTGTATGTAAAAGATGATTTTTGGACCACTGATTGTGAAGTCTTACTATTTAAAATTGCACTCACGCCTAATTTCAATTTTTCGGGTATACTAATGTACCACCCTCCCGGCTCTGCCGGACCGTGGGCGCTTTCCTTTCCTGATCAAGCAGCCCCTCATATCTTGAAGGCTGCAAATTTCACAATATTGGGTGATTTGAACTTGCACTTAGCGAGCCAAAATGTACCAAACGTTTGGCACTCATTGCTGATTTAGAAGCGATGAACATTCTACTATGCAACTGAGGTCCTACCCATATAGCAGGTCATTTACTAGATCCTATTTTTTCCAATCTGCCTGATCTTAGCTGTGTCCCTGCTCTTCCCCCATGCTGGTCCGATCATTTTGCTGTAGCTTTCTTGTTGAAAGTTGCGTTCTCCCCCCAGCGACCTTGGTATCTTGTCAAAAGATGAGAAGTTGGGCAAAGCTCGACGTCCCGGCTCTTAAACTTCTAGTTGACAGTAAACCAGCTGTTGAACATATCTATTACTGATCTTGGTCCCTTCCAAAATTGGATTGTACAAGCAGTAGATACTTGCCTTCCTCTGTCCAACAAGCGCTTTAACTGACATCTGCCACCAGCTCCCTGGTTAACGGAGAAGCTCAAGAGTGAAAAATCTAAATGTAAAACCTTAGAAAGATGCTGGAGGAAACGTTAAGATGCCAAAGTGGCATATAGAAAAGCCCTTAGGAAATACCACATTCTCTGCAAAGCAGCTCGAGCTGAGTTTTTTTACACATAAAATCTCTCGAGCACAAAATTGCTCCAAAACGCTTTTTAAGGTGGTAAAAGAACTATCTGGCTCAGAAACCCAGGCTACTTCCCTTGCGCTTACTGACACCCAAAGTGAAGAACTCGCTCTCTACTTTACGGATAAAGTTGAACAAATACACTCTGGGCTGCTTAGCAAAAATTCCCAAAATATTCCTCTTGAGACGGAGACCATGGCAACTGCTACCCTGGATTTTGTGGTAACAGGGCCCCTCAATAATATCACTTCCTCCAGCAAATTGGAAACTTGGACCCTCTTGGAACCTAGCTCCTTTAACCACTTTCTGGCGAATATTAAATCTGGTTCCCATTGTGACTCACTTCCCATTCATGTGATTAAACAGCTTGATGCTTCCATACTCTCGATAATTATGGATCTTCTTAATGCCTCCTTACAGGAGGGCTTAGTGCAGCGGGAATGGAAACATGCTATGGTGCTCCCTCTTCTGAAGAAAGCCAATGCTGACCCCACTAAGTCGTCTAACTTTCGTCCCATCTCGTTGCTTACGCCTTTTTCTAAAATTCTGGAAAAGCATATAAATGGTCAGCTCACCGCTTATGTGGAATCTCAGAATTTTCTCCATACCTCTCAATCAGGTTTTAGAGCTGGTTTCTCTACTGAAGCAACTCTACTTGGAGTTACTGAAATGCTAAGGCACCGGTTAGATGAGGGTGATACAGCGGCATTTATCTTGCTGGATCTAAGCGCCGCGTTTGACACGGTGTCTCACTCTGTTTTGTTGAGAGCCTTGCAGGCTGTGGGCTTGGCGGGTTTAGCCTTGCAGTGGATCAGATCTTTTTTAACTGACCGAACCTTCCAGGTCGCCTCTGCGTCGGGCAATTCTAACTCTTATCCGTCCCCTTATGAAGTTCCTCAGGGTTCTGTGTTGAGCACACTGCTGTTTAATGTGTATGTCCGTCCTTTGGCGGATGGTGTTGAAGATGCTGGTCTTTCCCTCTTTTCCTAAGCTGATGACACACAGGTCATCTTTTCCCTTTCCTCTTCTAAGGGGTCAGACCCCTCTGCTCTTCAGTCAGGTTTAAGTAAAGTAGTGTCTTGGATGCAAAACAACCTGCTCAAATTGAACGGGGAAAAGACTGAAGTTATGATCTTAGGGAAAAAACATGATCTTTGGGGTCCTCAACATTGGCCCCCGAAATGGGTGCATTATCCTCGCCGGTACACCATGTTCATAATTTGGGCTTCATTACTGACGAACATCTTTCGATGAAACAACAAGTCACCAAGGTATCCGCCATCTGTTTTACTGTCTTAAAATAGCTGACATTTTTTTTATGGATGATCCCCATCTCTGCTCAGAAAACGGTAGTCCATGCCCTAGTTACCTCTAGGCTAGACTACAGCAATGTCTTGTATCTGGGCTCTAATAAAGCTACAACCCAGAGACTTCAAGTGGTGCAGAATGCAGCTGCCAGATTGCTGTGTCATGTGCCTAAATCTTCCTCAGTTGCCGGTTTCCTTCGTAACCTCCATTGGCTGACGGTGGAGAACCGAGTAAAATTTAAAGCCCTGTGCTACATGTTTAAAATTGGAGTGGCCCCTAAATATTTGCACAATCTAGTTCAACGTTACCAGCCTTCTCGTCTTCTGCACTCTGCCCAGCAGATGAGGGTTTTCTGTCCCGAAATTCAGACTTGCTCGCATGCGTGGCCGGTCCTTTTCTTATTTATTACCTACCCTGTGGAACTCTCTACCTATCTCACTACGTGAGGAAACCGTATATGGTGTATTCCGCACACGTTTGAAGACTTGGCTCTTCAATTCTTAGATTCCTCCTTGCTTGATCCTAGCTTTCCTACCGGGGCGGCGCCGGGAAACCCCTTGGGGTAGCTGTGCGCCCTACAAATTCAATTTAATAATAATAATATATGAGGAAATGAGGACCTCAAAATACATGACTTCAGGATGCGGCTGTACAAAACCTTCTTCTGTGTTTGTTTTGATAAACTATGAAGTTTTACTAGCATAATCGGAACCCAGGTCACCCAAAGACTGCACATAACAAATAACTTGCCTCTTATGTTCACTATTGGCATTGTTGTCAGGGTGAGGAGAAGAATTAATGTTTCTAAATTCATGTTTGAAAACGATCACTTTTAAAATATATTACTTCTTAGTGCACTGATATAATCTGATGTACTAAAGTGAAAAGGTTCTGCATATTAAATACACTTTGAATTTTGAAGAGACATTATCATACATTTACACATTTGCTGCAAGATAACTTTAGGAACACCTTCATTTATAAAGTTAAGTGGTGCAGGACTCAATAGCTACTTCCTTTCTTTAACACCAATTAACCTTTAAATAAATGCTTCCCTGTTTATTTAATACATTTTTAGGTCGAGCTTAAAGGCAGCGCGCATGCGCTGCTCTGCGAGGCTTGTAGTAATGTCTCTGGGAAGTTAGAAGACACCCACCACACGCCCACTGCTTGTGATTGGTTACTTAGTCTGTCCTTCTAAATGACGTTTTCTTTTTTGTGGATAGAGTACATTTGTTCCGCCTGGTGGCTGTTTTGTTTCCGCCCTGGTGTTTGCCCCCGTTGCATAGATCCTTTCGATACGGGCCGTATGTTGGTACCCGCACTACTTTTTCTTTTGCCTCTGCTTTTTTATTTCCTGTTGTGTTTTACTTTGCTCACGCCCCCTTCCAATGTTCGTGTTAACCATGCTCCCACCCCCTCCCGTTGTCCGCATCCCCTTTGCTCCCGCCCCCTCCCGTTGTCTGTGTTCAACATGCTCAACATCTGCCGATGCGAATTAAAATGGTATACCACTTTCACCACCCCACCATCAGGGTTGCTGGCTGACTAACACAATTCCCCCCAAAAAAAAGACAAGACCGACACGGAGGAGAAAGGAGAGTGCATGAGCATCGATGGAGCTGGAGACTTTCAAGAGAACGGATGGGCTACAGTGGTCAGATATTGACTAGGGGAGCTTAAACCGCCGTACAAGCATCAAACTGCACTCCCAAGCACTGTAACTTACGGGGTTTGTTATTGTTATGCCACTCTAATGGTACTCAATTTGTCTGCTTTCGCAAGAATGGAATACAACTCGAGACCTGGAATTCACTGCATGTTTCAACAGTGAGCGTTCAACTCATCAATCCAGCCTGCAGCCTAGCGTATGCACCTCTTTGTAGGATGTTTTGTAATGCACAGCTTGGCGGTAGGGGGTCCTCAGAGCACAAAGATATTATCACTGATTCCTGTTAAAAGGCACCACATCGACATCTATAGAATCGTTTACAGCGTATTAAGTTAATTAGAATCTTGATTGTGTAGCGCTTATTGTAAATATCATTATTGCATTATCACAGTTATTTCTTTCTGCGGGGTGCACGCGATATTGGTGTTTGCTCCTGGGGGTGCGTTTGCCTGTAGCTTCCCACGTTGAGGCCTAGTGCTGCACAGCCTCCCTCCCTGCCCCAACCCCTGTGAGATGAGGCTCCCATATGCCCGGTCTCCTGTCTCGTGCCTGTCTGTGGGTGAATGAATTACAAAGTGTGACGAGGGGGAGAGGATTCCAGGCGCTCGACAGGAGCTGTGAATTCCCATTCTGTAAGTGCCCCTGAATGGATCTTTCTTAATTATGTATTTTGTCAAGCCTCAAAGAGAAAGCTTAACAGATTTCTTCGATATTACACAAAGGCATGATATTCACGCCACCGGATGTTTGTGAAGATACGTTTTTGATGAGGACCAGGAACACTAAGACACTTTTTCAATCCCACTATTAATTAAAATAAATTTTAAAAAACTAACCCATTACTCTTTAATGATTTCCATTTTTACTAAAAAAAAGCAATGGAGTAGGCAGGCAGCTCCAAATTCTGGTTCATTTTTAACCAGAGAAACTGAAGCGCTATTAGCAGTTTGTTATTGATTTGTGACATAGCTGAAATGATGCAAACACGACTTTCTCGCTGTCCTTGCACATATTCAGGCTTTTTTGCAGTTTCTGATTTGATCTCTTACTGAAAGCTGTTTAGACTTCATTAAACAAGAACTCAGCCATATCAGGAGTTCGATGGTCAGAAAGTTCAACTCCGAGAAAGAGTCCCCAGTAAAAAAACAATCATTTCCTCTGCCTACATCGAGGAAATTCAGCCAGTATTTTTCTACGATTTTGTGTATTCACAGCCTAGATTTACAGCGTGACCGTCCATCTAGTTTCTGACATGACATGCACCGGGTTTAGGTGTGGTTAAAGATAGAAGGGTGAGAGGCAAAGCCAATAGCTCTAGTTAAACACTTATACGGTCCCAAAGGCGAGACCTTTTGGCTATGCCAATGCTTGTTTTATTGTTAACATCTCTCTAGTCAACAGCAGCTGAGTGCCGCTGTACACAATGACCTAAAACAATTTTCCAATTGTAATACTCGCAATGTCGTGTATTGTGTTCGATGTCCCTGTGACCTATTTTATATAGATAAAACCACCCAGGTAGTAAAAAAACGAATTCTTCAACATCAATGACGTATACGCTGCAGAGTAGAAAATGCGCCTCTAGTTGATCACTATAGCCAGGCTAAACATTCCGAAAAGGACATGCTATGGTGGGTCATTGAGGTAATACGCCCTTCCATCAGATAGATGAATGTCGACAGGAGTCTTATGTTGAAAGAGAACCAATGGATTTGTCGGACTGACAGTATCAATAAAGGTTTAAATTCAATTAATGAATGGCAAACTTTGGCATGTATTTAGTAATACTCAGACAGTCAAGTGCTGTTTTTTTTAGAGATTCTGATGTCTCTGTCACAAAATGTGATACATTGTCCTAGATCAGAATGGCGAATGGAATATCTTGTGTCCATCTCTATGAAGAATGTTTTTCCACTCAGGGCCTGTTCTGCTAATGGTACTATTTTCATCAACCATTACACTAGCTGCCAGAATGTGGATTAATCGTACATGATGTATGATTATCTGATTACTAGAATGCGTGTATAATATACACAATGTCATTCATTGCTGTGGTCTATTTATGATGTCATTCATTGCTGTGGTTTATCTGGATTGAAATGGCTGTATTTTTGTATTTTTAACTGTGACAAAAGATTATTGTATTCAAATGCTATATACATTGACAAAAGATTATTGTATGTAAATGCTAGACACTTTCTGTATATACAGTATCTTTGTAACAAGTGGTATATATAGATCTATTCCTTTTGAATCTGGATTTGTATTTTTATCTTTTCACACTGTGGGTGTTTCTTCTAAGATGCGCTCCTTATAATACAGTTCGAATTTCCCCTAATCCGCTACAGTGCTCCTGGAACAAATGAAAATAAAAATGTAATTTTTTTTAATTAGTCTGCTACAGATAGTCATACCGCAGTAAAGATCGTGTTGGTAAATTACAATAGAACTGCATCTACCATATTGAAAGAACAATTCCACTTCCAGTGGATTTGTTTACTTTCAGCGTCTGATTCGGCACTACCAACATAGTTCAAAATGGCCGCCACATTTGGGCTGGTTTACATGCCTATGGAAGTCCGTCATTGACCCAATTACTTGCCTGACGGCGCTCAGCCAATAAATAGGCTCTCACCTCGATGTCCAAGTTTCCGGCTAACTACCGTTTACGGGACGCCCTGAAAGAGTGTTCTTCAGCGTGCAGTCTGGTAAGTGCCATTCTCTCCTCCACGTTCAAACTAGTGCAGGATTGCCCTGTCTCTATGAAGTAATAAGTAACATGGGCTATCTGTTGCTTTTTCAGCACTTTAGGAGGCACAATTGACTGGTGCTCTCAGTCACTGGTGATACCTCTGAGAGTGACTGATCGTTCCACATACTGAGGCTTGCCAGGCTTGGCTTCCTCGTTGATAGTAAGTGTCGAGTCTACAAATACCACTGATCTGTCTCTCTTTTTACAGATAATATAGAGTAATCACATCTTGCTATCCGTCCTTTTCAATGCAAAGGTTAGATAAAAACTTTGTTAAAATGTGATGAAGAAGAATCAGAAGTCTATTTAGTAACGAATTGTAGCATGCACAGTAAAATTTCTTCTATGCAGACATGCACTATTGGGCCATTGAGCGCCAATTATTGCGTTTAGATTTGAATGCCATATGTACCCCTGAAACCTGTATATCTGGGGCGATAACTTTTGGGCAGTTGCAAACAATTCTTTTTTGTATCTTTTCAAATAGAATAGTTAATCAGTAACCCCTAATCGAGCAATTTTACAATGTATAGTACTGCCTTTTATCTAAAGTACTAATGGACACCTTTCTTTGTCCATATATGTTCAGGTGCTTACTTGTGAGGCCTTCGCCTTCATTTTTCTCAATCTCGATTAATCAGACTTGAGTAGACCAACAAAGGAGGCTAGAGTGAGTATAGAGACAATTCTTTTGGTCTGTTCTAGGTGGAAGTTATTCTGTCATCTCTCTTAATTTCACGATAACATATGATCTTTCATGACCTTCTCTGAGCTATCGGGTTACGGTTATCACACCTGAAAGGCTGATTTTCTTTGAAGCCTTGGTTTCTTATTCTGCACGGGTTATCTTTCTTACAGTATTTCTTTACCCTTATAGGCTTTTTGAGTAATTTTATATATTATATTTATACAGGGGACTTGTTTTATAAACAATAATATGTCCTGAAGATGGTCTGACGGATGTAATCGCCATAACAGACCGAAACGTCGACTGCTACCTCCAATTCCACAATATTTAATTTGTTTGAGGGTTCGTTGTTCTGTGTTGTAGACTCATGTTCCCTCTGCTATATAATTTGGAATGGTTGTTGACATCTATGATTGTGTAGGCTCCTTTATGTATCCTCCATCATGATGTTTTATTATCTTTGAATGTACCCCTCACATCTTTGTTACAAATTACATTTTTGTATTTAGAAAAGAAGATATACCTGTGCTGCAATTTTTTAATTGCTTTGTTGAAATACTCACTGTATGAATGATTACATTTATGTTTTAATTTGTTTAATTGTTAGTCACCACTTGGGACTCAACATATCAGTAATATATTAGTAAGAAATTTGACGGAGATTAGTAAACAAAATCCCTTGCAGGCATCTTTACCTATACAATTGCTCATCTGCCCAAGCCTCCATGGGTGTATTGGGTTCCCACAGTTTTGTTACAGTACACAAGAGGGGGCACATGTAAAGGTCAGGAGGACCGCATGAGGTCCCCGAGCCGTACTTTGAGTATCAACGTCTTAAGCACCCTCTTGTTCTCCTTCAAAACAGTGGCACCAGTCAGAACAAGGCACAGACTGAATGCACCGTTCCTTCCGCGCAGCTCGGCAAAGATGCAAAATTATAAGAATTTAAATAAAAAGGATTGAGGGTGCCGTAAATAGATCTCTTAGGCTGTGCAGCACTGCGGTCTAAAAAGGACTGTTCTCTAGAGCAGGCAAGGCCTGTGTAGTAAAGACGTTTGTGGTGCAAGATAATAGCTGTACAACGATCTCTGCGGCCCTCTGAAGACCAACTATTCTGAAATAAGATTTTGGCTTTACTGGGTGCGATTTTACAACTATAACTGCAAGACCCTTTTTACAGTACTAATTTATCAAGCATTGACAACGAAAACAGGTTTCGCCTAGAAGGATTGGCCTTGGCAATGTTGTGTAGCCATGCTGTACAGCAACGCAGAGGCTTTGCAGTGTGGCTAAAACAATTTTCAAACAATGCTATGATGCAGAGGGGGCTAATATGTTTTTGCTTTTTAAGTGCATTAGTGCAGATTTCATCATAGTCTTTTTTTTTTTTTTAACCATGCTGCACAGCAGCCCTTCTGCTATGCAGCATGGCTACAAACCACTGCCAAAAATCGGCAATGCCCATGATGTACAGCATGCACAAAAGGCAATGCCACAGCGAATAGTCTCAAAGATGAGACCTGTTGGCTTTACCAATGCTTATTGGGTCTCGGTACAACATCCCTGTGATTCTGAGCATTTCAGGTAATCTCCAGTTGTGTAAAAATTACATCTGGCAAAAATCCTATGATATAAAGAAAGCAATTGCGGCCATGTCCATGTTTAAGTGGAAATACATTTGGAAGCAGATAACATCTGTGGTCACAATAAAAGCAGATAACATCAATTATCACAATGAACATCCATTTTAAAAGAGAAAAGGGCTTCTTTGAAGTGCGTGTGGCATAGTAAAAAACAGCTCCAAATGGCAGGAGGTTTAAAAAGGAAAAAAAGAGAAGAATTAAAAATAAAAGTAGTACCTCAATCACAGCCAGCGGAGGACAGCAATCAAGCTGAAGCAATCAGTACTTGATCTATAACCCAGCCGAAATAATAGGAAGTGAAGTTAGCACACGCTGGCCAATTAGAAGGCATCAAATAAAAGTGTCAATGAAGTCAGTGAATATCAAGCAATGGATGGGCTGCAAACCCCTTGTTGTATACAATATCTATTGCAAGCGAGAGTGCATGTGTGGTGTTAGGCGAAACCTAAAAAGCACAACAGCCCATCCAGAAAACGCTTCTGGTCAAGGAATGCAATATGGAGTTTGATGGAGCATGCAGTGCAGCTTAAAAAATGATGTTATGATGAAGCAAAGCCAGGGTGGAAGATTCAACAGACAGAGATTAACAATGTATAGCACAATTAGGGCAAAGGGTTCTTTGAGTCAGCTACAGACAAGTTCTCATTGAATCAATTCTTGACTTCACACCCGCATACATGCTAGGTACCCTTAGGTAGGGTTTCCATCGTAGGAGTACGCTTGATTACTGTCATGTATCTATATGCCTGCATATATTCAGTGATTTAGCACCATGGTAGAATTCTACCTTTTATTTACTCTGTTGGTGCTTGTAATCTTATACATCTGTTTCTGTCTACTGGTTGTCGCAGCAAACATGTTTTATACTAGAAGGACGCGGATTCAATAAATACTTCTTGAAAACGTCCCCATTATTTATTCTGTGTATCTCTGAGACTAAGTGAGTATGATTGACTGAGCGAAAAGTTCTGTACTGTTTCCACAATCCCTGAAGGATCAAGGGTTGTCATGTTCGATAGTTGCCAGAAACTATTCGCTCCTTGGTAAGGTTAGGGGACTTATGGTGGCACTGTGAGCTAGCTGGTCTAAAGGCTAACATCCTTTGGGGGTGTCTGGAATCAGTCTGGACACCAATCCCTTAGTTTATGTTGTCTAAACGTGCAAATCTTACTTACTTTTAGGAACTACACAACATTCTTGGACTTTTTCGAGAAGGCTGAAGGGCGTATTTGGCACCAAATATGTAATTTGAACTCTTTATTTGCTCCTTCGGCTCGCCAGCTTGAATTCGGGCTCCTCTCTACGAATGCGTTTGCTATGGCAGCAGTCCTAAGATGGGCGAATAGCATACTGAATAGTGACCCGGGCTCTATACGGGCTGCATTAAAACATGAAGGGCCAGATGTAGGTGGCCAAATAGCGAGCGATAACGCTGAAATTCGCAGAATTTCAGCGTTTGCGATCGCTATTTGGCAGCGAGCAATGTAGGTAAGTTGAAACCTACTAGCAAAATAAGGAATCGCAAAATTGCGATTCCTTGTTTTGCTCTTGCATTTAAGGAATCGCAAATTGCGATTCCTTAAATGCAATGTAAGTAGCACAAAAGAAAGTGCACTTTAGCCTTAAGGAATCGCTAATTACCACCAACTTCAAGTTGGTGGTAATTAGCGATTTCCTTTAAAAAAGCTTTTTTTTAAGTGCCATGTGGCACACATTCATGCCCTTAGGGCATGTATGTGCGCCACATGTGCACACATGCACATTTCAGGGGTGCAACAGGGTGTCCTTTTGGAACCCTGGCACCCTTGAAATTGCATCCGCAATTTGCGAGTGCCTCTTGATGACTCGCAAATTGCGGGAGCAATTCCTATTCATTCCTATGGGCCTCTTGGCCCATAGGAATGAATGGGAAGGTATTCCTTAATTGCGAATCGCAATTTGCGATTCACAATTAAGGAATATTAAGGAATCGCTAAAAATATTGCGATTCCTACCTACATGGCATTTTGCGATTCCTTAATAGCGATTCCCTAAAAATCGCTATTAAGGAATCGCAAACATGCATTTACCTACATCTGGCCCGAAATCTTTCTCTGTCTAAAGGAAAGAAGGGCCATCTTCTCAAATTATATGAAAGCTCTGGATAGGTTTGGAATTGGTCAAAGTGAAGTGGAACCCCTCCCGAAGCGGAGTTTGAAAAATATGATTAAAAAATCAATTTATGAAGATAGCCGGAAAAGGGATATTTTACTGTGTACTCAGCACGTTAGGGTGATATAGTAAAAGAGAGTAGCTTATGTAAAAAGACCTCAACTGTATGTCCTATGGAACCTTCCCCATGGTGTGCGTTGAGCTACTTTGCTATTAAGGCTGAATTTGCTTCCTCTGCGAATTATTTCTGGAGCATGGGAAGGTTTACCATGGGAAGAGGGGCTTTGTGACCTCTCCTGGAATTAAATCCAAGATCTAAATCATGTGTTATCGGTTTGTCCTCTCTTACATTCATTAAGACGTCAATTGTTTAGTCCAATGTTTTTAAAGCATAATATGACCTCAGCAGTGGAGGCCCGGAAATGCTTTTTTGCACCATCTTCGGAAATAGTTTGTTCAAATCTTTTTACATTTTTTAAACAATTCTTAAACATTTTTAAGATATGACTATTTTAGCTGTATTTGCCCACGTATTTGATGAATAGGGCTTTTTAAAGCAATAAGATTTTGCACTGTTTAAACTAGATTTACTGTATTTGTATCGTTTAGTAAAGCTGATTGCACTGCATTATATAGGAGTACTGTACTAGAGTTGCACTGTAAAATACCTTGCACTATTTTCTTGTTACATTGTTGGATAGTTTCCTGAATTTTTTAAGTAGTGTTTTTATTGATTGAATTGCGTATTTGCACTTTATTAGTCCATGGGGCTTTTTATGGAAATGGGATTTGTTTGTACATTGAACTATATTGTTGTGTATTTTATTCTGTACACTGTATACTGTGTAAACAGTTTTTGTAGACCTGTATGTATTTTTATGTGGATCTCTGAGTTCCAAACCATAATAAATTTGACATGACTTGGTATACTGAAGCAGCACTTAATATATAGAACTTCGTTTCAGTGTATTCACGTATAACAAAATGCAATTCCTTAAGTTAGCTTGAATGAAAGTAGGTCTCAAATGCTTTTCTTGTTATGTGAAATGTTCGTTGCAGGCATAAGATAATGTGTGCTAATTAGAAGAGGATTTTTTTTGGCTTTAGCAAAAGTTAAAAGTAGATCAAGTTTAATTGGGAGTTGGATGTGATTTACACCATGCGCTGGGGTAAGAAACTTCCTGTACCATTCCAGCCAGACGGATGATACATTCAAGGTCGTGAAGCTGAGTGCTCCGCTGTTTAACGATGAGAATGAGGGGAGTTTACCTGCTCCAAGAAGACACTGTATCGAGATTCGTCCCAGCAGTTGGGGAGTTGTTGCAGGGAGCTTTGGGTGAAACAAAATGGATTGAATTGTATGTTTTTGTAGTAGTATTAGGAGCCCATTCCTTGACTCTGCCTGAAGCATACTTAACACTTACTTTATATTTCTTGTTCTTAAGTTAAACTGTTAAATGCATATGCACCTTCCTTGCTTTGAACCATCAGCCTTAGAGCCTTACTCACACCTTCTGCTTAGAATTTCCCCATGTCATTTTAGACACCTCTAGTTTAGACTTACGGAGTTCCTCTGATGGACTGAAACTCTCTGCTTTGCATTTGGCACTGTTCATATGATTCATGCCATGAGCACTCATTTATAGTCTGTTTGATTAACTTTATTGAATTTTGAAGATTAACTGACAAATTATTTTATTAAACTAAATCATGTAATTTGACTAATCTGCTAATAAACATGTATGTTCTGAAGTCATCATGCTATCGTTTTTGTGGAACCAAATGGGTTTCACTCTACTTGGAGATTATCTGCTTTGATGATTGTTCCCTTCTCAGCTGAAAACCACTGCTCTCTATTCGGTAGGAGAGCGAGGATGGATAAGTTACTTACCTGTAATCCTAGTTCTCTTCCAGGGGTATCCTCAAAGTCATAAGCACTGAATATTCCCGCCCATGTGCGGGGACCCCAGAAATAATAAAAATTATATATGGAAAACATATATATACAGCTATATATATATATATATATTCACTGAAAAAACCATAGGTTTTAGGGACAGTTATAGTTAGTTGGACATTTCACTCGTACAAAACCCGTGAAATTCCCCGTTATAGTTAGTTCAGCTAACTATAACTCGCGCCCCGCAATGCACTGCTGATGACGTCACATATTACATCACTCATGACATGGTCAGTGACATCACTGATGACATCACTGATGACATCTCAAATGACATCACTGATGACATCATCCAGTGACTGTGTGTTTCTGTAAAGTTGAAATATTTTTAATATATATAGGAAAAGACGTATTGAAGAATGAGTGGGTGTGTAAGTGTCTGTATGGATGATTTAGTAGGTGCGTGACTGACTGTATAAGTGAGTGATTTAACGTATCTTACTGAATGCATGGGTTAGTGACTAAACTGGGTGAATGTCTGTATCCGTCTGTCTGTTGCTGTGTAAGTGGCTGCATGGGTTTGTGAATAGCTACATGAGTGTCTATATGAGTTATTGATTGGTTGTCTGAGTATCTGTATGGGTGCTGAGTGTTTGTGTGGGAGGGGTGTGTGCAACTCTGTGCATAGATGTGTGAGTGGGTGATTCACTGGGTGGATGGTTTCAAGAGTGCATCTGTGATAGACTGTATGGGTGGGTAAGTGTGTGTAAGAGTGTGTTAGTGAGTGAATGCATGTCCCAGTGGTACATGTGTGAGTAACTACATATGTGAAAACCAGTATATATGTGTGTTGGAGTATATAAATAGCTATAAGCGAGAGTGAGTGATTGTGATAGTGGCTGTATGGATGAGTGTGTGCTTGTATCAGTGATTGTATAAGAGCGTAACAATGTGCTAGTATTTGTATGATTAAGTGAGCTGGTGTGTGTATAACTGTATAGGTGAGTAAATGGTAGTGTGTTTAATTATTTGCATGACTGACTAGGTGTGTGAGTACCTCTATGGATGAGTGGCGGTGTTTGAGTGTCTATATAGGAGTATGAGTGCATATGATAGTCCTGTACTGAGTGACCGTAAGTATGAGTGACTGTACGGGTGAGTGAGTGGATGTGTGCGTAGACCTAAGAATCAGTGAGTGGGTATGTAGTTATTGGTGTTGGAGTGTGTATGGTTTTGCGAATGGCAGTCTGTAATTTAGAGTGGGTGTATCAAAGGTTATATTAGGGTGTGAGGAGGTGCATGAGATTATCACGTGGATGATGTCATCAGTGATGTCACTGACCATGTCATGAGTGATGTAATATGTGACGTCATCAGCAGTGCATTGCGGGCGCGAGTTATAGTTAGCTGAACTAACTATAACGGGGGAATTTCACGGGTTTTGTACGAGTGAAATGTCCAACTAACTATAACTGTCCCTAAAACCTATGGTTTTTTCAGTGAATTTCAAAGGTTTTTAAATGCTAATTTGTAACTATAACATATCTGAAACCTATGGTTTTTTCAGTGAATTTCAAAGGTTTTTTAAATGCTAATTCCTAACTATAACATGTCTGAAACCTACGGTTTTTTCAGTGAATTTCAAAGGTTTTGTAAATGACAATTTTTAAATGTATTAATTGTTATATTAATTTTTTTCATACTGATTTATTAAAAAATTTTTTTTTTACATATTTTATTTTTTAAATTACATTGTAATTACATTATACATTACATTACAAAAATACTTTCTCAGAATGAATTACTTTAGTTTAAATACTTTGCACATAGGCAATAGACTTTTAAGTACAGTAGTTACAGTTGTTGCAATGGGCACCACATTTTCAAACACAATGCAACATTCAGCTCAATGTGAATTTCTAGTTAAATGCAATTAGTTACTTTATGGATTACTTTTCTAACCACAGGACTGGATCCTAGATTAAGTCCTGGTACATCTCCTGTAAACAGTTGAGTAAAAGCGTTTTGGTTACAGTCGTGATTTTTAAGGAATATTATTGTATTTTAAAAGTTGACACTTAGAAACTTTTTCTCATAGAATCACCAATGTTATCCTATGGAAGGAAATTCACTTAGCAGGTAAAAACTGTTATCGTTACTTTTTCTTACTCAGTGTTGGATCCTGGATCCAGCACTGGTGCATCTCCTGTAAACAGTTGAAAGAATGCGTTTAAGTCATACAGGCGATTTTTAAGGAATATTTGTAGTTTGTGAAAATCGACACTTTGAAACTTTTCTGCTGAAAACCAGACAATGGATTCCTACGGAAGAAAATATAAGTTACTGGTAAGTACGGTTAAAATTACTTTTGAGGATCAGTACTGGGCTGAAAGATGCAGCACTGAGGTCTCTCCTGATAACAGGTGAGTAAATCGGAATTCGTATTTCGGCTGATTTTAGAGGAATATTTTAAAGTTCCAAAACTCCACACTTAGAAGAATTTCCAAGTGAAACCAGTCAATGTTAGCCTATGGAAGGAAATTCAAGTTACTGGTAAGTACGGTTAAAATTACTTTTCAGGACCAGTACTGGGCTGAAAGATACAGCACGGAGGTCTCTCCTTATAACAGGTGAGTAAATCGGAATTCGTATTTCGGCTGATTTTAGAGGAATATTTGTATGTTTCAAAAATCAACACTTAGAAACTTTTTCAGCAAAAAGCAGGCAATTATATACTATGGAAGGAAATTCAAGTTACTGGTAAGTACGGTTAAAATTACTTTTGAGGATCAGTACTGGGCTGAAAGATGCAGCACTGAGGTCTCTCCTGATAACAGGTGAGTAAATCGGAATTCGTATTTCGGCTGATTTTAGAGGAATATTTTAAAGTTCCAAAACTCCACACTTAGAAGAATTTCCAAGTGAAACCAGTCAATGTTAGCCTATGGAAGGAAATTCAAGTTACTGGTAAGTACGGTTAAAATTACTTTTCAGGACCAGTACTGGGCTGAAAGATACAGCACTGAGGTCTCTCCTGATAACAGGTGAGTAAATCGGAATTCGTATTTCGGCTGATTTTAGAGGAATATTTGCACAATGGTGAAGGGAGGGGCGGGGCCTGAGGTGACATCTGTGCAAACGCGCCCCGTGGCGCGTTTTAAGTAGGGGATTAAGTCCCCTTGAATCATGAGGGTCCCTACGGGCCAACTAGCCCACCAGGAACCTCCAGTATGCGCCAGGGGCTGCGTTGCAGAGACGTGTAGAGAGGCCACACCCTTTTACAACACTCTGCAACGCAGCTCCGTGGCGCTCACTGGACGTACCTGGTGGGCTAGTTGGCCCCCAGGGACCCTCAGGATTGAAGGGATTTAATTCCCCATCTTAAAACGCGCCACGGGGCCTGTTTGCACACATGTCACCTGAAGCCCCGCCCCTCCCTTCACCACTGTGCTAACACGCCCGTGGCGCGTTTTAAGTTGGGGGATTAAGTCCCCTTGAATCCTGAGGGTCCCCGGAGTCCAACTAGCCCACCATATACCTCCAAAGCGCCACAGAGCTGCGTTGCAGAGAGGTGTAAAAGGGGCGTGGCCTCTGTACACCTCTCTGCAAGGCAGCCCCTGGCGCATACTGGAGGTTCCTGGTGGGCTAGTTGGCCCCAGGGACCCCCAGTATTCAAGGGGTCGCTCCCTCTCTGCAAACGCGCCAGGGGCGCGTTTGCAGAGTGGTGAAGGAAGGGGGCGGGGCCTGCGGGCCCGATGGTTTTTTTTTTTGGTTTTTGTCTCCTGAAGGGGGCTGTGTGGCCCCCTTCCTTTTTCATGTTTTTGGGCCCTGGGGACCCCATCCCCCAGGGCCTTACCCCTTTTGTAATTAAAATTAAAAAACAAAACGGGAAGGGGCCGCGTGGCCGCCCTTCCCTGGGCCTGTATTGGCCCCGGGGACCCCATCCCCGGGGCATGGCCTTTTTATTTTTTATTTGGAGGGGGCTGCGTGGCCCCCTCCTCAGGCCATTTAAGGCCCCGGGACCCCATCCCCCGGGGCCGGCCTTTCCATTTTTTTATTATTTTTTTTTATTTTTTGGGGAGGGGGCCGCGTGGCCCCCTCCCGGGCCACTACTTGCCCCGGGGACCCCATCCCCCGGGGCCTGGCCTCTCGTTGGGGACTGTGGGGGGTCCCCAAACACCCCACAGTCCCGCCGGCTCCCCGTGTCCTACGGGAGCCGGCATTGCTACACATGGGGAGCAGCTAACATGCTGCTCCCCATGTGGAAAGCAGTCGGCTTTGGATATTGGAAGAGAGAGCAGGTTTCCTGCTCTCTCTTCCAATATCCAAAGCAAGTTTGCAATGACAGGACGGGAGCCGCGAGGCTCCCGTCCTGTCATTGCAAACAGCAGTGTCCCGGGGGTAGGCACCCCGGGACACTGCAGGAGCCGGCCCTGGGGGGTGGCGGTCCCCAGGGCCATCAAGGGCTCCAGGAGGGGGGCCGCGCGGCCCCCCTCCCTTAAATTGCACAGCCCCGGGGAGGTGGTGGTCCCCGGGGCTATGGGGGTCCGTAATGGACCCCCACATTTATTTTGTAAGTGCCCGGGAGGTGGTGGTCCCGGGCGTGTGGGGGCTGGAGCCCCCCACACCTTATTTAACATAAAAAGAAGCCCCGGGGGTGGCGGTCCCCGGGGCTGCGGGAGGGCAGAAGAGCCCTCCCGCACCATTTCTTATATAAAGCCCCGGGGGTGGCGGTCCCGGGGCTTAGGGGCCCTTTGAGGCCCCCACACATAAAATTAACCCCCACCATGCCCCCGGGACTTGGGCCACCCGGGGCAAAATGCAATCGAGCGCGGAGACCGCGCTCGATTTTTTTTTTTTCGGCAGGATTCGCGCACCCCGAGGGCATCCTGCCGATTTTTTTTTTTTGCCCAGGGGCTCCTTGTGGGACCCCCTGAGCAAACCTAGGGGGTCAGGGTGTTTCTACCCTGCCCCCTTTGTGCACTTTGCGCACTTGTTTCTGTCCCTCGGTTCTACCGAGGGACAAAATGGCTGCCAACATTTCCTGAATCGGAATGTTGACAGCCAGCTGACAGCCAATTAACATGCAGCTCGTGATCGGGACGGTGCGCGCAGGGTGCGCTGAGGGTACGCGGAACCTACTCGGCCATAGATATCACTATCTTTTTACTTTTGATTTTCTCAGCAACTACTGAACGGATTTACACCATTTAACAAAAGGGTTCTTTCTGAACCAAGAACTACCTCTTTGCCAAATTTGGTGTAATTCCGTTCAGCAGTTCGGGCTGTAGCCGTGTCTAAAGTTTCCTATGGAAAATTGCATGGGGAAAACGCGTTTTGGGACCCCCTTTTTCTTGGCCCCGCTGACGAATCCCCGAGACTTTCAGGGTAGGAGCGGACCGGAGCGGGCCACAAAGTTTGAAAATTTTGCGAAGATACGTCAACCGGCAAGAGTTATTTCAAATAGAATGTCGCGGATTTCCTATGGATAATAGGTTGTAACTATAACTATCTACTGGCGACCGCCAGTAGATAATATATATATATATATATATATATATATACATATACACATACACATATATATATATATATATATACACACCATTTTTTCTCATACCAATGCAGCTCCCATCTAGGAGGCTAAACAATGTAATAACACATATAAAGCTACATTTGCAAATATATAAAAACACAAGAGGGCAAGTAGCACTTGAACTCTGTTTTTAATGAGTACAACTCATGAAGAAAACACTGCAAATAAAGCAGACATTGTTAGCCTACAGGCTGCATTGTAAACCAATAGCATAGAAAATGAAAGCATTTTCTTACAAAAAAAAAAAAAAAACTGGCACGTGCCTTTAAGGCAGCCATGACCCCTAGCTTCCCATCAAGCCTCAGGGGTGACAGTTAGGTCAGTTGTTCTTTGCGTAACCCTGAAGAACAGGGCCCAAAGATACTCTTTAACAGTGAAGAGAATCTCATTTGCCTGGGGAGGAGGGTGGGTTGCTTATGACTTTGATGAGGATACCCCTGGAAGAGAACTAGGATTACAGGTAAGTAACTTATCCTTCTCTTCCACGGGATCCTCATCAATAGTCATAAGCACTGAATAGAATAGCAAGCCCAATCCTCACCCTGCAGGCAAATGAGAAAGAGAGAATGACCCAACATACATTAACAGCCGTAATCAGCTGTTGAACAGATTCCTCAAGGAGGCCTGGCCTACTTGGGTGTCTGATTTGGAGTCTGAATCTAGACAATAGTGCCTCGTAAATGTATGGACGGACCTCCAAGTCGCCGCCTTACAGATTTCAGAAATAGGCACGTTCTGAAGAAAAGCAGTCGTAGCCACTTTTCATCTGGTAGAATGCGCCTTGGGAGTAAACCCAAGGGGCCTCTGCGCTAACTGATAAGCTAGCATGATACATGAAACTATCCATCTGGAGATGGACCGCTTTGAAGCTGGAAAACCCATTCTGATCGACCCATAGTTAACAAATAGTTGATCAGATTTTCTCGTGGACTTGGACCTATCCAGATAGAATTTTAAAACTCTTTTCAGGTCCAGGGAGTGTAAAGCCCTCTCAGCTGGAGTGGAGGGATTAGGGAAAAAGGTGGGCAGAGAGATGGTCTGATTTACATGAAAATCTGACACCACCTTAGGGAGGAAAGAGGGATGAGTCCTCAATACGACCCTATTAAGATGGAAGACGGTATAAGGTTCCTTAGAGCAGAGGGCCTGTATTTCGCTCACTCTGTGAGCTGACGTGATCGCTACCAAAAAAGCCGCCTTCCAAGAAAGGTGTTGTAAGGTTGCTTTGTGTATAGGTTCGAAAGGCGGACCCATCAATTTTGATAGCACCAGGTTTAGCTCCCAGGGTGGTGAAGGAGGCCGGACTGGAGGGTAGACCTTCTTTAGACCCTGTAAAAAGTCTTTAACAACCTGCAGCTGAAAGAAAGAAGGTTGAGAAGGTGATCGTCTATATGCAGTGATAGCTGCTAAGTGCACCTTAATGGAAGGAAACTTCAAGCCTGCTTTCGCCCGATAAAGCAGGTATGGAAGGATGACCTCTTCCTGTCCTTTGGTTGGGTTATAATGGTTTTGAACACACCACATATAAAAACGCTTCCACTTGCACGCATATGAGTGTCTAGTGGACGGCCTTCTTGCTTCTTTTAAACTGGACATGCAGTCCTGTGGCAGTCCTAAATGGCCATACTGGAGGACCTCAGGAGCCATGCTGCCAAGCTCAGTGAGGGAAGGTTGGGGTGATGAATCCTCCCGTTCATCTTGGACAGCAGGTCCGGCCTGCACGGCAGCCTCCTGTGAGGGCATTCCGACAGGTGCAGAAGGTCCGGGTACCACCATTGTCTCGGCCAGTCGGGGGCAATTAGTATCATCCTCGTGTGGGAATAAGACAGCTTGGTCACCACCTTCGGGATGAGAGGAAGAGGTGGAAAGGCGTACACAAATGCCCCTGACCAGTCTATCAAAAGGGCATTCCCTTTCGACCCTGGTCGGTAGAACCTTGAGGCGAAGTCTCGGCATTTTGTATTTTCGTCGTCCGCGAAGAGGTCGATGGTGGGACGACCCCAAGCCTGGAATATGTCTTCGACAACCTCGTCGTTGAGAACCCAGTCTTGTCTGTCCTCGAAGTGATGACAGAGCATCCGCTCTCACGTTCTGTTCTCCCGGCAGGTGGACTGCTGTGATTGATAGGTTCCGTGCCAGGAGCCAATGCCAGAGAGTTTGAGCTTCCAGTGACAGTATGCGAGAACGAGTTTCCCCCCCGTTTGTTCAGGTAGTACATGGTGGTGGTATTGTCCGTCTGTACTAAGATTGAACTTGCCTGAATCGAAGGGAGGAAAGCCTTGAGGGCCAAGTGAACTGCTCTTAGCTCCAGCATGTTGATGTGATAGGATCGCTCTTTTGGTGACCATAGACCTTGTGTCTGGAGGGATCCCATGTGGGCTCCCCAGCCCTGGAGGGAAGCGTCCGTGATCAGTGTTTGAGAGGGAGGTGCTTGATGAAAAGGTATCCCGACTTGCATATTCTCCTTCCTCATCCACCATGGGATGGAAGCTCTTGCTGCGTTTGAGAGACTTATTTTGTCGTCCCAGCGAGCTGTCTGCTGGTCCCACTTGTCCTCCAGAGCCTGCTGAAGATGACGCATTCGTAGTCTGGCATTGGGGACCAGGAAGATGCAGGATGCCATCGACCCTAACAGGGAGGCAATCTGACGCACCGACAGCCTTCTGTTGTCCAGAACAAGCTTGCATTTCTGTATGATGGAAAACTGTCTCTCCTCCGAAGGAAACACTTTTCCTACCTCGGAGTCTACTAGAGCGCCTAGATAATGGATTCTCTGCGTTGGTTGTGGAGTCGATTTGTCGAAGTTCACATGAAGGCCCAGCTGGTGACAAAGTACTATGCATTGCAGGAAATGACTCCTCACACTGTGTGGTGAGGGACCCTTCAACAGCCAGTCGTCTAAGTACGGGTACACGAAGATGCCTTTGCGGCGTAGTGCGGCTGCCACTACTGCCATGCACTTCGTGAACACTCGGGGAGCTGACTTCAACCCGAAGGGTAGAACCTTGAACTGGTAGTGAGAAGATCCCACCAGGAATCTCAGGTATTGTCTGTGATGCTGGTTTACAGGTACGTGAAAGTATGCATCTTGCAGATCCAGCGAACACATCCAATCTCCCTGCCTGAGATGTGGATATATTTGATGGAGAGCCAACATGCGAAACTTCTCCTTTCTGATTGATTTGTTGAGTGCTCGCAGATCCAGAATGGGTCTGTATTTGGCTTTTCGACCCTTCTTCTTTACCAAGAAGTATCTTGAGTAGACCCCTCTCCCTCTTTTAGATATTGGAACCTTCTCGATGGCTGACTTTCTGAGAAGGGTGCAACTTCGTTCTGTAATATTTTCATCTGGTGACACAATGATTGAACCGGAGGGATTGAGGGAGGGTGGCGTCGAAAACGTAGAGAGTACCCATTCTGCAGCGTAGCTAACACCCACTGGTCCTTTGTGATAGCTCGCCACTCTTCGAGATGATTTGCAATACTTCCCCCCACTGGAGTGGTGAACGGCGACGGGGGAAGTGGACACTCATTGTTTGGCCTGCGTCTTGGCGGAGGTGTTAGCCTGACGCTGGTTTCCTCTTCCTCTGGAAGAGCGCCTGCCTTGATATTGAGATCTTTGTTGACCTTGCTGATCCTGATTTTTCTGCCAATGAGGGGTTTGAACCCTCTGTTGGGAGGATCATCGATTGTAAGGCCTGAATCGTTTGCGGAATTCCTTCTTCTTTTCTGGACCCACGGCCTTTAGTGTGTCTAGTTCCGTTTTCATCCGGGACATTTCTTTATCCGTGTGAGCCCCAAACAGGGATGATCGGAGAAGGGAAGATTCAGGATGCACGACTGCGCTTCTGGCTTGAGCGCTGTGAGTCAGAGCCAAGATGTTCTTCTAGCGCATATTCCATGCGCATAAGCATGCGCCGAAAGAGTAGCTCCATCAGCTGCAGCGCTGATAACTTGGTTAGCCACCAAGCTGCCTTCATGCAAGATCTCCTCAAAGTCCTTGCGGTCTTCCTGTGGCAACTTCTCTGTGAATCTTTGTAAGGAGTCCCACAGAGACCTGTCATACCGGCCCAAGAGAGCCGATGCACTTGAGACCTTCAACATAGAGGCTGATGTACCACAAACCTTCCTTCCCCACGAATCCTGTGTTTTACTCTCCTTGTCTGGTGGAACAGTAGAGGAGGAAGCAATAGCATGAGTCTTTTTTGCTGCAGCAATAATCACAGAATCCGGAGGGGGATCAGATCTAAGGAAGAGTGGGACGTCTTCTGGTGAGCGGTACTTCTTCAAAATTCTAGCTGGCGCGGTCTTAACTGTCGCCGGCGTAAGAAAAATGTCCATCACTGGCTCTATGAGGCCCGGTACCAATGGTAGCAGAGGTCTAGATGCTGCCCTTTGGTGCAAAGTCTCAAAAATCACAGAAGACTTACTCTGACGAGTCGGCATAGGAATGCCTAGCTTCGTTGCCCCTCTGCCAAGAATGTCCTGAAAAGTGGTAACATCATCCACCGGAGAGACTCTCGACGGCGGACTGTCAGTGAGGGTAGGTGAGTAGTCTCTGTGGGACGTGCGAGTGGAAGAGGATGAAGAAGTTGGGGATCTGAATCTTCTCCTCCTGCTTCTAGATCGAGATCTCCTTCTGTGCGAGTGCACAGAAGTGCGGCTGCGAGCTCTGGCTCTTGCAGGGGTGCGTTCCCTATCCACGGTCTGTACCAGACGAGCCAACGGAGATCTGTGAAGAGGGCTCGAGTAATGCTGCGCCCTTGTGCCTGGAGCCGTGGCCCAGTGATTTAAGGGTCTGTTCCATCGTGGCGAAAGATGGATGGAAGGTGATCTTTGCCTCTCTCGCCCTTCAGGAGACCGTGTAGGGGAAGGAGAGTTCACCCCTTCCTGTGCAGGTGTGGTCGGAGAATCTTGGTGTCCTCTGGACACTGGACTGCCGGACGTCGAGATCACCACCCCCGGTGACCTTGACGTGGATCCTCTGTGAGAACTGGGAGAACCTGTTCTAGATGTCGGAGATGGTGACGAGGAGAGACTCACTGGACGTGAGGCCTCTTTGGACTGGTGTCTCGACGTTGATCTGGAACGCCTCTGCACAGAATGTCTTCTCGACGGAGACGACTGCCTCGACGTCGACTTTCTCCTCTTGGATGGAGGGCTCAATCTTGCAGTTGACCGGCCTCTCGATGTCGAACGCCTACTTGACGCCGACGGAGTACCGTGTTTCGACGTCAGCCGTCTTTGCTATGAAAGACCGGTGTCTCAACGTCGACCGGCGGTGTGCTGCCGTCGATGGAGATCTCTGCTTCGACGTCGAAGATCTTTGCACTGACCTCGACGGAGATTTTTGTCTCGATGTCGACGATGGAGTATGGTGTATCGACGTCGAAGATCTTTGGGCTGATTTTGACAGAGACTTCTGCCTTGACGTCGAAAGTGTCCTATGTCTCGACGTCGAAGATCTTTGGACTGATCTCGACAGAGATCTATGCCTCGACGTCGAACGCCGTTGACGAGGCGACGACGGAGTGATGTGTCTTGACGTCGAACGCCGTTGACGAGGCGACGACGGAGTGATGTGTCTCGACGTCGAACGCCTAGTCAGCGTCGACGGAGACGTGTCCCTCGACGTTGATCGTCGCCTGGTTGACGTCAACGGAGGACCTGTTACCTTCGTCGACGTTGATCCAGTCGTCGATTTCTGCATCAACGTAGTCATCGACGCCGATTTCTTCGTCGTCGGCAGCTTCGACGTCGATCCCG
The DNA here is from genome assembly GCA_963921515.1 of Calotriton arnoldi. Classification (NCBI taxonomy): domain Eukaryota; kingdom Metazoa; phylum Chordata; class Amphibia; order Caudata; family Salamandridae; genus Calotriton; species Calotriton arnoldi. The sequence continues at coordinate 740,834 of CAWUFW010002282.1, read as the reverse complement.
ACGCCGATGGAGAACAGGCCCGGGACCTTGGCTCTCGACGTCGACCGAGTTCTCTTTTTCTGCTGCCTCACTGGAGACCTACCTCTTTCAGAGAGGCCATAAAGTCGAATCCTCTCCCTGTCTTTGATGGTCCTTCTCGACAACTTCTTACAATGATGGCAGTTGGTAGAAGAGTGAGAATCAGGGAGGCAGAGAATACACACAGGGTGTGTGTCTGATCTGGCCTTCTTCTTGCCACAGGCAGGGCAAGGATCAAATAAAGAAGGCATTCTTGAAGAAAATAAACCTTTTCTGCAACTCAAAAAAGGTAACACTCACTCCAAGGCAAAAAGACGTCGAATGAAAGTGCCAAAACTAGAAAATTATCAGGTATTTTTTGACAGAAAGCCAAAAAAGGAAGAGCTGTGAATCCAGGGTCCTGACTGAAGGAGCCGGAAAGAACAACTGACCTAACTGTCACCCCTGAGGCATGATGGGAAGCTAGGGGTCATGGCTGCCTTAAAGGCACAGTGCCAGTTTTTTTTTTTTGTAAGAAAAATGCTTTCATTTTCTATGCTATTGGTTTACAATGCAGCCTGTAGGCTAACAATGTCTGCTTTATTTGCAGTGTTTTCTTCATGAGTTTTACTCATTAAAAACAGAGTTCAACTGCTACCTGTCCTCTTGTGTTTTTATATATTTGCAAATGTAGCTTTATATGTGTTATTACATTGTTTAGCCTCCTAGATGGGAGCTGCATTGGTATGAGAAACAAGCATTTGCAATGCAATAGGTCTCGCATTACTGAAAGTTTAAGCTATTGGCATTGCATTATTATTAGCAACGCCAATAGAGAGGTTGCAACTGTAAGCAAAGGGATAATGTAAAGTGAGATATGTGTTCCTAAAGGGAAATCTGGAGCCTATTTTTGTAGATTAAGTGGAAATTGTAGTGTTGTTTGTTTCTTGTAAGGAGAAGCAAAGCAGTACACATACAGGCAAGTACACACACACATAGAAATAGACACAGACATAGAGATGCAGACACAGACATGCACACACAAAGACAGATACAGCAAACATACAGAGACGCATATACAGAGATGTACATATAGACACAGACACAAGGAGATCAAAAAGTAAACACAGATATGCACATACAGTAACGAGATGTACACAGAAAAACAAAGATACACATATACAGACAGACACATACACACAGACAGAAACACAAGCAGAGATGCACATATAGAGACTATAGAAACAAAAGTGCATACACAGACATACACAAACATTCATGCACATACAGAGACATATTGCACATACAAAGACAGTAATACACACACAGACACAGTGATGCACAGACAAAAACAGTAATATACATAGACAGTCATGCACACAGATGAGTGTTGCACATACAGAGGCAAATACACAAACACGTACACACAGACACAGTGATGCACTCAGAGACATAATGCACACACACAGAGACAGAGACAGTAATGTACACACATACACAGTGATACACACACATACACAATGTATCGAAGCAATACTTGTATGCGATCTTTACAGAATGTGTATATCATACATTATGTTTCATGTCCTGCATGTCCACTTTTACTGTTGTTTTTCTTACTATTAGCTTACTTGTAATGCCCATCTTGCATACATTTGCAGCGAGCGCATTAACAAAGCGAACACGCGCTAATTAAAAGCACATGCTTAATTACGTATTGAATAACACTGCTGCACGTTACAGACACCACTGAGCATGAACGCTTACATTTCTCAAGAAGCTACAACATGCACACGCCTCCAACTACATAATCGTGGCTTTTAAAGATGTACTCGAGATTCTCTTATATACACTATGATTGTTATCACAAACATACAATAATAACGTCACTATCCATTGCATAACCCCTGCCCTCTCGGGTGGTAATTAACAATTGCGTCAGAAACAAAGGTAACTTTTGCAGGGGTTTAGAACAGGGGTTTAGAATAATAGAGTGAACGCCGTAAGCTCACTAGATATGCGGCAGGGGAGGGAAGGGGGCATTCATCCGATTCTTTGTGTAGAGAGTCCGAGCACAGGGCAGGCACTGCGGCGCTAGAACGGGCTCACACAAACTGGCACTGTAAAGAAACGGTGTGTCAGCAGCAGCGGGGCTGTGCACACTGGACAGTATGACTAATTCCCAGAAACTAAAAACTCGCAACACTAAAGCCACTGCGCGTAACGATATTCATTTCACAGTTGTAAGAAGCAGGTAGTTTTACACAGTCTACAATTTAGTGCGCGCATTCTTAATTATTTGTAATTAAAGCACTAAACACTACATTGCGTAAACAGCGGTGTCATCGTGCCAGCATTATTGTACGAGACGGCGTTTGTTTTATTTGCGCATACATAGACGACAACAAAGCAAAACCAATGGTGTGTGAAAGGCAGCGAGTCTTCTAAGACCCTCAATGCTGCCCGGTGCAGGGTTCCACCTCCAATTCACTTTGGGTTCGCTATCAAAATAATGAGGCAAGCGCTGGAAACTGGAAGACAAGAAAAAGGTTTATTTCTCATGAGGAGATCACGTCAACTGCAGACACCGGGATGTCTGAGGGAGGTGTTCTGCTGATAACTCCTTTGGCTCTTCCTTTTATACAGGTTTGACACAATGCATTGGTTTCATCAACATGGTTACACAAGCTTGGGGTCCCCGCCCGGGCAGGTTGTCACACAAGCCCAACAGTAATTCTCTTCCCACCCAGGTCAAACAGACAATCTTATCTTGCAGCTGGACCTTGCTTCAGGGTCTAAAACATGTGAGACCGGCCAGATCTAAGAGTCCGTTCTGTTGATAAAAACAGGTCCCATTGTTGGTAACAACAAGTCTTGCTGTTTGCAGTGCAATAAATCATGTTGCAAGAGTCTTTTGGTGTTTGGAACCTGTTTGTGTAACTAGGTGCAGTGAGGGGTAGAGTGTCCAAAGGTTTGCCTGAAAACAGAGATGAGAGGAAAAACGAGTTTGTGGCAGCAAGTGGCGCTGAGGTTTGTTGCGGCAAATAGAGTTTATAGTCCCTAGCACACGTACCAGGTGGGTCAGAGGGATGCTAGTAAGGGCAGGGCGAAACAAAGGTGACCAGAGTACAAAATGGCTGTGATAGATTAAAATGACTGCAACTTATGTGTACATAGAATTCCACCAGACAAGATGGCGCAGGTAATGTTCACGATTGTCGTTTTGCTTTTAACAGTGGCCCCTTTGAACATAACTAGCCAGCTTGTCAGTCTATTTCGATCTCCATAATGTCCTGTATCTCTTGATCATACATTACTCTCATTTTTGTTAGCTGAGTGTCCATAGTCTTAGGGCGCAAGGTAGTTATGCAAAGAGAACACAAAGGTGGTATACAGTGTATACCCAAACAACAACCACATATTGTCAATACTGGGACCAAGAGAATCATTGATATTTTCCAACCCCACTCCTTCAAGATGCCCCAAAGCCAACTTTCAATTGTCCAAGTCTCTGATCCTTGATGAATTTCTGAAGATAGTCTATGGAGATGTTCGATTGCTTCATAGACAGAAGGTGAATTATCAGGAATGTATACACAGCAGCTGGCACCGATGATGCGGCATGCTCCTCCACGGTCCGCTAGTACCACGTCCAGGACCATGCGATTTTGCAGGGTAACCAGACGGATCGCTTGGAGCTCAGCAGAGTTGTTGGTGAGGATGCCAGCAGTGACGTTCAGGGCGGTCTCTACCGCTTGGGACAGATGTCTGATGGCTCGGCTGTTTGCCATCGGACCCCATAGCGGGACGAGCCCTTTTGCTGCGTCGAGGAACTGTGATGAGGCAGAGTCTGCTTGATCAATGTCTTTAGAACGCTTTTCTCGATGATGCTCTGCAGGGGATGTGTAGGTTGGTGGCAAAACAAAGGCGATGTAGCACGTGCCCCCCAGAGTCTTGGGAGCCAGGTGTAGGCTTTGGTTCCACAAACAAAGTACATATTGGGTGATGCAACAAGCGCTGGGGGTTGGCAGTGTTCAAAGTCCTTACAATGCTACAGGTGCTGTGACCCACATTCTTAGTCCCACGGCCTTCAATGCATACAAGGCCAGAGACGTTCACCACAGATAGGGCCACCGTCAGTGTTGCAGCAGTTCTTTTCTTCAGGTAGGAAAATGTGGCTCTGTTAGGATTATTGAACACTTGCATTTCCACTCGTTCTTTGGAGGGGACATTAATCTGGAATGTCGCATTGAAGGTGTGAGGGCAGAAGGGGGCGGCTGTCCTTCCTGTTTTGTTTCGCCAGAACTCGTTGTAGAACTGGGCGATTGTTCCGTCGGAAGTGGCATTGTCTTTGTAACTTTCTTGTAGGAGCATCATCCAGGCAAGGCAAGATCCGTGAATAGAAAAGGGCGAAGGGATGAAAGGGATGGAATGTTCAGTGGCATGTGGTAACAGCCCACAGACCCAACAGTTGGTAGCATTGGTGGCAAGATTGTGCTGGTGCAACATCTGCACGAAAGAATTATTCCAGAATTCTTTGCGTCGTTCTCGAAGATGTGGCGGTAGTGATACCAGGTAGTGTTCTTTCTTGGTGGTTGGTTGCATGGTGGGTGACAATGTTCTGTACGCAGGTGCATTCTCTTCAATGATCCAGAGTGCGACCATTAGCAGGAGACAGGTGAGAAATGCGGCTACAAGTGCAATTGTCTTTGTGCTATGCAGGTTAGCAGTCTTGGTGTCTTTGCGGTGGTTTTGCAGGTGTTCAGTTTCTTCCATCATCTTCGAGGAGCTCAACAACTGTTAGGACCACAGACTTTTGTCTGGCGCTTTCCTGGTAGCGTTGTTTGACTGTGCTACCGATCTGAGACCTTGACTTAGTTAGTGGCCTGGTCGTTGGAGCTCCCTCCTTTCGTCGATCTTAGGTTGTACCCTTTCCTGGATGGCACCGTGGGGTCGGGAAATTCTGATAGTTCGAGGGTGTCTTCTTGTGGGTAGCAACTCAGAGCTGGTCGGTCTCTCGCGAGTACTTCCTCTTGCACCTCCACCCCTTCACAGGTTGCCAGGGTTGGAGGGACTCGTTTGTAATGATGAGCGTGCAGCCAGTTTCGTTTTCCTTCCACTCGGAGGGCAGTTCGGGTGGTGATCAGGACTTGCCAGGGGCCCGTCCACCTAGGCTCCAGATTCTTCGTTCTTTGGAAGTTGCGAATCAATACATGGTCGCCTGGCTTTATTTCATGTCCCGGGCCCCTGGATACGTCAGGCAAGGCTTGCTGCACCTGTTGGTGGATAATTGTTAGCTCGTTTGTCAATTTATGCAAGTAATCCGACATTCTTGTGTGCCTGTAGTCTGTATGTCCCTTACAGTGGTCCTAGCGTCAGTCCATCGTTCAGCTTGTGACCTGGTCACATACATTCGTGTCGTAGTTCTGTCTCCTGCCGTGGCTCGGGCAGTAACGTCTGCTAGTGCATTTCCCTGTTCAATGAGATCAGTCACTTTCCTATGTGTTTGGCATTTTATCACTGCTAACTTCTTGGGGAGGAGGACTGCTTGCGTCAAGGCGGAGACTAAATCTCCATGCAGGATGGGTGTACCGTGTGAAGTCAGGAACCCTCTTTCTTTCCATAAGATCCCAAAAATGGTGAACCACCCCGAAGGCATATTGGCTGTCGGTGTATATGTTAACTGTCGTGTCAGTCGCTAAGATACATGCTCGTGTGAGGGCAATGAGTTCTGCAGCCTGGGCTGAACGTTGGGGAATACGGGCTGTTTCCAGAACAGTTCGGGCTGTGGTGACAGCGTATGCAGCTGAGGTGGTGCCGTCGGGGAGTTAGATGCACGAACCATCCACCCATAGTTCTCCATCTGGTTCTAGAAAGGCGGTGTCTCTGAGATCTATTCTACTCTGTTTGTTCATCGGTTAGTGTCACACAGTCGTGTAGTGGAGTCACGCTAGGATCATTTTCGGGTAGGGGTAACAGTGTGGCTGGATTGAGGGTGGTGCATCGCTTTAGGGTAATGTGCGGTGCTAGCAGGGTCAACTCATATCCTGTCAGTCGGGCGCTAGTCAAGTGTTGGGTTTTGGTCTGGTTTAGTAGTGCGTCGACTGCATGGGGTACTAAAACAGTGACTGGATTGGAGAGTACTATTCCTTTGCTCTGGCGTATCGATACTGCTGCAGCTGCCACAGCGCGCAGGCACGCTGGCAGCGCTCTGGCTACTGGATCGAGGGTGGCAGAGAAATATGCACAAGGGCGTTGTTTGTGACCAATTGATTGTGTTAGGACAGACAATGCACATCCTTCCCTCTCGTGCGTGTAGAGGAAGAATGGTTTGGAGTAATCCGGAGTTCCTAGGACAGGCGCTGAACAAAGGGCATTGCGTAGTTCTTTAAAGGCTGACTGGCATTCGGGGGTCCAGGGGAGAGGTGAAGGGATGTCTTTAGCTAGGAGGGAGAGAAGGGGTTTGACAATGAGGCTAAAGTTCGGTAACCACTGTCGAAAAAATGAAGTGAGACCTATCAAAGAGCGGACTTGTTTCTGATCTTTGGGGACAGGGGTGTCTAGAATTGTCTGGATCCTGTCAGGCGTGAGTTTCCTCCCTTCTTTGGATAAAAGGTGACCCAAATAGGTCACTTGTGATTTACAGAACTGCAATTTCTTTCGGGAGACCTTGTGACTATTCTCAGCAAGAAAATGGAGTAGTTTGATGGTGGCTGTGACGGCTATTGGTATGGTGTCCGCTGCTAGAAGGATGTCGTCTACATATTGTATTAGTGCCACTCCATCTGGCAATTGTATGGCGTCCAACTGTCTTTTAAGCGCCTGGCTATAGATGCTTGGGCTCTCAGTGTACCCCTGAGGTGCTCTGCAAAATCTGTACGAACGGGAGTTTAGGGTGAATCCAAATAGATAGCGGCTGTCCTTGTGTATAGGTATGGAAAAGAATGCGTTTTTGAGGTCAATTACAGTGAAGGTGGTGGCAGTGGAGGGATTAAAGTCAAAATTGTTGTGATGTCGGAAACTACTGGGTATTGTGGTACTACGATTTTGTTTATCTCCCGCAGGTCAATGATGAAGCGGTAGGCTTTTCCGTCTCCCTCTCCCTATCTCTTTACAATCGGTAGTATGGGACTGTTACAAACGTTGCTCACTACTTCCTCTACCACCCCTGCCTCTACCAAAGAGTGTATGATCTCTGTCAGTGCCTTCTCACCCTCTGGCGATATTTTGTACTGCGGTACTTTCGGTAGGGTTGCATCCTGTCGTATTGTTACGTGTACTGGGTCAATCATCATTTGTCCTACGTCTGAATCAGCCCTAGCCCATAAGTGTGATGGCAAAGTGTCCAGTAGGGATGCGTCAGTCTCGGAGATGGGAAACATGTGCTGAGAAGGGTTCTCTCTATGGCGCTGGGGGTTGTCATACAGGACGACACGCACTCAAGTCTGGTGAGCATCTGATAGTCGCTTGGAAGTGTTTCAAAAGGTCAAGACCCATAATGGGGTCTGGGGTGTTGGAAGAGAGGAGGAATGTCGTTTCGACGCTATTGTTGTCAAGGTTAAAAGGGATCGGTCGGGACAAAGGGTTGGTGGAGGGCGTACCGTCAACTCCTATTGAGGTCACATGTGAGCCTGACAAGGGTGCCCTTGGAATCAGTCGTTTGGATAGTGCACTACGTGTTGCTCCCGTGTCTACCAGAAATGGCGACTTTGTGCCCAGGACCTCAGCGGTAACATAAGGGCCTTGCTGATCAACATAGAGTTCGACTGGATCCCTCCCTTGCCCCTGGCTGTCCTATGCAAAGTCGTACGTATTGTCATAATCTGTCTGTTGGTACTGATTCTGTTTGGGATGGTCAAATGTGTTCACTCTTCCTGGCCTTTCCTCGCTTGCTTCACTCGCGTACCCTCTCCCACGTCCTCTTCCTCTCTGTCCACTTGCTATTTCCCTCGCCCCTCTGCCCCTACCAGCTCCTAACAAAGCCAGGTATTGGGTTTTCCAGTGTCCATATTCTTTGCAAAATGCACATTGATCCTGTCCTAGGTCTTGGCGTCCTACATATGATGTCGATTAATTGTTTCTAGGTGGCTGTACTCTAGGGGTATTCTGCTGGTATCCTCCCCTATATTGCTCCCTTCCTGTATTCGCCCCCTGGAGTTGTGCTACCATTACCCTTTCCTTCAAGTCCTTCTTTTTCCTTTCTGTAGCCCTGTCATTTTCGTTTCTCTGATGCTCATAGTACTGGGCCATTTGGAGAATGGCCGCCGGTTTAGATGCTGCCCAACTACTTTCGCTGGCTTGTAATTTCTGGGATACATCTGGCAGTAGTCCTTTGACATAGTTCTGCACAAATAAGTGGTGTCCGGTTGCGGTGGACATGTCTTGTCCACTGTAATCGGAGAACACCGTTTCAAATCTGGAGAAATACTCTGAGACATCCTCTTGTGGTTTCTGGCGGCATGCGGTTACTATGGACCAGTCTATCTTTTTCTCTGGGATCAGCGTTTTCACTTTCTGCACTATTTTGTCAGGGAGGTCCAATATTGCTTTAACCGGTTTTTGACCAGGGTTCCGCTGTTTATCTAGTGTGTTGAGTTGTTCCCAGGTATGACCAAGCAGTTCGGTATGGTCTATTTTCCTAATCTGTTTCCACACATCTGCTGGCAAACATAACCCGAAGAACAAGTCTATGTCGGCAAGTGTCATTATTGTTGATCCCAGAGCGGTACCTAGCTCGGTGTAAAAGGCGGTGGGGTTCTTTCGTGAATCCGGTAAAGATTTACGGAACGTCAAAATGTCCTGTCTGTCCCATGGTTGATACACCCAATTGTAGACCACCCTTCCTCTAGCGTCTTGATGGTTCATATCGTCATGAGTCCCTTGTCCTCTAGGAGGTACCCAATAAGGGGCAGCTTCTTTTATCGGCATCTTGCTATCTGGTTTTTCCACCGGGGGTCCTGCTATCTTAGATGTCCTGTCCTTATCTATCCGTCCTTGTTCCACGAGGTGACGGAATACCTCCAGTGTGGATGAAAAGAGTTCTGTAACATCGTTGTCGCCTTCATCTCCGGTGTCTACCTTCCTATAGAGAGCCACTAGCCGCTCGGGCCCTACATCTTGGTACTTCTCTTCATATGCAGTAAGAGTGTGGTAACAGAGACGTACAATAAAGTATCGTTTGCGGTTTTCAACAGAGGAGTTGCATATGTCAGTTACATACTCTTCTGTCTCCTTCCTATCTATGAGGGATTTAACTATTTTATCAATGCCTGCTCGCTCATTTTTACTTAATCGCGGGACCCTGGGCGCTCCTTTTATTTTGATCTTACCTCTACTACTGTATCCTTTGATGAGGCATTTGGTGTGGGTGACTCGGTGGGAGCAGAGGCGGTGGAGACTGAGGCGATCGTGCCATCTCCGGCTATACTTTGGTGGTCCTGGCGTTGTACTACGGGATGAGTAGGGGCGTAAGGGGGTGGCATGTATATGATTGGGGGACCTAACAATAAATCATCATCTACCCTTTGTTTTGCTGGTAACTTGGGGTAAAGAGTCGAGGGCGTTCTAACAGGGCATTGACCTGATATTTTTGATTCCTGTTCCTTTTTATCGATTTCTTTTTCTTTTAGTTTTTCTTCTAATCTTTTACAGGCTTGGTAAGCTGATTTTCGCGTTTCTTTAACTTGTCTAGCTTCGTCCCTTTTCTTTCTTTGAGCTGCCTCTTTTCGCCATAAACCAAAACTGTCAAACATGGCTGGTCTAGTTTTCTTTTTGTGGTGAGCTAATTCTAACGTTTCTATTTTAGCGGGATCGAAAGATCCCGTCAGTGGCCACTGATTTACCCGGTCCTTCCTAGTGTATTTATGCCATAGTTTGCTATAAGCTACGGTGGCTAATCCATACTTTACGTACATGTCCTTGTTAGGGGTGCCTTCCGGCGGTGCCGGCTGACTGACCTCTAACGAACGGTCTGGTCCAAAACAATTACAATCAAACAATCTAGAGAAAACAGGCATGACGTATTTATCGGTCAAAAATGAATATCTCAATCAATCAATTTAGACAAAAAGTCTGCACTACCGGTCCTTCGCTGCCTGCAAAGAGAGAGAATATTCCTATTCTTCGTTGTTTGCAAGCACGGAAATGTCGCAAATAACTCAATATCAAAAAAGGAATACTAGTATTTCAATCAAACTATTCAATCAATCAATTTAAGTCGTTTTTTCACGACCTTACCCGGACCGTATGGACGGTTCTTCGTCTTCCCCTTCCAGCGCCTGGTTGTCCTCTCACTCCAACAATCAATGCGGCATTCCTCTAAGGTCCCAGTCAGGCCCGCAGGTCACTCGAGAGAGGTCCGTTCGGAACCGGTGAAGTTTAGTCGATCGGCAGCCAGACAAGGGTCTTCTCAGGCAGGTATACCCCAATCGTTTAGTCGTTCACTCCGTCGTTAGGACCTCTCTACCGGACCCACGCGTCGCTGATGGGCCCCTCGCTGGGCGCCAATTTGTGAAAGGCAGCGAGTCTTCTAAGACCCTCAATGCTGCCCGGTGCAGGGTTCCACCTCTAATTCACTTTGGGTTCGCTATCAAAATAATGAGGCAAGCGCTGGAAACTGGAAGACAAGAAAAAGGTTTATTTCTCATGAGGAGATCACGTCAACTGCAGACACCGGGATGTCTGAGGGAGGTGTTCTGCTGATACTCCCTTGGCTCTTCCTTTTATACAGGTTTGACACAATGCATTTGTTTGATCAGCATGGTTACACAAGCTTGGGGTCCCCGCCCCGGGCAGGTTGTCACACAAGCCCAACAGTAATTCTCTTCCCACCCAGGTCAAACAGACAATCTTATCTTGCAGCTGGACCTTGCTTCAGGGTCTAAAACATGTGAGACCGGCCAGATCTAAGAGTCCGTTCTGTTGATAAAAACAGGTCCCATTGTTGGTAACAACAAGTCTTGCTGTTTGCAGTGCAATAAATCATGTTGCAAGAGTCTTTTTGGTGTTTGGAACCTGTTTGTGTAACTAGGTGCAGTGAGGGGTAGAGTGTCCAAAGGTTTGCCTGAAAACAGAGATGAGAGGAAAAACGAGTTTGTGGCAGCAAGTGGCGCTGAGGTTTGTTGCGGCAAATAGAGTTTATAGCCCCCAGCACACGTACCAGGTCGGTCAGAGGGTCAGAGGGATGCTAGTAAGGGCAGGGCGAAACAAAGGTGACCAACAGAGTACAAAATGGCTGTGATAGATTAAAATGACTGCAACTTATGTGCACATAGAATTCCACCAGACAAGATGGCGCAGGTAATGTTCACGATTGTCGTTTTGCTTTTAACAGGTGCGCGCGCACCACAAAGAAGCAAGGGAGCGCGGCAGCGATGCAAACGCGCGCTGCTGCATTCCCTGGTACTACAGCAACGGAAGTGACTAAATCTCCATGTTATTAGCTGCGGTCAGGGTTTCTGCTCGGCGAGTCTCATTTCAGCAGTTTTCGGTGGTAATGGTGGCAGCTTTCTGATTAACAGCCATGTAACTTGTTTCTCCGATGAATGTCTCTCTTGCGCGCTTTACAATCTCGTGCTTTAACTAATGAACTCGCTGCAGCGTGAAATGCACGGACATGGCAGACTAATGATCACGCCATGATATAGTGTTCCCTCTTAATGGAGGGCTCATAATTCGTTTTGCGATTTTCAACATGAAACTAAACAGTGGTGCGCGCGCACCACAGAGGACCGGGGGGAGGGAGCGCGGCAGCGAGGCGAACGCGCGCTGCTGCGCGTGCTAGCCACCAGTGGGAATGGGAGGAGCAAAGGCGGGACATGCGCCCGCCTTTGCCCAATCGCGTGCTGTATTTATTAAAAAAAAAAAACACGCGAAAGCCAATAACAGCAGGCGAAAGCAAAACCACACGCACGAGCGTGTGGTTAGCTTTCTAAAGCCCGTACAAGAGGTCTCGCGCTGCGCGAGCAGTTCTGCGCACTGCAACGCTAGGCGCGAGACCTAAAAATGATATATGTATATATATATATATATATATATATATATATATATATATATATTTTCCATATATAATTTTTATTATTTCCGGGGTCCCCGCACATGGGCGGGAATATTCAGTGCTTATGACTATTGATGAGGATCCTCTGGAAGAGAACGTTAGTAACAGAAAATTGCACATTGTCAGCAAAAAAGAAAGCTTGTGTGATGCCCAAGCTGATGGACTCCGTGCAGGGCTCAACTATTTAGAACGAGAAACCAATGGCAAATGCTTCACAACAAGAAATGGATTACAGAATTTTCATGTCAAGCAAGTTCAAATGGTTTCTGCGTGTCTCTGTGCCTGTAAACGTTTCTGCATTTGGTGCAGCTAGCTAGTGCTATTTGTTATGGAAAGCAAATTTAGCAGGACAAAGCGCTGGTGGGCTGTGAGAATTAAGGCCACTGGAGGGAGAGGGGGAGAGAGAGAGAGAGAGGGAGAGAGAGAGCGCAAAAAAAAGGAAGCCCCAAGGAGCAAACTCGCTGTAACCTGAAGGCAGTTCTTTCAAAGCAGCCAAAAATCTACGTTCAGTTCAACTGCAAAAGTGATTAGTAAGTAAGAAGTCTAATGAACAGAAAAATAATAGTTCAACTAGATATAGCCAGAACGCACGCACTACTCAGAAAGGTATTCAACATTTGAAAGCACTTTAATAAAAAGTGTACTACTCCTGCATCCCTGTTCCCACAACGCCCCTTTTATTCTTGGGCCGTGTTCTCGATCGGCCGTAATGGAACTGAGCTTTTTCCACATCAACAAAACAGGCTTGATAAGTCGCAGGCCAAACGTGCTCCACTCCGACATTGCCACTCTCCTTCCCTTCAGATCACTTCCTTTATTTCCATCTAAATTAAACATGCACACTAAAAAGTGAGCAAACCAAAATGAGCTTACCTTTAGGCCACCTTCCTTTTTCATCCTTCTTTCCCCTTGATGTTTTTTTTGCTCCTAGTAAATGGGGCAATGCTCTCAGAAACATCGATGAGAAAAAATAAGGGCTGGTCCCCTAAAAATGAGTGTTGGTCGCTTTCACCAGCTCAAATTAAGCACTACTTTCATCTAACCTCATAGGTACATGTTAAGCATGGACGACCCACAGGGAAGTTAATTTCCAAAGTCTTACGACTATAAGGGTTCAGTAAAAACGAATACTCAGCCGCCAGTGTGTCATTCCCAGGCCTCGTAGTAAATAGTTAACATTAGGATTCTTGTGCACCACTTTTAGGCCACTGCTTAACACTAACTGCATGCACCCGCATATCCACCGATGGAACAGAACTCCAAAATACAAGCATGCCAAGAGCCTATATAGATCTTGGATGCCTAAATTCCCTGGGTTAGAACGCCTATAATTAAATGTAAGTAAAAAGACTGTGGGCCTGATTCACAAGGGGCCTCTGCACTCGTGACGGAGTCTCTGCACTCGGGGCGGAATCTTCACAATGAGAATTCTCATTGCGGAGATTCCGCTAAGAGTGCGGAGACTCCCCACGACTGCAGGGCTTCTGCCACGAGTGCGGCAGCCTTTTGTAACTCAGGCCCTGTATCAGCTCCAGGAAGAGTTTGTGAACCCTCCAAAGAGGGGCCGTTTTTCTTCCATCAGAAAAGCAAGTCCAGGAAGGAAAGACGATCGCAGGTGCAGATACCGATTTATGAAAAAGTGGTGGGTGGAACTCCGTGGAGTTACCTAAAAACTCAGTGAGAATCCGCAGAGTTCCGTGAGCAGCGGAATTCTGGTCAGTCGTGCTGATTTTTAGAGCCAGAAGCTTGTTGTGCTGCAAAATCAGCATGAACAGGTCCACTTGGTGCACCGGAGGGTGCTGCTTCTTTCTGCCGCTCAAGGAGATTTCACTCGAGCCGCAGCTTTCAAAATGCAAGCGGCAACTTTCTCAACGTGAGCGCGAGTAACCTGCTGCAACCGCCCACATTGAGAAATCTTGCTGGGAGGCGGTCTAGCGCTCGCCAACTTAATGTTGGTGAGCCACGCATGAGGAAAAACTCCCCCACGCAGCAGTTGGAGCAGTTTCTGCCCAACTTCGGTGCGCAAAACTCTGCAAACTCCGGCAGTGGAGTTTATCGCCCACCCCTAGAAATAATCCAAGACAATATTTCATGAAAGCTAAACTCTTACAAAATTAACACACAATATGGCTCTTAAGCCAAGAAAAATCTATAACTCCGTAAACATTCACAAACAGAGTAACCGCACTAAACGTGCTGATGTCGACATTGTGGTTCATATGGACAATTCAAAATCTTTGAACCAACAATCATTTGTAGCCCTTGGGTGAAATTCGCCAATCAGATGCTACTGATGTTGGAATAGGAAAATTGATATGCATAACCAATTAAACAAATTCATACTTATTGCTACCATTTTGAGAACAAGCATGGATCTGTCGTGAAGATATCGGAATCAACCATGATACAAAAGTAATAATTCTTGAATAAATTCAGAACTTCAGATGCTTAGCAATGATCAAAAGAAAACCATTTTAAATACTCTTGTTGGTACTATCAGCAGAAAAAAATGATCAATTCACTGGGGGGCAGATGGTGATAATTACCCCATCGATCCCACCAGAAGTGCAGCAAGTCCAGTAGACGCCAGGGATTTTTAAAATAAAAATATAGGGGGGTTGGAGGGGGGGGGGGTTGCCCAGCATTGGCATGGCAATGCCCCCACCCCAAGTCAAGTAAATGGGGTGATGGTCTGTTTGCCCCCCCCCCCTGGGGGCAGATGGGATAATTACCTCCGATCTGCCCCCCAGAGGGGCAGAAAGCCCACTAAACAACTGGGATTTTTTAAAATAAAGATATAGGGGTAGCAGCTGCCCAGCATGGGCATGGAAATGCTCCCACCCCAAGTAAATGGGGCAACAGTCTTTCTGTCCCCCCTGGAGGGGTAGAGGGACTCAAGTTGCCAGGAACAGTTTAGAGGTTTCACCAGGGACTTTACCTTTGGGGTAAAAGAAAGTGATGCATGTGTTGCACTCTAGCACTGGTCATACCCCAAACCAAAAGGGACAAATGAGTTCCCTCACCCCCGTCCACCCACCGCCCCACAAGACAAGGATGCCCCCAATTTGACCCTGGGAGGGGCACAAATCCCACTGTATGGCAGGAACATTTCTTGTACTAAAATAATGGGATGGGTCTTGCCCATCATAACATCAGGCCCCACTATCACCCCTAAAAACTCAGTCTTTCTGCTCCTCCGCAGACGAAAACCATCCCCTCCCAATGGCAAGGGAGAGGATATTTGATTCTTTTGGGTGTTGTTTTTGCATATGGGCCAGGAAGGTGAGGATAACTCCCAACATAGTCCCACTTGCAATGGTGAACGGCTGCACTTTTTGGGCTTGGGTAGGCTATCATCTGGAAAAACCTACCAGGTCCAGGCAGTTCTGAAAACTAGACATCCAGGGGAGTACAGGGTAGTGTGCTTCACAAGCATCCCCACACCATTTTCTTACCCACAATGCCCTGCAAACCCCAAATTGTGTGTATAAATACACATTATTCTGACATTTCTATTAGAAAAACCTATTGAATCTGTGGGGAGCCACCACTTTCCTACCACACAGGTCCCCCAAAGTCTCCCAATAAAAATGGCACCTCACTGCTGTGGGTGGGCGAAGAGACGTTGACAGAAAAGCCCCTAAAATGCTACATGGAGAGATGAGCAATAGGGACAGCTGCGGGATTTGGAGTCGTGCTTGGCCAACACCCATGGAAACCTAACAAACAGACATTCTTGAAAACTAGACAACCAGGGGATTCCAGGGCGGTGGGCCTTGCGCAAATCCCACAAGGTTTTCTTACCCACAATGCCCTGCAAACCTCAAACTTTGCCTGAAATCACGCATTTTCCGTACATTTCTGTGAAACTTCTGGAATCCGCAGGAATCCACAGTAATTCCAACCATCCAGCATTGCCCCACTTGTGCCGATCAAAACGCTGCACCACTTGTGAGGTTGGGCCTAGTGCCCGCGACAGCAACGGATCAAACCAAGGTCCACAAACAACTAGAATGCAACAGCATCTGGTTTTAAAAACAAACCATGCCCAGAGTGAGGATAAAATATTCTAGAACCATTGCGCCGATCAGTCATTTAATGGTTATTGAAATTTTTCTGGTATTCAACAAATCAGGACAATACATGCACATATTTGTACCTTTGAGCTTGGCTCCCGCAAAAGCTGAGGATATTTGGATTAACTTGGCTATGGAGAAAAAGCCCTGCATGACTTTGGATCAACTTTGCGGGGAAACAAATACAGCAGCTCCGCGTCAAAAGTGCCAGCGACTGACAGACATGGCCTGGGGTGTCAGAGTTGGGGAGTTCAGTGTGACCAAACATTTCAGCACAATATAACATACAAGTTTAGCAATAATACTTATCATTACTGAGGACAATGCACCAAATCACACTTTGTGCACTCGCATCCAATCCTACCCTGTGACGAATGGGAAAGGGTGAGATCTAGGCCTGTGAATGAGATCTGGTCTCATTCAGGGGTGCAGCCCACAATGCCCAAAACCATGACACCAGCAGCAACACTGGTCTACAGTGGATATCACCAAACATTCCAATGGCACTGCAGGGCTTTAGAAAGGTATGCCCAGAGTAGTGCATCACATTGCAGAAAGTTAATTTACTGCCTGGCTTCTTGCTCCTTGTTCAGAGTGAGGCAGGGCAGACAGCCTAAACTTATATACATCAATATATTTAGAGATATAATCTGAGATCGCATCTCTAAATGTATCTATGTATTTAAGATTTTTTGCTGAAAAGATGTAATTTCAGAAGGGTGTAGCCCCAAGACCCCTAAAGCAAAAACCTCCCCTGTGCCCTGTCCAGGTGCCAGCTAGCATTTGCCTGTGAAAGGGAAGGCCTCTGAGATGCACCCCAAGTGTTATATGTAAAATGCCAGCGGACCTGCCAAGCAGGATTTGACATTCAAGCAGGATTTGACAGTGGAATGTCAAAACGGATGCTCACTGGTACACCATTCACATTCTGTCATGGAAATCTCTGCCCATGAAGGTCACCCTATTGTTTGCTCCTGGGAGCCATTTCACAACCATTTATACCTATTCAAATGCTAATTACTGATTGGCAGAAGTGAAAGAACAAATGCAAATGTGACTCCAGTAGGCAGGGGAAAGGTCACTTTCTAAAAGTGCCTTTTCCTTAATATTTATCAAAAACTCACCTTCACCATTGAATTGGATTTTTAATGGCTATTAAAAATAGTTGCTTAATTATGTTTCTAGCAGTTTCCTAACCAAAATTAGCATTATTAAACTTAATACTGTAACCCAGTGTTTTCCAATGGAACAGCCCGCTATGCTTCAGTGAAAATAGCTTCTGGGGCTTTTTCACTGCAAGGACATGTTTAACATTAAATTCCTACATGTCCTACTTTTAAATACCATGCACCCTGGCTTATGGGCAAAAAGGCCTACAAAGGGGTGATTTATAAATATTAAAAAGGAAAGTTTTGATGTCAAAAGGGGTTATTTTGATAAGTAGAATTTACAGTTTAATACTGCAACAGTCAGGCAACAAATGGTAGGCCTGCAGTCCCGTCTACATTGTCACTGTAGAGGATGGCACAATGGGTTCCACAGTCCAGTAGTGACATGCAACTTACATGCACTGGGTACACTTTGTATCATATACTAGTGAATTACAGGTAAATTACAAATGCCAATCAGAGGCATGTCAATTTTACCATGTTGAATTGGGGAGCACAGACAATAACACTGGTTAGCAGGGGTAAAGTGCACAAAGTTATATAGCCAGCATAAATCTAAGGTCCAGGAAGAGGCGAACCAAAAATCCGGAGTGACGCTGCAGAAAAAAGCAAGTTTCATGCAGCAATGTACTTACTGTATGTATGATGAAAAACAAATCTAGGCTATTTACAGAGGATGTGGGGTTCGTCAATGGATAAATTAACTTCTACTTTTCCAATGAAATGGCTATATATTGAGAAATAGGAGAGAAATTACATCTCACACGCAAGGGGGACTCTTAACGTTTACAAAGCAAGTGCTTTTACTAGGTTATGTGTACTGGTGATCAAATCTTCAGTTTGTCCTATTCTTTGGAGCTTCTTACTCCGATCATCACATAAAATAAGCATTAGTAACCCAAAGGGTCAGGTGCTGGCTCTCATCCTTTAGTTGGCTTTGTTAATGGTGTTTTGTTTTTTCATGGTTTTTTGCAGAACTTTATTGTTGGGGAAGTTTCTGGGCCCTAATCCCAAAAAAAAAAAAAACTGCGACTAAAAGAAAAAATATATTTTCTTGATGTCAAAAGCCCTAAAGTCACTGAAGGTAACTATTTTAGAGGTGAATGTGCTCCTTCCCTCACAGTGAAGTCAGACATTGGTTGTAGTGAGCTGACCCCCTGTAGTGGGCAGAAGAAAAATATCAATGACCCAGTAAGACCATTGGGTGAAGAGGGCTGACAAAGTCCCTCCTAGGTTTATTATTTATATAATTTTATTAAAATTAAAATGTCTGTGCAAAAGCCAAACCTAAAAATGCTGCATTTGCAGCCTTAACCGAGAGGGCTCATACGAGACAGCCTCCAATTTTTCTCCTTTAAATTTCAAGCAACAAGCTCACACCACCATATTAAAAGTAAAAGCTTCACTTCTTACCGTTGTGCATGATCTGGTAGCCTTTTGCATTTGCAACCAAGAAAAATGTTTTTTTAATACACTTATAAGATGTAATTAGGTACCAAAAACGACAACACGCTGCAAAGAGATGGATAGTCAAGTGGTGTGATATTAAATATAGCAGAGCATAGCGCTGTCTGATACCACTTCCAGATAAGAGCTTTGCTCTTCTGTTTCACATATCAATTGTAACTTCTATGCTGAAACAGAGGCCTTGTTTGATCCTTATTTTGGCTCGGCCATGACAGTTTACTTGATTGTACCCGTTTAATTTGTTTTGCATTTTATTGTCTTACAATAGAACTATCAATTCACCTTTTGTCCCCTTTAAATGAAGGTATATTATCTTCAATATTGGAATCCGTTCTACCTTCCCTAAAACACTGGGAAGGTTATTGGTGGCTGTGCCATCTCATAGCGCAATCATCTCAATCCACTACTACGAAGCGCACTGAACGGTTAAATTATAACAACCCCAGTGTTTGTTGGGTTTTAGCCTGCCTTTCTTGGCTAAAACCTACAAGACTTGTTGCAGAACCTCGTCCCCTTTCCACAAACATCCATCTTCCACACCACACCCATTTTAGTGTGCCTCAACCACAATGTGCAAACAGAAGTCTCTGGGTTGTGGTGTCCTCACTATCAGTCTACAGCAACTATAAGGGCTTCCAATATCGATCAGGAATTCACAAGCGGGTCAAATTGCAATGTGAAACAATTGAATGTCTCATTGGTGCTCAATGATCTACTCAACCAAGTGGGGATAGCATGATCTCTAAAATCGGACGGGGGGTCTTATTTTAAAAGGCTACGAGAATTTCAGACTAACAGAACAGAATAGTTTTAACGCAGACTACGAGTGCTGTGCTAAGTGAAGCAGGGAGCACATTTAGCCATGAACTTCGTCCCTAGGTGGCCGCTGGAACATCCAATACCTATTTGCTTTTTAGCAAGTCACAGATCGGTCTAAAATGACGACATTTGTAGCACATTGTCTAAGGTGGGATATACACAAGGATAGGGTCCGCTGAAAAAAACTTAAGTATTGCTAATTACCTACATTATGGACTTAAGCAAAGTTGATACCTTGAACCCTTTGGATCACCCACCATAAACCTGAACTAATCTAAGGTCCTCTCTTATTGATGAGTAGTGTGAAATTACGCACAATGCAGGCTTATTAGGCACAGCTAGCCTCGTAATGTATCCATCAATTTTATGTTTAAGATGTATTTCAACTGTTACAGTGGAAGGTAATGCCCTGAACAAGCCACAGACAGGGTGCAAACATCCAATCTTTTTGGGCTTTGCTTGACTACTTGCTTCCTGTTCAACATATTTCATAAATGCAAACAAATAAAACAAATAGGGGCTTTGAGTAAGCCAACCAAGCCATTGTTTCATGGAAGAGTTAGTAACATGTTGGATCGGCCCATGGAGTATTTCCATTTCACTAGGCAGCAAGTACTTTATTGGTGCATTAGATGTCGGAGTCTATGTAGTGCTTTCCCCACAAGCAATAGACTGCGAAGCATCCAGCAGTGCAATGGAAGACAACTGTTACTTAACCATAATGTCATGGTAGACCATGGGAGCAAATTTACAGCCATGCTGACAATGAGAATGGATCAGCATCACATTAGAATCCAGGGGGATTTCACTGACATGTTTGAGAGAAACACGCTTGTCAGATTCCTTTGAGAGGGACCAAAGAGCGGCTGCTGGGCCTCAGCTGTGGTGGTTCAGGTTGTTTGCCACTGGTGTCCCTGGGTAAAGAAAACCTTTCCACACCTAACTCTCAGCGAGGGTGAGCAGTCAAAGAATTCTAAAGGAGGGATAAGAGCTCAGAACTCAGTCAGCCAAATGACACAATAACTTTGTTCAGTCCAGTGCTCATCTTTTAATTAAAAGCAAGTACTTCAATTTCCTCCCAAAATAAAATACAAACAGATCAGTATGTTTCAGGTACAGGTTTGCAAACTTATCTAGGGTCCTCAGTGAGGCGATACATCCCGCTCCAGTGCCCTCTGCATGCTACAGGCGTTTGCTAATGTCTACAGTTCCTGCTATGTGAAATGGGTATAGGCATTGAGACACAGGTGCAGTTCACTCTGGATTACCCCACTGGCTAGGTGCATAAATCAGTTTACCAGCAATCGCCAAATCACGTTCACCCAGGCAAAAGTCTGAAGTTCATATAACAGATTGTTCTACACGCTCAATCTCAGGTTCCACACACAGCTAGGCCCAGCTTATACACGCCTGGAGAAGAAGTAGCGCTGGCAGGCACATTCTTCTTACCTCAATGCTGCAGTGGGGTTATGTCGATGGGGAGCTGCAGCAGCGGTCTCTCAGTACATAAGACGCAGAGCGACATAAGTATGGCAAGCCCACACAGAGGGGTGTGTGTCTTTGGTAGCTGCAACATCAAGTCTTCCACATCGGTGGCGATGAGCACGCTTCTGTTCTGGGAACAGTCAGAGGCAGCAACAATCATTCTGGCCTATGGAAGCATGTCAGAAGACACACTGATACTTCACTCGGTGCAGCTCACAATGGAAATAACTCAAGAGACTCCTCACAACAAGAGTCACTCCTGTTTTCGACCTCTCTTGCAGTCGGCTTACTGTGGGTGCTCCTCACACTGGGAATACACTGGACTTCTCTTCCCGAACAGTCTCTCCTCCTGAAGGGCCGCCACACTCAGCAGGCAGGCAGGTTTCTAAATGGTAGGCAGACCCTCAGCTCTTACAGCAAGAAGTGTAGAGTTCACCCTGAAAGATCAACTGTCATGCTGACAATAGCCATGGTCACACAGCAGTCTTTCATGTACTCAGTGGATCACTCCCTTCCTTGCTCATGAAGAACTTGAAAATGGAACGGAGCGGTATGAGCCCCACTTTTAAACTCATTTTCCAGAAACGTGTGTGGATGCATGCAATAGGGTTTCAGAACCAGTTTGGGTTAGTTCTCCATCAAATGTGTTTTTTCTGGCTGTCTGTCAGGCACAGAACAAGGCTCAGTAACCCCAAGGGAAGTAATCAGTCCATAAACGCTACTTGCACTGACTCCTCAATCACAATTGAGCTGTAAACTTCTATTTCAAAACCAGTACCACAACAATATTTCAAAGACACAGTGTTGGAAGCTGTCTCTGTATATACTATACCAAAGTGGATCCCCAGAGTCTTTACAGAGGCTAAAGTACATAATACTTTACTCTCTTTGTGGTAGTGTAGTTTAGCGGTTAGGCTTGTCAGAGGGCTATGTTAAGCATTTGTCGTACACACACAGGCAAGAAATGATTACACACACTCAGACTGAATCCAAGACTAATTGTTTTGTATAAAAATATTACTTTGTTACTTTTGTTTTAGAACCAAGAAAAACTCAGTTGCAGGTAAGTACCAGTTTAAAATAGCAATACTTTTAAGGTACAATGGGAATGTGTTTGCTAAAGCAATAAGAATACTTTACAGAGATACTGAAAATACTTTGTGGTGTCAATCAACAGCAGCAACTTAGTAATGTAAAAGATAGACCCTTAGTGCAATTATCAACAAATGTAATGCAATCCTAGGAGAGGAAAACTGTTCTCCACATTTACAGGTAAGTACTCAACTTACACATCCAGTCTTCAGGGTTCTAGACCAACACTGGGCAAGGGTCAGATCAAGGTAGGTACTGCATCGCCAGCAGCACTGGGGCAGCTGGGTGCAGAGGTCACCGAGCCCAGTGTTGGTCAATGGAGCTTGGGGGCACCCACATAGGTGCTGGCTGCAGGTCCACGGTTTCAGGGCACAGGCCCCGGGGGTTTAGGGAAGCACAGGGGGGGGCACAAAGCAGCACCAACCATACATCACAAGCTGCACTGGGGCGGCTTACTGGGTGCAAATCAGCGTTGGGCGCCCAATACAAGTGAACGGGGAATATAGGTCCCACAAAGGTGACCAATGTCTGGGTAGGTAACTTGGGATGTCAATCGTCGGCTGGGCTCCCCAAAGTCAGAGGGCTGAGGATGCAGGGGTGCCTTTGGACGTCTGAACTTTTTTACCGAAGCCAGTCGTGGTCAGGGGGACCCTTCGAGGTGAGGCTGCAAGAATCTTCGTGGAGTCCAGAAGAGGTCAGCCACCGATGGTTTCAAGGTCAGGATCGCTGGGGAGACTTCACTGGACAGGTGGGCCACTCACACTCAGGCCGTGGGCTTCAGGTGCAGAGTGGGCAGGCGTCGCGGTTCCAGCTGGATCCGGAGTCCTTGGAGTGGGTTTCTAGTGGACAGGGCCACTGTACTCTGGAGATCTGGCCTTTGTGGAAGTGCAGTGTTGAATTGCAGGCAGTCGCTGGCTGCAGGGCAGGGGTCGTCTTCTTTGCAGTCTTCAAGCGGGAGACAGGCTGGTAGGGCTCGGACCAAATCAGTAGTCTTCTTCGGGCTTGGTTGCATGGTGTCTTCTTTGTCCTTCTTAGGTCACAGGAATCGGAGGATCAAGGTTCAGGAGTGCCCCTAAATACTCAATTTAGAGGCGTTACAGATACTGGTAGGTAGTAGCCAATGGGCTACTTACCTTTAGGGTGACTACACCCTTTGTATGTCCCCTCCCTTTGGGGAGGGGGCATCCCCAAAGCCTATTCCCTAAAATCTTTCCATCCAACATGAAGGATTTTCGAAGGAGGGGGTCACTTCAGCTCAGGACACCTAGGGGTGGTCCTCGCTGACAGGGGACACCTCTCCAGCGCTTAGTCAGGGAAGCAGGCATCTCCACTAGCAGGAGAGGCCCTTGCTACCATAACAAAGGGCAGGAAGCCTTTGAGGCTCACCGCTCCAAAATCCGTTCCTGCTTGGGGTAGGTGAGAAGCACCTCCACCTCAAGCAGGCTTTGTTCCTGACCCACGAAAGCACAAGGGCTCCCACCTCATGGGGTCAGAAACATGTTTGAGTGTAGTAGGCTTGTGCAAACCAGTCAGCTGTACACTGGGGAGTTGGTCGTTTTTCAGGGGGCATCTCTAAGATGCCCTCTGAGTGACTTTTGTAATAAATCCAGCACCGGCATCAGTGTGGGTTTAATATGCGAGAAGTTTGATACCAAACTTCTTAACATTCAGTAAAGCCATCATGGAGCTGTGGAGGTCATAAGGAGAACCTTCAAGCCCATGTATTCAATATGGCTTCACTGCACTTACAATGTCTAAGAATGGACTTAGGGGCATATTGCTCAAGTAGCTATGCCCTCGCCTGTGGTATAGTGCACCCAGCCTTAGGGCTGTGAGGCCTGCTAGAGGGGTGACTTACCCATGCCATAGGCAGTGGTTTGTGTGCATGGCACACAGCGATGTGTGCCATGTCGACTCTTCAGTTTTAGTTGCACCAAAACACACAGCCTGCAATGGCAGTGTATATGTGTTAGGTGAGGGGTCTCTGAGGTTGGCACAATACATGCTGCAGCCCTTAGAGACCCTCTATGGTCACAAGGCCCTTGGTACCAGTGGTACTTTTTACAAGGGACTTACATGTGGGCCAGAGGTGTGCTAATTGTGGAAACAAAGGTACAGTTTTGGGAAATAACACAGGCACTGGGAACCTGATTAGCAGGGACCCAGTGCACATTAAGTCAAAGTGCATCAGAAATCAGGCAAAAGGTGGGGGGTAACCCGAGCAAAAAAGGGGCATTTTCCTACACACAGGGCTTTAAATAGTGCACAGTCAATTCTAACAAGCATTGAAAATGCAATAGGTCTCGCCTTTGACTAAGTTAAAGACATTTGCTTTGCTAATGGAATGGTATTGTATAGCAAAGCAAATGGCTTTAACTTAATAAAAGGCGAGACCTATTGCATTTTTAATGCTTGTTATTAGTGGTGGGTGAAGCACTCGCTTGCACTTGGCGGTAGGTATATAAATCGGTCATAAACTGATGCCCTTGAGTCCTCTGTGCAAGCGCTGACCTGAAGACAGTCAGTTAACACCCTAACATAATAACTACACTGTAGTGCTAGGTTATTAATTATACTAATATTGCCCATGCACAGAGGATACAACTTCTTTTTTGCGTTTAATAGTAAGCATTAATTACTGTAGTATTGTTGAC
Organism: Calotriton arnoldi; assembly: GCA_963921515.1. Lineage (NCBI taxonomy): Eukaryota > Metazoa > Chordata > Amphibia > Caudata > Salamandridae > Calotriton > Calotriton arnoldi. Next base: position 716,020 of record CAWUFW010002282.1, on the reverse strand, counting down.
TACCTAATTCAATAGTACTCGGCTTCTTACCCTCAAAAGAATGTATGCTTCGGTTAGCGCTGTATGCACGTAAACGTTTCCATGCACAATAGTCCCAGGTCTTTGTTGAGGCTACATAACCCTCTGATGAGGACTGGAAACAGTTACCTGTGGGTTGCATCTGGAACACAATATTAAATGAATGAACCTACAGACCAAAGTTCTAGGGTTTGGATCTCTGACCTGGAGATGATACGTGGTGCTCTGCAGCAGGCACATTCAGCACCTGAGCTATTTTATTAGTACTGGAAACTGTGTGCTACTGCAAAACAGACTTCTGCAGCTGACCCCCTCACCACTGTGCTAACATACTAGCTGACACACTTAGTCACCAGATAACCGCATAGCTCAGCCTCTTGAACCTCCTACTGTGGAAATCTGAATGCATTTTTAAACTTTTACAGCCAATACAGCGTTCGAGCCTGCCGACTTGGGAGACTGACAGCTATTATTTCTAGTGCAACTTAACAGCAAGACTAGGGGAAAATGCATCATGTACAAAAATATGCAATGTATACACCTATATGTGCATGTATATTGTCCTGCTTGGTTCTTTGAATTCTGTACTTGCACTGATAATCGGAAAACGACAACTGAACTAACCACGGCAGTTAAACATAAAACCAACATTCAAAATAATTTAAAAAAAGAAAATCACCATAAAAATGCTAACAATTCCTGAAAAGGAAAATCAAACCTGAAACTTAACTAGTTACGGCAATTAAACAGAAAAACAAAATTAAAGAAGGTTACCATAAAAATACAAAACGCGTGAGAACGAAAATCAACCCGCGCATTTGGCCCTGGGGCGGAGGAGCATAGTTTGCCAAGTTTCTGGGCAGGGCCGGTGCGCCTCTGCGTTCTCCCGGTGGGCTGCAGACCCCTCGGTGTTAAGACCAGGATGGGTCGCCATGATGACCCAGGAGCCTATCGGACGTTTGCATAGCGCGTGGCAGGGGAACAGACTAGCCCCCAGAGAGGCGGCGCATGTGCGGTGGCCCCCTCAGATGTGGGTGCCTCTGCCTTCTACACTGACCTGACCTGTACTGGTGAGCACTTTTGGGGCGCTGGGTGGGAGTCAGATGTTGCGTTCACAGAGGAGAGCAGTGAGGCGCCCCTCCCAGCAGTGCACAGAGGTAGAGAATGCCATGGGGAATATGGAAGGGAATCCGTGCCTCGTGGTTACATTGCTGACCCTGCAACCCTGGGATCGTAAATCTAATACCGGCATTGCAACCGACTGGCGCATGAACCTTTTTGTATTCACAATGCAAATATCTCGAACAGAAGAAAGCACTGTGGGGTGTGCTGCCTAATTCTGCCCAGGTACATATGCCATGCCTCGCTGCCCACCGAACTGTTAGTACATATGCCATGCCTCGCTGCCCACTGAACGGTTTTCTGTGGTCTACTTTAAACAGGACCCAAACTCCATGCTGCTTCTGCATTATAAATGTTCCTTGAACTTGATCCAGTGTTCCACGTGTGACGTGTGTGCTACATCTAGTGAGAAAATGTAGTTTCTAGACCGTAATAAAATAAGTAAATACAAATATAATTAACGCTTTCATACAGTTTTACGGAGCCAAAATGTGAGAATGGGAGAAGATGGGGCGGCCTTACAACACATTTTAAGTTACCCTTCTAAAATGTATTAATAAAAAATAATAATCACATCTCAGCAATGACGCTGAACATCCTGTGAATCTGGGCAAATCACTTAATCTCCCTGTGCCTAACAAAAATGAATGTGTCCTCATGTAATGCAACTAGTGTTATCTAAAGCGCTTTGATACCCGATTCGGATCAAGTTCGCGCTATATAAAACTGTAAAAAAAAAAAAAAAATTATAAAAATATACGATAGACAAACATTAAATTTACTGCGATAACCCGTCCTAATCATAATGCTGTGTATCTCTCACCTTACACCAGAATATTTTGTCCCTGATGTTTTTTAGAACTCCCCAAGACACACACGCCCAGATGGACGGGCGATACCCTTACAAAGCCGAAAAAAAAGGAAATGTATGTAGCATGCCTCAGATTGAAAACTAGGACGCGGCGTTTCACCTTCAGCATTATTGCACCGAATCTCCGATGTCTAACGAGATAGACAACCACTTTAGGAGGTCAAGCGTTGGCGGGAAAACAAACAGCAATAAAAGCATTCACAAGAGTTCCAATTGCGTCACTGCTATGCTAAACGCACATATTGTTGAGCTGTTTTTCTATTCAAAATTGGCGGTTGAATTATAAAACGTAATCACACAACAACATTTTAATTTAGGATAAATATTACGTAGTATACGTGTGAGTATGCACTACACCACCTCTGCGGTTGACTTTTTTTGCCCATTTTTTGTCGAAAGTTCGACTCATTACACGAATAATGTATTTTTGTTTAACCTATACACATTGAATCAGACCATAATAAACACGAGTTCTGTTGAAAAGCGGCCTTTATTATTCCTTTTTCGTGTATTTATTTACTCGATACAATTCTGTGCTTGTGTTAAGGTTTAGTTTTTAGTGGGAAATGTAGATACCGGTAAAATTACAAAAAGAACGTCCCTTTTCTCTTGCTACTTTTCCCCACCTCACAGTAATCCCGCAAGACACGTCAGGAAATCGAGTGCCCGTAACACCGGGTAAAAGACGTTCTAGTAACCCCACCAGGCACCCCAGGTAAGCGGCGTGCCCGTAACCCACCACATGCGAAGAACTTGCCGGTAACCTCGCCCGGCACCTCAGTAAACTATGTGCTGGTAACACCCCCAGGCACTTCAGTAAAGGACGAGTCGGTAACCTCACACCAGGTAAACGACGTGCTGGTAATACCCCCTGGCACCAATGGTAAACAACTGCCTGGTAACGGGTCAGTAACCCACCCTAGGTAAATGACGTGCCGGTAACCCACCTCATGTAAACAACGTGCCGGCAATCCCACCCGGCACGTCAGTAAACGACGTACGGGGTGCACTAGACGACGCTTCCCCCCCCAAGAGGTGGGAAGGGACCAGCCTGAGAGAGTAGACGGTGGGAACCCGTCCCTCAAACACCTCGGCGCCGCTCACACCCCAGGTGGCATCGGTGCATTCTGTGAAAGGCAAATTCACGCCACATAAAGAGCGCGTTTATGGCGTTTGCTGACCGTGGCATTTCAATGACATCGTTTGGGAATCTGTTGCCGGGGGCGAGGGCAACTCTGTCACTTGTAGAAAGCCACACAGAGCCGTAAAACATGGGAGGGCAGCTTATCTTTAATGGGGCCACCAACTTCAGTCCTTTACCCCCACGCCTGCCTCTTTAACAAGCGCGGTGAAAGTGGCCCGCGCGGCAAATCAATGAAATAAACAAGTCTCGGGGAGAGAGACAGAGGGAAGGGGAAACAAATAGTGCTTCCCCAGTATTTAAAAGCCATAGTCTAACGCCGCGGGTAAAAGATCCAATCCCGCTAGGCGTGGCTAAAAGGAGACAGGGTGGCAACAATGAAGGATTGACATGCCTTCGGTGCAATCATTGCTCTGCCTTTGGCTTAATTTGTGACGCCAAACGACGCGCACGAATGAAAGCTGAAGGCGGAGATGGGACACTGCTTCGGAATCCGTATCGATTCCAAGAAGCCTCTGCATGGCAGAGCAGCGCATGCGCTGCTTTCGCCAGGCCGAGACCTAAAAAGACATTACAATGTATGCATTCATGATCTAAAAATATTATTCATTAAGGTAAAAACAGTTTTAAAATATGTAAAAATGTCAACGTTGTGATTTTCACAGGACGGTGCAACATCCTTTTGTAATAATTTGAAACAATAAACAAAACCCAATCATTAAACATAACAAGCATTGGCATAGCCAATAGGTCTCGCCTTTGGGCCCTTATAAGTGTTTACCCATGCAACAGTTGATGTTGTTGCACCAAGGATATTGTGCTGCATAACTAAATACTTATAAGGTCTATGCCAATGCTTGTTAAACTTGGTAACACTCTCTGGGCATTGGTTGCATTACGTTCGTACCAATTAAACACCCAAATACAGCAATATTTGACCTGTCCAGGTTTGCAAAGGTCCTTCCACTGTGCAGCAACACGTGCCGTCGCATTTTTAGTAGCCTTTGAACCGTTTGAGCTAGAAACTTTTTTGGGGGTTAAAATCTGCAGATTATGCGGCAAATGCGGCAACTCTATAATGATGTGAAAATCGCAGCAGCCACACAATCGCATAATTCCAGTGGCCCTGGACAAGACATAGTGATGCAGTGTGATAAAACATATTGATGGAGTGTGAAAAGACATAGTGATGCGGAGTGATAGACATGCCCAGAGGTACTCTTTATTTATCACAGTTACTGACACAGTGTTATATTTAGGGGATGATGCAGAGAGACAGACATGTCTGCGGTGTGGCATGGATTTGTGTGGCGTGATGTGGAGTTGTGTAGTGGAAATATGTGGCATGGTGTGCTGTGCAATTATGTGGCTAGCAATTAAATGGGATTACATGTACTGGAATTATGTAGAGTGAGATTATGTGTTATGGAGTTTATTATGTGGAATGGTATTGGTGTTGCGGAGTGGCATGTTGTGGAGTTGAATTATGTGGTGTGCTGTTAAATTTTGTGGCATGATGTGGAAATCTGTGGTGTGAGTTGGAGGTATATGGTGTGTTGTGGAATTGTGTTGTGTATTTGAAATGTGTTTGGTGTAGAATTGTGGTGTGTATTCAAAATGTGTGGAGTTGAATTGTGTGGCCTGGAACTGTGTGGCGTGGAGTTAAATTATGCTTATTGGAATGAAGTGTTATACTGTAGAGTGCATTTATGTGGATTTCTGGTATGTGGCATAGATTGCATTTATGTGGGATGTAATTATGTTGTGTTGAGTAGAGTGCAATTATGTGGAGTGTAAATATGGAGCACTGAGACGTATTATGTGGAATGTAATTATGTTGCATGGTCTAGAATTGTGTGGCATTGAATTGTGTGGTGTGGAATAAAGTGGGTGTTTGGAGTGGAATTATGTGGCATGTTGTGAAGTTGAATTTATTTTGTGCGATGCCTATAGGTCTCACATTTGCAAGAAGAGCTATTGGTGTTGTACATGACAATGTCTTTTACTGGTGTGTTATGGAGTGGAGTGGACATATGTGGTGTGGAGTGGAATTTTGTGGATTGGATTAGAATTGTTAGCTGTGGAATTGTGTAGTTTGAAAATGTGTAGTGTGGAGTGAATGCGTGTAGTGGAATTATGTGGCATGATTGTGCAGTGGAATTATGTGGATAGTGATTATATGGCATTGAGTGTACTGGAATTATGTAGAGTGTAATTGAGTGTCATGGAGTTAATTATATAGAATGGTATTGTGTGTTGTGGAGTGGTATGTAGTGGAGTTGAATAATATGGTGTGCTGTTAAATTTTGTGACAGGATGTGGAATTCTGTGGTGTGGATTGGGTATGTGGTGTGTTGTGGAATTGTGTTGAATGATGTGGTTTGGTCTGGAATTATGTGGTGTGGAATGGAAACGTGTGGATTTGAATTGTGTGGGATGGGACTGTGTGGCGTTGAGTGCTATTATGCTTATTGGAATTATGCTGCATGGTGCGCTACATTAGTGTGTAATTTTGTAGACAGTCAAATGCATTTGTTCACTGCTATGCACTAATCCGATAAATACTTCACACAACTTAATTAAGAACGAACACATTACTTTATAAGTATCTAAATTTGATGAATTCATTGCAGAACATCTGCTAAAAGCATAATACGCCACTAGCGCGTTAAAAGCCAAAAGACTGCACACACAGCAATATCACTGAAAAGTGTGCCATGTTTGAGTATCTGGCAATATTAAAGAAACATTATGGATCATTGGATCCATGGAAAAGCCCCATAACAGTTAAAATGAAACACGTTTTGACTGCTGCTGGACCAGTGCCTCATAACAGCATGCAAAAACTGTACGTAAGTAATTTACTTTCTGGAATCAATAAGCTTGTTATCAAATGCAGGAGATGGTTACCATTTTTAACAAAAAATGTACAGAACGCGCTTCCGCTGGGGATATTATTATAACTAATAAAGATGTACCTGCAAGCTGCTGTCTGCCCTCATCACTTCAAGCACTAAAATAGATCTGTAGATAGAGAGGTTTTCTAAAGTAATCAGCTGAGAACCAAGGAGCCAGATTGTTAAGGCTGGAAGGTAGCTGAACAGTGTAAACCGGAAGTGGTGACATATTGGTGAACTGTAACCACTTGACCGTGGGAGTGGACAGGACAGTTCATCGGAAATGTAAGTAGAAGAATTTTGAAGCACATTGGAAACCTGTAAAAGCAGGACCTGAAACATCTGGAGAGCTGTAAATCATCCAGGAGTGCTTCGGGAGCTAGAAACGTGAATTGGGAGCGCTTGCGCAAGCAGTGGAGCTTGGAGTCACGCCTACGAACTTGCTGCAGCCCGAAGGACGTAGAGATGTGTCTGAGAGCGTGCGAGCTTTGGAAAGGAGATACAATAGTTGTGTCTTTGGACAGACATTGTTGACTGGATCGTTTCTTTCATGCGAAACAAAAAAATAACAGAAACACAGAGACTCCCACCCAAACACACCGATCTATGCCCAGGAATATTTGAAATAAGGCCGTGGCGTAACATCTTAAAGCTGCTGACTGTAGAACAGGGGAACAGTGTTCGAGTCTTGCTTGCGTCCATGCCTAATAAAAAATAAATAACCACAGTAACATGATTACGAGCTAGAGTAGAAAGGGGAAGAGAGAGGGCCGATAGGCAGAGAGCGGGAGAAATGGGGCGAGAGATGGGCGGAGCGAGGCGCTTGGGAGAGCAAGCGAGAGGAAAGCCAGATGGCGCTTCATCGCGCGCTGTAAGGGTGCCGCGAGGAAAGCCAGATGGCGGCTGTGAGCGTGCCCGCGCGCGTAACCGCAAGCTTGAGGCCAGCAAAAGCGTGTGGTCGGACTTTTAAATGCCCACTTACTAAATGTCTCGGCCAGAGCAGCGCATGCGCTGGCTCAGGCGAGACCTAAAAATAAGGATACAATTAAAACAAACCAGAGAGAGACAAAAACAGACACCAATAATTGTCTATAGAAACAAACTGATCCGTTCGATCCGTGGTGACTAGTAATACTCCATGTGGGGTCTATTTTATGTTTGGTTTTTGTTTATTGTGTATTTTGTTTATTGTTTCAAATTTTACAAAGGCGTGTTGAACCGTACTGTGAAAATCACAACTTTGACACTTTTTCATATAATTTAAAACTGTTTTTAACTTAATGAATGGCATGCCTAATGTAATTGATATTTTGAGATCACAAATGCATACATTGTAATGTCTTTTTAGAATGGACTATACACTATTAAAGCCCTGTGACTTTGAAATAATGTTGTGGTACTCGTTTTGAAATCGAAGTTTACAGCTGATTGGTTATTGAGGAGTGAGTGCAAGTAGTGTTTGTAGATTGATTACTTCCCAAAGGGATACTTAACCTTGTTCTGGTAACGGTACCCTGTCCCCATTTCTTGCTGGCCCTTCTCTCACTTTTAAGTGTCTTTCAGGCACAGCCTTTGTGCAAGGTGATGGGCATCACCGCAGGAAACAGCGATGCTACATCCAAGCAGGAGTATCAAAAACAATGGCGTGTCAGAGCTCTATGCCTAGCTGTCATCAGCCTCCCTGAAGCAACAATCCGAAACAGACAAAAGGACATACATATGCCTATTAGAAACTTCCTCATCGTAAATAACCAAAACTGCAGTCCCACCCCATCAGCCCAGTCACAATCCTCCTCACTTCAGTGTTTGGGTCTCCACCTTCCAGCCATAGGAATGCTGTCAATACACTGCCACAGTTTGGTGAAGTTGAATCTACCCCTCCATCTTTTCCCAGACTTAAACCAAGGTCCATCCAAAATGGATCCGATTGGTCCCAGTGCTCAAGACTCTACCCACACACAGTCTTATTACCACACATGTACTACATGTTCACTCCAAACAGATGCACTTGAGAGAGACAATGAATGACAGCACAACTATCTAAACATGAAATCCAACTAAACACCATAGAATTCAGTAGAGCGCACTCTCATTTGAAAGACAGGACAAGTATCTGGGGCTGACATACAACTTCACACCACATGGGTCAGTAGGGACCATTCTCATATTACACAGGAAAAAGGTTTTGCCATACCATTGATTCACAAAAACTCTGTACACTGCCACCACAGTTTTATGTGAAAACCCCAAGACATGAACAGTAGTCGGGTGATTTTCATGACGATAGGCTGGGGCTCTCCCGGTCACAGAACAGGTACTGGCCCTCATGGTACCATAGTAAGGCCTAGGCTTTTGCGAGCACTACATTAAAATGATCTCAGGACAAACAAAAAGTCAGGTCGATAGATTCACAGGCAGTCTGGCACTCAGGGAAGGGGGCACACGCTTGTTTACCATGCAAGAGACATTCCATACCAACAATGCTGCAGGACAGATCAATTGTGATAAAACATACTACAGCAGACACTGACAACAGCATGGGACCCTGCTAAATCTCCCATTTCTCATATTGCCTCTATCTTGAAATACATTTCATGCAGGACTAAGGTCTAAGGGGCATATCCATCTGCCTCCACCTATCTCCAGTCTGCTTGCATTTCTAAGGCATTCTGTATTACGGTAAGAGACAGCTTTAGCTGTATTGACAGATCATACGGTTTTCAAAAACGTTCTCATACCATATACATACACCGAGGAGCTCAGCCCTGGTTGGTTAAATTATCATTCACTTTTTGCTTACACCCACTACAGCATCGGTCAATGGGTTAGACCACTTCAGCCACTGGCTCCTCTCACTGTGAAAGAGAACATTCAGCTTGTGCACATCTGTCACTGACAGTCCCCCATCGGTGCGAGTTCTAGTGGTCATTGTGCCCTTTTTTCTTTTAAATACATTGCTTTTCATTTTTAAAAACCTTAATGTAACTTTTTTTTTTCTACATTATGCGAGTGCCCAGCCACATACTGTTAGCTGCTCGCCATAGTCAGCAGCATGCCAAATCCTGCTGAGACACTGCTATGGCTGCCATCTTTGAATACAGCTTCTCATTCTTCACCTTTTTCATCCACCTATGCAAGTGCGTGCCATGGTAAACAACCTTGAATGCTTTTTTTTTTTTTTTTAACTCGTCATTAGTCTTCACTGGCTCACAATGATGGACGAATTGAAAGGAACAAGTTGTCCATCTTTGGAGCAGCAAACTAATAAAAAGTACACCAAAGGAAAAAATCACTTGCAAAGCAAATCGCTCTAAAACCTGGGTTCCAGAGTAGCATACTACTTGCCGAAAAGCGCTTTGACACTTCATCAGGGGTACCAAGCCCTATTTAATGCAAACTCCTCCCTCTTCTATCCTTTTCAACTCAAATAACAGACTTGCATGTCCACCACTCAAATTAATTTCATATTTCCCTATACGACTTCAACACTAATCCTTTTTGGCTTGCGAAGTAGATTGCTACTCGCTGAAAAGCGATTCAACACCTCGTATGGGGTAGTAAGCGCGATATAAATGAAATTACAATTACTATAATACTGTATTAAACTGAAAAAATGGCATTGCTAAGCTCATTTTACATGCGAGGGAGAAAAGATCAGGTGCTTTGAAAGAATTCATGATTTTAACTTCTGCGTCATTCCAGAGTCTTTGCAATTCCTTCTTGCAATGAATATCCTTTGGTAGGTTCCAGGGCATGGGTGGCATTTTTTTCTATGAACTGTTGAGTGTTTACAGTTATGGATTTTGTTATGAAACGTTTCCTATGTTCCTCCCATTCCAATCAGGAGCTGGGGCGTGAAGGACATGATTCTACAGGTGTTTCCACCACTAATCCTTTTTGGGTTGCGAAGTAGATTGCCACTCGCTGAAAAGCGATTCAACACCTCGTCTGGGGTAGTAAGCGCGATATAAATGAAATTACAATTACTATAATACTGTATTAAACTGAAAAAATGGCATTGCTAAAGCTCATTTTACATGCTAGGAAGAAAAGATCAGGTGCTTGAAAGAATTCATGATTTTAAGTTCTGCGTCATTCCAGAGTCTTTGCAATTCCTTCTTGCAATGAATATCCTTTGGTAGATTCCAGGGCATGGGTGGCATTTTTTTCTATAAACTGTCGAGTGTTTACAGTTATGGATTTTGTTTTGAAACTTTTCCTATGTTCCTCCCATTCCAATCAGGAGTTGGTGCGTGAAGGACATGATTATACACGTGTTTCCACTACTAAAAAGGCAGGAGAAGTATATTTTGCTAACATTATTTATTTCTTTTAGTTGGAACAAAGCAGAGAATGGAAACCAAGAGTTCTATTGTATCATTCTACAATTGCATTGCATGTAGGTCTTAGCAGTTACAGACAACAATATCTAGTTTACACAATTGGTTTAGTATGATAATTATAGGAGATGCAGGTTGTCTCCCACACAGTCTTCATTTCAATTCTATCTCTAACAGAGAAGTAGATTCATTATATTATCCATTGCATCATAAGTTTCAGTATCCATTGATCCGTTCTCACTCTCAACCCACGGAAAAGGTTAAGAATCAGGGCTGCCAGTGTCGTCTCCCAGAACTAAGTCAAATGATAAACACATTCTGCTGCACCCATCCACCTTCCTACAGAATATCATTCATTTTCATTTAAGTTTCCGACACTTGTATGAGCCTCTCTCTCTCTCTCCAAGAAACCACGTACATGAGCCCATATATCCCTGGGGCAGAACATCAAGGGTAGTGTTTCTACACACGTTACTGAATTTGCAGCCTAAAATATGGAGTGCTTTATCCAACCTGGTCACTGAGGGTCATCCCCCCCCCCTCATGCCCCCCCCTCCGCACGCCCCCCCCCTCCCCATGCGAAGCACCATTCTTCCTTTGGCGAGTAAACAAGCAAGAGTAACAGACTTTCCAATCCCTTTAGTTATATCTTTGACATATCGCAATAATAGGGAAGGTGCGATCACCCGATCTACCATGTCAGAGTGCTTGAAAAACCTGGGTCCAGAAAGACCCCACTTGTGGCCATGCCCAGGCCGGAAGTAAAAATACAAATCAGCAGGTGGTTTTTTGCACCTAACACAGGATGACTCCACCTCAATATCTGCTGCATATAGGCCCTCCTGAGTGTAATATAGCCTGGACTTTAAAATGTATGAGGGTTATTCAGTGATACCTTGCCCGTTTGTGCACAGCCACAATACCACATCTCTTCTGTCAACTCCTACCCCAAATGAAGCTCTCATTTTCTCCTAGCCGCACTTTCCAGTCTTGCTCATGGACTCATACAGTTTGGTAATTAACCCATGTCCTTGGTAGAATATGACAGATTAAATCAGATGGCAAATTAGGCGTTTCAGTAGGAAAAGTATGGAAGGAGGCAATGACAATAGAGAAAAATATCAAGCAACAAGATCCCACTTCTCTCTTTAAAGTGCTCTATAGAGAGGTACGTTTTGCCCCCCCATATAAGACCACAAATCTTTCAATTGTAGTGTTAACAATTGCTGCTTAGACTTAGGCTCTGGGGTATGTGTCAGGTTATCCAGCAACAGTAATTTCAACAAGTAGAATGTCTCCATACCAACAACTGCAGTCAGTTTTTGCCAAGCATATACAATATTGGACATTGTACTGTACTGCACCTGGGGTACAGGGATGTGTTCAGCAATATCCTCTTCAAATGCATGAGAAGGGAAGCAACACAGAGGATAGAAGCCCCATGAGAGTGTTTGACTTGTGCAACCCAAAAGTAATGCAGCATGTTTGGAACTGCACCCCCTCCCCCTCCCCCCCCCATACGGATGTGAGAGTGTTTCCCAGTTCAGTCTCGGTTGTTTATTCCCATATAAAATTTCAGTATGATTGATCTAATTTGCTTCAGAAACACTCATCAGGGGTATAGAAATGTTCATGAACAAGCAGAGTAAGCAGGGTAAAAAAAATACAACACTTTTTAGGGTCGAGCCTGCGAGAGCATGCACTCTCGCTTGCAAGACACTATTGTCTACAAAGGGCTTGAAGCCCACAAATTGCTTACAATCGGTTGGCTTAAGCGTCACTCTTCCTTGCAGCCTGGAAGATTGGCTAATCTAGGTGAAAAGTCACGTCCAATGGTTGCTGTGGAGCACGGACCAAGCACAGATTGATTCAACTTGATCAGTGCCCATCCGCTGCTCCCAACCTGACTGAGGTACTATTTCTTCCCCTGCCCGCTCCAACTGCCTGCTGCTCCCTCTATACCGCTTTTCTGTTTTTTTTGCTGCAGTACTCGTGCTCTGGGTCACTTTTGATGACCGTCAATCAGATTATTACGGCCGTCACTTGGTCCGCATAAGAAGTCGCTTTCCCTCGCTTTGTCTATGCATTCATAAAGGTTATCACAGTGATAATAACATGGCTTTATTCCAGATCTAACCCCCCTTTGCACCCGGTCATGCAGATTTCCCATCAAAATCGGCGACATCTCTTGACAGCCACAGAGTACATTATTCCATTGGTCCAAAATGGCACAACTGCATTAATTTATGGTGCTTGCATGAGGAATGTCGAACCAGCATATACACAGGTGTGAGCTAAAATGGAGAAGACTACCTTGTTTTGGTGTAGGTTAGGATTCCGTTTGTAAGAACAAAAATAAATTGCAAATCACAGCTTCCATGTCTGAATACGCTCGCAACAGTTGTAGTGTTTTGCAAAGGATTAGTGTGCCTTGAAGGCTTTGGCGGCTGTGTGTTAGAACCCAAATACCACACTGCAGTTGTTTCAAACAATTTGCAGCTCAGATTTCATATCTGTTAAGGGGATGACATTTTTGAGGGAAACTGCTCAATGTAGGACTATCACAAAGCAAACATGTGGACTCCTGTGAATATTTTCTTTCCGTCTTGTATGTATTTTTACATTTTTGAGGCAGTGTTGTTCTGTGGTCACATTAGAGACAGTGCCCCGGGTCGCGAAGGGTGTGTGCGTCCATTTTATGCACCCCTGTGGCACTGTGTTACAGAAGGAATAGCAAATGCTTGTGTATCCCATCCCCTACTATAATAGTAATAGCACCAGCACACAAATTGTGCCAACGCTATCTTAAGAGGGTGTTCCCTCATTTGCAAGAGTACCTGACCCCATGAAAATGAGAAAAACACTTCGTCTTTGCACCTGCATGATTTTTGCAAGTGCAGAGGCAAAGAGGCAGTCGTTTAGTGTACTGATTGTGCAGCACAAAAAGGTAGCATTCAGTCACTGCACAACCTGAAAGCAGCTCCCTGAAAAGCAGAAAGATGATCCCATGGAGCACCCCCCAGCCATCCCTGTGCAGGTGACTGTAGTTACTCACTACACCTGCCTGCAGAGGGATCTTTGTCCCCCCCCTTTGAGGTACAGGTGGGTGGTGTCTGCAAAGTGAAAGGCGAACTGACTGCTTCAAGCAGCCAGTCCATATTTTGCTAATGTGCTGCACAGCATGCAGAGAACAGAGAGCTGAAGCCAGACAGCGCGAGTCAATCTCCTAAAATGGCAGTGCTGGAAGGAGATCATGGTGCCCTGGGACCTTAGGCCAGTCCCAAGGGCACATTCGGTGACTTACTGTGAACCTTGAATGAGGGATAGCAGGAGAACTTATCAAAAGAAGTGCATAGACAGTGTGGCCATATTTACACTGCTTTCACAGCACAGCGTGCCAAAGCAGTAGAAACGCAGCAAACGTTGGTGTCTTCCATTTCTACTGAAAATCAAATATTTGCTTTAGTGAGGTTTTATCAGTTATAATCATTTTTAAATGAAAACCACACACCCTAGATAGAGGTCTCACGCAGGAGACATCTTAAGAAAAGACTGATTTTGCCTTCCCTCAATGTGGTTTCCCATTCAATAACTCGGGCACATCTAAGATGGGGAAAAGTGTCCACCTAAATATCTTCCAGAGCACACAGCTAAGTGATTATTGTAGTGTCAGATGACACAGAGAAGACAACACACGGTCACAAATTTATACATGCCAAACCCGAATCAGGAAAAAAAAACATCTTAAATCCGTGGTGACCAGCATTGTGGTCACAGCAGAGGAGCAACCAATAATTGAAAGCATCCTCAGTTTGGTCAACGACACAGTGACCGGTAGATCATCTATGAGAAATGATCAGATAGGCACACTCAGAGACAGGCAAATTATGTTTAGATGAGCTAAGCTTGGTGGGTGAGTGGAGAAAAGTTCACTCTACTTCTACCAAGTCTAGCTTCTAATATTTCTGTTCAGCTGCACATACTTCATATGCCAGGTTGGACTACTTTTTAATAGGCACTACTCTTCTCTCCACAATGCATCACCCAGACAAAGGCCATATTTTACTCTCAGAACATGCCTGCCATAACGTTAAAATTAACACACGTACAAATCAACAGGGAAGGACAATGAAGGTTGAATGACAGTTTGCTCAAACATAAGACAAGAGAGGACTTGCATTTAGCTCTGGAGAACTACCTAAGAGAGGATGACACAGGACAGGAGGGGAATAACATTCAGTGGGACACTCTAAAAGCAATTATCATATTGGAAACCACCACACAAAGAGATAGCAGAAACTAAACCGAATTTATAACAACTGCTCAGGGAACTCAAACCCATACATACACAAGAGAACCAGCACCATTAAAACTTGGAAGGACGTGAAGCCACTGTGAGAACAAGTGAAGGCTCTTGACATGTACAAAGCTGAACATTCCCCTCTTTCCAAACCTAAATAATATAGCAGTAGTAACAAAGCAGATTACTGGTGTGTAAGACGAGAACCAAAACTATGAGACCGTATACAAGGGATAAAAGACATGCAACGGCAGCTATACACAGAGGACAGGCATATGTCCATGTAGTTGGTGAATTCTTTAGTGACCACCATAGGGAGGACAACGTCACACCACACCAAGTGGGGGCCTATGTTGATGTTGTTACACTACCTGAGAAGACGCCTTACCAATGTGATAATTTAGACAGCCCATTCACAATAGAAATTATGAGTGCCACTGCTAACCTGAAATGCTCTTGTTCCAGACTTGTTTTTCACCTATGACCATAGAAGAAGCCATGATCACAATTATACTGAAGCCAGGCAAGGACAACATATTGTGCGATTACTAAAGGTCGATTTCAACTTGAGCAGAGACACTAAAGTTTATACAAACATCCTATAAAAATGACTGGAGCACATGAAACCTGGCCAGACTGACTCAGAATAATCATGCTTTATATTAGGTAGGGGTTGGAGCTACAATACTTAGAAAATCTGGCACCTACTACAGAATTCCAATATAACACGCAAACAAGCTCTCTTTTCTGTCACTTCCTGCCGAGAAGGTGCTTTATCATGTTGAGAGCATGTTTCTGCACCTCCAGGACATATATGTTCAGGGAGAAAAGTATGTGGATTCTTATGCAGAAATAAAAAATATTTGAGATAAGTTAATGTTGGATAATCAAATGTAGAAATGAAGAGACAGTCTTCATGTTTTTAAATGCCATACATAACAAGCATTTGCAATGCAATAGACCTCGCATTTGCGAGAGTTTGAGTTATTGGCACTGTAAATGGCAATGCCTTTTATGTGTTGGTTTTTAAAACATAAATAAAAGGCATTGTCATTTACAATGCCAATAGCTTAAACTCTCGCAAATGCAAGACCTATTGCATCGCAAATCCTTGTTTGTAAAAGTGCCCCCAAGCCGCGCTTTCACTTTAATGACCCTTTCTTTAGACCACCCGCGTCTAAATAAAGGTGTGGGCCGCCATTAATGTGAAGGCGCGTTAATAGGCGCTTTCACACAAAAAAAGCATTTGTCTGTCAAGTTGACAAACAAATGTTTTTTTTGTTGTAAAAGCGCCCCATGCCACGATTTCACAGATAATATTTAAAGTTAAAGCACGATGTTGCGGCGCTTTAATAAATAAAACACATTAATATGGCATGGGACGCATAAAGAAAGGCACGCGCTGGTTAAAACAATAAAAGCAGTTGAGAGCATGTTACACTGCCTGCAACGGCAGGCAGGAGAAAGTCATTAAAGAAAATAGTGCTCGGAGGCTTTAATTAATGCCTACCGAGTAACAACACACGTAAGAGGGCCAATCCTAATGGGTTACAAGAGGAGACAAGGCGGTACTAAGGAGGGACTACTAAGCCTATTGACTAATGAAAAGCCACAGTTTACAAAGGACAGTGACAGGAGCCAATTAAAAAGAAGGGCGGAAAATGGGCGGAGCTTCAAGTCCATACCTGAATACAGCATGCCTCGCACAGCAGCGCCTGCACTGCCCAGGCTCGACCTAAAAAGGATGACAATGTTTAAAAACGTGAACATTCATTAACTATGAAAGTCTAAATTACATTTGACTTTCATAGTTAATGAATTTAGACCTTTAATCTTACCTGCTAAAAACATTCATTCTGATGAAAGTTAAATTAAACTTGGATAGTTTTCTACGATTGAATACACAAGCTTTTATTGATTAATTCTCCAAATAATTTATATGGGAATCTGCAATTTTTTAACACATATCGGAGCCAAATATACATTTTTAGATGAGATACTTATGACCTTATCTTTCATGATGGATTAGTAAGAGGGTGGAGAGGAGTGACAATCCTCTGTATAACGGGTGCTTCTCATTTATGTTCAGAACTGTGGCGCAAGATGTGAGAAACAGATATTGACTGGTGAGCTGGGCTAAGACACTGTCAAAGTGACGAATGGATAGGCACCACCACCCTTAGGGCAGGGCCTCCCAACTACTAGAGAACCAGATTCCAAAATAACCACTGGTACAGCCAATCCCCAAAACTGCAAACCCAACTATAGCCCAATCTAGATTGTAAGGGGGTCTAGTGAATGAAAAGTTTAAGAAGCATTGGCATAGCCAATAGGTCTCGCCTTTGGGACCTTATAAGTGTTTAACCATGCAACAGTTCATGTTGTTGCACCAGGGATATTGTGCTGGATAACTAAACACTTATAAGGTCCCAAAGGCGAGACCTATTGGCTATGCCAATGCTTGTTATTTTAAAGTGACTCGTGGCTTGGCTCACGCACGGACTCTACGATCCGAGCCAGTTCATTGGCTCGGATCTCACGGTTACTTTGTTGCCTCGACCACCTCTATGTGGCAGCGCGGCCTGTGTATTCCTGCACCCTGCAGAATAATTACTTTAGTGTTATTTTACCTTTTCTCTCATTTTCTGTCTTAATTCCCTAACTCCGTTCTTATCTCTTGTTACTCTTTTCTGTTGTCTGTACCATTTCTCCTCTTTCCCCCTCCCCAAGCTTTGCTGTTATTTCCCCTCAGTGCCTGCACGTGCAAAGGTTTTCTTTTTCCCTCCGTGCAAGGGTGCAAGTGCACAGGTTTTCTTTCTCCCTCCGTGCCTGTACGTGTACAGGCTCCTTTTTTTCTCCCTCCGTGCCTGCACGTGCACGGCTGACGCAAAGGAGTCCAACAGAACGATCTTCGTGCACCAACAGCCTGTGAGGTTATGAAAATCTCTGTTCAAAACATATAGGTCGCAGCGGTGCAAGGGGCAGGAGTAAGAGTTATAAAGCTGGCCCAGGGCTTTAAGTGCGACGAGAAAACAGGGGTTTCTCTCAAAAGGGCGTGACCTGTGCACGTATGGGCGTGGCTTAAACATGTAAGCTAAAAACAAATCTGTGCCTATCATGGTGTGCCGCCCGACTGATATTTTGCTGCCTCTCTCTTCTCTGTTCCATGTACAGTACAACCACTAACGTACGCCTAACTTTTATGGGTAAATGCCGAAATAAAGTATTTTTGAATGACATACACCTAAAACAAGCCAGGACTAATGGATTTGTCAATAGTTGTTTGCTCCTTTAGTTAAACAACAATAGCTTTGTTGCATAGAATATTGAAAATGCTTCAGTTCTGAAATGATAAGACTGAAATAACTATAACGAGTCTCCTTGAAGTTACATCAAAGGCCGGTGGAGGGTGGTAATCTGCCGAGCTAAAAGACTTTTTTTTTTTTTTTTTAATTCCTAGGGTGAGGGGAAAAACAGAGAGCCCGATAGGGACCGTCTCACTACCTGCTTTTTAGAACTGCCGGTGCTGAGCGCCGGCAGGACCCCGGCCCACTTAAAGCCCTGGGCAGGCCTCAGTCCCTGTTCCTCCTGCCCGTTTCTCTCAGAGAACCGGAGCTCCAGCGATGCCCCTCTTAGCTGGCTGGAGCTCCCAGGCTCTGGGACAGTGAAGGCTGCAGACGAGGTGTGCGCAGGCAGAGAGAACACTTGCTCCTTCACGGGTTCTTTCAGAGCTTGAAAGGCACCCCCTCTAACCTATCATTTGTGCAGCAGGTGCAGTGGCACCAGTGCCCAAGGGCATTGGGGACCCACTGCTCTGAAATTATGGAGCGGGGCAGTTTTCCTTGCTTGCACCAAGGCCAACGGCGCCTTTCTTACACCTTCGCCTCTAACCCTGAAGCCAGCCTCCCTGGCCTCCAGCACGCGGGGACTTTCTCTAGTTTCCTTCATTAAAGGAGAGGTTCTGGGTGACGTTGTCACATTGGTAGTTGAGCACGCGGTACAATATGACCGTTACCGGAAGCACAGGGAGATATATTTGCATGCGGCACCTGGGTATGTATTCCTCAGCCTCGTGGTACCTTTTGTAGGCGTCGGTTGAGTGATGATTACTATTTGCAAAACAATGCGCCCAAAAGACTGCAGTACGACCATTTTGCCAGACTCTGAATGGGATCTAGTTGCCTCGCTGTTTTTCAGTCTGACAATAAATAGTGAATTGATTAAATCTGTTGACGATTTACTTGTATTTGGAGCAATCGGTGCATTCTTTTTAATGATGTCATTGCCGAAACCATTTTGCAACAAGGGCGATTCAAGAAATGTTAGCCAATGTTTCGAAGGCTGCCTTTCGTATGTCCTGAATTGGCCCACCCCCAATGAAGATTGCCCGAGAGTGCACCGATAGCACTCACATTGATACAATTGAAACCAAACGTTTTAGCTAACGAAAACATACTCTTGACCGTGTATTTTTAATCGTGGCAAGTCGCTTTGCCTTTCTGTGCCTCAGCTAAAATTGTAACAACAAGAGAGGAGCGGGGACGAGAGGAGCGGGGGCGAGCGCGGCAGCCTGCTGAGCTGACCACACGCTCGTGCATCGTGCCTGAAACGTGCGGGTAACCGCACGGAAAAGGCCATTGTGCACGAGCGTGTGGTCAGCTTTCTGAAGCCCCTTACATAAAGTCTCGCAGAGCAACGATTGTGCGCTACTCGAGGCTCGACCTAAAAGCCGGATTCAGATGAAAGCATTATTGAGCTTCAAGGTTAGAACAAGGACAGCGGAACAGAGGAGCTTAAGGAGAGGGCCTAGGGGAATAGTGCAACTCCACAGGCTGGAAACAGAACACCTAGAAAATAGGAAAGGGGTATGATCACATAACCACTATCAAATGTCAACAAACCATTGCCCTTGGGCTGAACATGAATGGGAAAGATAAAAAACATGGAGATAAAGTAGGTAGAACGTTGGCGTGGTTGGCTCAGAGAAAACGGAGGAATCAAAGCAGGTTATATAGAAAAGGGAAGGATTGTTTGAGGGAACTGCATAGAAAAGTTAAATAAATATTAAGTCTGTGTGGTGCATTATAGAAAACACCATTTCTTCAAAGGAGGACAGCATGGAGCACAATTTGAGTTTTTCTTTTAAAAAAAAAAAAATAGCTACTTAGGGGCCGACAAAAATTCAAGGTGAACTAAAGGGCAGGGCTATACCAGAGGCAGACATCAGCAGGAACACATTGCAAGGAATAATGCTGCCTCCCTCAAACATTAAAGAAGTGCTAACTTTAAATCGTCCAAAAAAGATTAAAAAAACACCACAAATCCAAATCCTAGAGGCCAATCTCCCTTTTCAACATAGAAACTACAATTATCACTAAGTAGCATGCAATATGGCCAGGAACAGTGCAGATTATTCGAGGAAATGGTCTATAGATTTAGGTGTTGTGCTCAAACATTCAAAAAGCTGGGAAAAGGGAACAAGGGAAGGACTGCATTTATCACAGATGACATGATTATCTGGTTTGGAAAAGGCAGCGCCGGATTGAAGGGTGCTGGGGTGAGGAGACATCTTAGGAAACCATTACTTCCTTAGACAGCCAACATCTGGAGGAGGCTTTATGATAAAAAGAATCATATGAATTGGATACATGTTCACATGTAGGTCCAAAACTGTGTTTTGGAAATACATGTGCAATTTGTAAAAATGGCAATAAAAATATTTATTTAAAAATAGTTGTGAGGGGAAACCAAGATGGCGGCCGCTTGATTCAGCCGTATGGCGGCTCCCCAACTAGGTGGCAAGAACACTTCTGACACCATCTAAGGCGCAAGGAATGTCTAATGTAAATACAATCGCAAAGACTAAGGCCGAACCCGGCTGGAGCTTACCGTGGTTGGAGGTAATTGTACGGCAGGCGGAGCTCGTGCTGGTCTCCTGCAGACTCCTGGATACGGTGGTTCGCTGGGCTCAAGAACGCCAACCAGCGATCCCCGAACTAGCGCTCAGCATGGGGCCCAAACCGGTAGCCGGGAGAGGAAAAGGGACGGCTCCCCTGCAGACCGGAGCACACACGCCTGCTACAGGCGCAACTTCAATGCCCGCAATTGCTCCTCAACCCGGGCGCCGGCAGAAAACGACCCGGACGGAGAACATCGGGGAGGGGCGGGCCCGCGCCTCCCCAGCAACATCAGACCAGCGCTTCAGTGATCGACCTCCTTCGCGGCTCGGCATCCAGGATAGCTACAGGTCAGGATCGCTAGACACCTGCAACTCAAGCTGCACAGGAGCAGGAACAATGCCAAAGTACCCTGCAGGATAGCGAACATCCCCTACAATGAAAAGGGAGTCTCTGGTATTGGATGCTGCAGCCCCAGTACCAAACTTAGCTGGAGCGCCTGGGGAGCAGTCCCTGATGTCTCATGGACCAAGTGAGGCAGGTAAGGGTGGGCAAACCCGAGGCGGGGCAGGGGAGGCTGACTAGGGGTGTTCTATTACTCCTACAACAAGGGATAACACAGCTGACAATATTAGTGGACCCTCCCAGTTACAGGAGAAGCTTCAGGGGGACTCCTCTCCTAAAAAAGGAAAAAATAATGATTGGGCTAAAAGTAAAGAGGGGATCAAAGCATACACGAGCCAGGTTGGCCTCGGAGAGGGCGCCAAGGCAGATCCTTCATGTTCTAAACAGGAAAAAAGGCAAAGTCACTGCGCAGCACACCGACTCAAGAAGTCGGCAATAGGCAAGGACTGGGATCAAGACTCAGAGGCAAATGATTTTTTTTTCTCTTTGTCAGATGGAACATGGTCAGAAGATGGCTCAGGGTCAAGTATAGATTCTAGTGAGACAGAGAGCTTACCAGGTACAAGCGGTGGAGATTCCCGCGCCACAATGCGAAAAGTGCGTAGCAAGCCTGGTGGAGCTACTGACCAGGTCAACAAAGATCTTAAGTGGAACTACTCCCCTGGGGATCAACTGGTTGGCAACAATGTGCTCGTACTCCAGGAAGATCTGCCAGCAGCCCCTCCCACACTGGATACTATCCTGCAATGTGTTATATCACATCGCGAAGAGGCTCGTCAGGAGAGCCGTCGCTCGCAGGCAGCCGCCCGTAAGCTGCAGGGGGCAGTGAGGAAAGTAGCCAAGACTTGTAACTCTATCAACGAGCGGCTAACGGACCTAGAGCTAAGAACGGTTGCCCTTGAGACAGACATCTCTGGTGCCCGGGGTCAAACAGAAGCTCACGAATCTCAGTTGATGGACATCCACTGGAAGCTCGGAGACCAAGAGAACCGTCAAAGGCAGAACAACTTGCGGTTCCTAGTGCTTCCAGAAGGAAAGGAAGGGGCTGACTTGAGAATGTATATGGTAGAGCTGCTCCGAAAGGCCTTCCCGGACTTAGAAGGATGGAATTGGCTCCACGAGGTCCAAAGAGCACAGAGTTCCCTTCTCCCTGCGACAGCCAGCAAAACCAGATGCCAAACCTCGGGCAGTGTTGGTATATTTCGGAAACTTTCGGTTGCGTCAGAATATCTTCGAGAAATCTCAGCCGGAAGCTCAGTGATCAGCAGACAACTTCTCATTTTTTACAAGGCCGGATTTTTGTCAGGTCACTGTTGAGCGACGATGGCGCTTGCGCCAAATGATTAAACCTCTTCAAGAGAAGGGGGCACAGGCCTTTTTAATGAACCCGGCCCGCCTGAAAGTGATCTGGGGTGATCGGACTAGATTTTTCACCTCGAAAATCAAAGCTAAAGACTTTCTGGCAGAGGGCGGGGTATAATTGCAGGCTGTATGCCCATGGTTATGGCAACTGTTTGATATATTTCTAGGTTTCTACGGAGGAGTCAGTATGGCAAAAAGGTGAAAAAAGAAAAAGAAAAAAATATGAGGGCTAGAAAGGAAAAAAGCTATAATTTTTTTTTTTTTTTTTTAAAAGAGAACGCGTATAAGCCAATGATCTTGCCGGTGGGTGTAGGGATTCAGGCAAATTGTATAGGATGACTACATAATTATAGCCACTTGATGGGGGGGGGAGCCGCCTCCCATCTTCCACTACAGACCGACACAGGTCTGTGTTTCCTCTACATGGGGGTGGATGGGTTAGGGTGGGGATGGGGGCTGCCAGGGGAGGAAGGGGGCACTATGGGGGGGGTGCTGGGTGGTGGTGGGCTGGTGTAGCAGGGGGAGAGAAAAACCAGAGAAACAGCGGGGATGTTTTAAGTTAGGTGAAGCCATTTCTAGTGTGCGGACCAGTCTAAGTATGTGCTACAAGTTCTACGAAAATGGGTAGGCTATCTGTTCAGTAAACATTGGGGGCCTTAACGATAAAGGTAAACGAGATAGGGTTAGTGAGGCACTAAGTTCTTTGGCGGTGGACATAATCTGCCAACAAGAAACCCACATTCCGTGGGAGAGGAGAAGTTCTAATGTAATCCCAGGTTATATTCAGGTGGCCTGTTCTACCCAGACCACTACGACAAGAGGAGTGGCAGTTCATGTCTCAAGAAATCTGGCCCCAGCCAGGCGAATCCTCAAGGATAAATGGGGGCGATGAGCAATCGTTACATTACCAATAGGGCTGACGATCTGTACAATATATGGATCCAATCAGGACGACTCTAGGGTGCTAGAAGAACTAGAGTTGGAATTAGCCTCTTGGTCGGACCCACTTATTATATGCGGGGATTTTAATATACATCTGCCTGTTATTGGGGCCTTCACTAACAAATATCAGGGGAGGAAACCAAAAGTTTTCAAAGCACTAACTTCTTTAATTACTAGTCATGGGCTATTGGAGGTCTGGGCTACCAGGAATCCAATTAACCCAGGCTACACCTACTTTTCCTGTCCTCATAAAAAATGTGAGGTTGGATTATTTCTTTGTCTCCACTTCCCTCCTTGAGGGTGGGAACATAAGGAAGGTGCCCAAAACATTGCAAGATCATAACCCCCTGGTGCTTGACATCTTGGTACAAGGGCATCAAAAGCAACAATCCAAATGGACCTTTGATAGGAAACTCCTGGTTAACGAATCTTTTATAGAACATATATGGGGTTGGACTCGTCAA
This sequence comes from Calotriton arnoldi, assembly GCA_963921515.1. Classification (NCBI taxonomy): domain Eukaryota; kingdom Metazoa; phylum Chordata; class Amphibia; order Caudata; family Salamandridae; genus Calotriton; species Calotriton arnoldi. Next base: position 692,261 of record CAWUFW010002282.1, on the reverse strand, counting down.
TTCTTTGAGATAAACAGATATAGTGCTTCTAGGGAAGTAGTCTGGGATGCATTTAAAGCAGGACTAAGGGGGGAGGTCGCAAGTTTCGTTGGGTCCTATAGAAAGAGGCAACAAGAGCAGATGCACAGATTAACCGAGCAGCTAGTAAAATGCGAGGAGAAACACACCCTGGCAATTATTAACAATCAGGAAGAGCAACAAGATCAGATCGAGGTTATTAGGTTAAAAGCAGAAATTAATAATGTTTATAATAAAAAAGTGGCAGAAACTTACCTCGCCTTTAACAAGGATAACTACGAATATGGAGAGGCTACTGGCAAGCACTTAGCTCTGCGTATGAGGCAAAAATCAACCAAAAATAATATCGTTAAGATTAAGAGAAAAGATGGGACATACGTAATGGACCCTAAAGAGGTTCTCAAAGTGTTCTCTGAGTTTTATGGGGAACTCTATCAGGCAAAAAAGAATGCCTCAGGCTCAGGGGAAATTGGGCCAAGCACTCATGGGTGGAAGGCCGGGGCAGATCCCTCTATAGTGCAAGAGTTAGAGGATGATATCTCTCTCAACGAAGTTATTGGAGCATTAAATATGATGGCCTCAGGCAAAGCCGCAGGCCCCAATAGAATTCCCATGGAAATCTATAGGGTTCTACAGGCAGAGCTAGTCCCTATACTTCTGGATCTATTTCTGGCTGTCCAGTATAAGGGGCAGCCCCCCCAGTCTTGGCGAGGCACTGACATAGTTGTGTTCTTAAAGAAAGGGAAACCGCCGGAAGATCCAGCTTCATATTGCCCAATCTCCCTTATCAATTCTGACGCGAAATTATATTCTAAGATTATCGCGATTCGTCTCAATAAAATCATTTCTGGACTGGTAAGCCCATGGCAACACGGTTTTATCCCAGGGAAGGAGACCACGGATCACATCCGACGTGTTATTACTCTATTTGATATAGATGACATCACAGGAGAACAGACGGCGCTGATTCTTCTGGACGCTCAAAAGGCCTTCGATCGGGTTGCATGGGACCATCTGTGGGATAATTTATGGGGTAATGGTTTTGGGCCACGAATTCTTTCGGCCATCAGAGCAATGTATTCGCACCCGTATGCCACAATTCAAATGATGAGTAATGAATCCGAAAGGATTTAAGTAGCTAGAGGGACAAGACGGGGGGCGTGGCCAGGCGCCGAAGATGGCGGACGCGTCTTGCTAACGCTCCACGCCTAATCCCCAAATTATCCTGGGCATCCTTCTTCAACTGCAGTTTTTCCTGCCTCAGTGCACGTCTGTCATGGCTGCGCTACCTGGGGAGGGTCGTTTGGACCCGGACGACGCCTCACAGCGGCCCTGGGTGATGCGCCCTGTTGCGCTGGGGGAGCCTTGACCTGGCCGCATGGACGGCCTGCGCGGGACGACCCAGCTGCCTGCATTCATACGGCGGCCCCTGAGGTAACTCTGGAACCGCCTAGCGCTGCTGCCTCCTGTTTCGGCGGAGCTGCGGAGAGCGCTCCATGCCTTCCTGGATGGCTTGAAGAACGGCGAGGGCTGCCTGTGAACTGGTCGCGAGGGGCACCTGATGCGAGGAACCGGGCCGCTGCTGCGGAGGTCGTCGCCGCTATTCGCCTGGAGGCACCCGGTGAGGCCTTAGCGAACGAGGTATGCCCACGAGGTACCATTGCGGCGCCTGCTCGGCAGCGGGGGGCCACGGGGGGGAGTCGATTGGGCCTAGGGGCCCCCGCCGTGACGTGGCAGTGACTGGGCGGCTACTGGGGGTGAGCTCCCAAGCGGAGGCTGTGATCTCTGCTCCTGCGGTGGGCGGCCACGGGGTCGATCGGGCCTAGGGCCCCCACCGGGGCGCAGTGTGTGAGGCAGTGGCCCGGGCGGGCCTGTGGGCCGTGTCATCTCTCCTGTGGGGGGGCCTCGGGGTCAATCGAGCCTAGGGCCCCCACATGGATTTCTCTGGTTGATTGGGGACCGGCATACATGCAGGGGCCACGGCGTCGGCTGTGAAGAGGGAGGCCACGGGGTCGGTCGGGCCTAGGGCCCCTCACCTGCTGCGTGCCCGGAGGTCGTGGAGTAACTTAGCTCCTGCCGCGCCAGTACCGAAGCATCATTAAGGCCGCATATACACTCTTCCCCCCCCTGGTGAGCGGACTGCTTGCTGTGCTGCCAGCTGTGGCCCCTTCCGAGATCTGGATCCTTGGCGCGGCGTCAAGCACGGACCGCAGCGCTCCCAGAAGGTGAGACGCACAACTAGCGGTGATCTGGGAGGAAGCGGGGCCCGGAAACGCACCATCCACAGCGAACTGTCCCCACTTCTGGTGGTGCGACTGCTGCGGCGAGGGGCGCGCGGAGCTGGCTGCGGGGTCTGCCTTGTTGCTAGGAGCCACGGGGGTCGGTCGGGCCTAGGGCTCCACATCTGAATTCCCTTACGGACTATCGGCTGGGACATCGCCCAGCAGACGAGTGCGTGCTACGTGCGGCTGCCACGAGAGTTTCCCAGTGAGGGTTGTTGCGGGCGACCCTCGATGGTCCCCTCTACGCCCGGACCCTAAGTCATGGTACCACATCTCTACGTGGGCGGGGTGCCTCCCCCCTCTCCTCATCTGTAATATCTTCGGTGGTCCCCAGGGGAGGAAGATTAATGTCCAGAGCGGCCCTGCGGTTGCTGGGGCCACGGTGGGACACATCACTGACTGCAGCGGTACCACCTCGCGGAGGATACGGTCCTGAGTGCCGACGCGAACACTGAGTGGGGAAGTCACGGAGGTCTGACGTCCTGTCCTCGCTCCCTATGCGGAGCGCTCAGCAAATAGTTATGGGCCGCTTACGTACCAATACCCACCGCGATATATCCACCCCCCCCCCACCCCCCCGAGGGCCATGCTGGGGCACCGCTCATGGCTCCCGGATCCATAACTGGGGTGAGTCAGCCTGATATTGCAACCAAACTTGACACTGTACTAGCGGCGGTTGAGCGAATCGGTAATGCCTTGGACCTGACCCGCACCTCCCTGGAAGACCGGATGGACACCATCACCTCTGATTTTATGCTCCTCCGGGCTGACCAACATAAACTTTCAGACAGGGTTCGCGATGCGGAGACCGCACTTACAGACCTTCAACCCCGATCTCGAAATTGCTCCTCCGCACTCCAAGATCTGCTGGACCGGGTTTGCACCCTGGAGGAGAAGGTGGATGACGCGGAAGGCCGCTCACGCCGTAATAATGTCCGCGAGGTCGGTCTCCCTGAGGGGACGGAGGGACGAGATCCGGAGACCTTTACAGAAACCTGGATAAAGGAGCTGATGCCCCCCGGATCGCTCTCCCCGCAATTCGTGGTGGAGCGGGCCCACAGAATACCCGCCCGCAGGCCACCTCCTGGGGCTCGTCCCTTCCTGTATCGAGTCATGAATTTCAGGGACAGGGATGAGATTCTACAGGAACTTGGCAAACAACCAGGCCCTAAGGTACAAAACGTCACCGTCTCCCTCTTTCCAGATTACACGGCTCAAGTACAAAGGAGACGAGCCACCTTCAGCGAAGTAAAGAAACAACTTCGTGATCTGGACCTCCGTAACTCCTGGTTATTCCCGGCCCGCCTGCAGGTTATTAAAGACCGTAGAGGCTACCCGCTTGCGCCGTCGCTGGCGGGGCCAGGTATACAGTACCAACTATTCGTCCATGGCTAGAGGGGTGGTGATATGGGTTAAGGCGGGGGTTCCATGGGAGGAGGAGGTCCTGTCAGACCCAATGGGGCGCTACGTCTTAGTGAATGGCAGGCTGAACGGCCAACCGATCTTGTTGGGTTCCATATATGCCCCAAATGTCACGCAGGGCACCTTTCTTAGTGATCTTTCGGAGATACTGCTCCGGTGGAGGGAGATCCCGTGGCTCCTAGGGGGCGACTTTAACGCGGTGCTCGATGTCTCACTTGACCGCTCCTTCCCCCCTCTGACTCGTACTACGGCCTCCTCCAACGCGCAGCTCTTAAAATCCTGGATGGACAATTGGGCACTCTCAGACATCTGGCAGGAACGCCATCCGAATTCCAGAGTATACTCCTTTTATTTCCCGGTCCATAATTTGCATGTGCGCCTCGATCGCATACTCGTATCCTCGGCCCTACTTCCTCTGATACAGACGATTGACTACCTCGGTCGGACACATTGCGATCATAACCCCCTGGTGATGCACCTGGCCTGGGAGGCGCAGCCTCCTCCGATTCCAGCCTGGCGCCTGCAGACAGCGGCTCTAGAAGACACCCTCTTCCGTGGCTCACTAGAAACTGCGGTAGCTAGCTATTTCGCACTCAATACAGCTTCCACGGTCTCGGTTCTCACCGAATGGGAGGCCTTTAAAGTAGTAATTAGGGGACATTGTCTGGGACAGACTTGGAGTATCCGCAGATAGCTAGACACTTCACTATCCAGCATTGAGAAACAGCTGCTCCCGCTTGAGACGCAGGTCATCAACTGCCCGGATCAGCAGCAGCGCCTGAACGCTGCCCATACCGAGCGGGAGGCACTTCTGGACCGATTGAGGTGCCATAATTATTTGGAGCATTCGGCCCGTTCTCACTCTGCGGCGGACAAAGCCGGGAGATTGCTGGCTTATTTGATCAGGCAGGAGCACCCCCAGCGCCCCATACAGTTGCTACTCGACGATCTAGGCCGGGAGCGAAGCACTCAGAGAGACATTCACACACTGATGACTGAACACTACACTAGACTGTATGAGACCCGTCTGACTGACAACGCCCAGGAGGTGGATTCCTTTTTGGACACCATGGAGTTGCCCACTCTTACAGTGGACCAGTTCCTGGAGCTGGACTCCCCCCTAGCAGAAGACGAAATATGAGACGCATTGCAATCCTTGTCCTCCGGTAAAACGCCGGGTCCGGATGGCCTCCCGGCCGAGTTTTTCAAAACTTACGCAGAATATTTAGTGCCACATCTCCATTCACTGTTCACAGAAGTAATCTCCGATGGGACTTTACACCCAACCATGCGTACTGCTAATGTAGTATTTGTTGAAACCTGGTAAGGACCCCACGTCCCACAGCTCTTATCGGCCGACTGCAATATTGAACACGGATAAGATCCTGGCAAAAGTCCTGGCCAATCGACTGGCCCAGCTTGTCCTTGATTTAGTACATTCTGATCAGAATGGCTTCGTTCCACAGCGTAATACTGCCTTGAACATACGACGCTACTTTCGGGTGGCGGAATATGCCTCGATCGATTGGCCACACTCTGGCTGCATGGTGTTGGACCTTGAGAAGGCCTTCGATTCGCTGGCTTGGAATTTCCTCTCTGCCGTTCTGGCCCGTTTTGGGGTCGGTCCCCACTTCCTTAGTTTAGTGCGACTGCTGTATCGTAATCCATCGGTCCGGATTCGGACGGGGCCCTACGTTTCAGACCCAATCCAGGTACGACGTGGAACCCGACAGGGATGCCCGTTGTCCCCGCTTTTGTTCGCGTTGGCAGTGGAACCGCTGGCGGTCCATGTTCGCACTCATGTTGACATGGGGATTGAGCTGGGAGATGGCACTCACACCATTTCGCTATACGCAGATGACCTGCTGTTATATGCTGGAGACCTCCATAATATCCCCTCCTCACTTGATCGGGCCCTTAGCCATTTTGCACGTGCCTCGGGACTGCGAGTTAATGCAGCGAAATCTATACTTTCTCCGTTTTTGAAGGATACTCCTAATCCAAGATACGTACTGGGGGGGGTGGGAACACCTGCGGCCTGGTGCGTAGACCCTTTTCGCTATTTAGGGGTCTGAGTTCATCGTACCAGAGTCGATCTTTTCGATGAGAACGTGCTTTGGGCTGCCACGCCGATTCGGTCACAGATGAGTTTCTGGAAGACTCTCCCATTGGCAATATCTGGGAGGATTGCCCTTGTCAAAATGGTGGTTCTTCCCCGCCTTCTCTACTACTTCGCCACTCTACCCCTTATCATCTCTCCCCCCTTCTTCAGACAGTGGGAAAAGGTTGTGCGGGACTTCATATGGGGGGACATCACGCCACAGAGTGTCCATGGGAAAGCTTTATCTGCCTACCGAGCTGGGTGGCCTGGCGGTACCTAACTTCGAGCATTACTACCTGGCCTCCCAACTGCAATGGATCGCCAGGTGGTTATCCTCCCGTTACTTACCAGACACGGCTTCTTTACAGCCTCCGCTGACGCAGAGTAGCCTTATACAAATTTTCCATCCTTGCTCCAAGTCCAGACCCCCCCCCCAATACACTTCTACTCAATGTAGCGTACAAGTGCTTCCATAGGTGTCTTTTTCTCACTAGAACCACCATTCCATATGCACCCGCTATCCCATTGCTGGGAACTCCACGAGGGGACACCTATACGACGATGACTGAGTTGCATCACTGGGCCTCGGAGGGAATACAGGACGTAGGAGACCTTTTCCAGGACGGCACTCTCATCCCATACCAGGAACTCATAGCAGAAGAGAACCTGCGCCCTGGGCAGTTTCTACTACATAGAACAATCATAGCCTCGTCATCGTCTAAATGGGGTACACTCACTCAGGAACCTCCCACATACCACACTTTGCAATACCTTCACGTGATGGGGACAGGAAGACACCTCACGCGCTGGTTCACATCTTCCCTCCGGCAACACACGGAGGTGGACCTCACTCGGCTTCGACATCATTGGGAGGAGGACCTGGGGAGGGCATTTACAGATAGAGAGTGGGCTGTCGTCCGGGGCGGCCCAACCTACGTTCCCCGTAATCAACGGTTCAAACAAATTCAATTCTTCGTACTACATCGGGCTTACCTTACTCCAGCTCAAATCAACAGGTACTTCCTCCGCACAGATGCGGCTTGTCCCCGCTGCCGGCAGTTAGATGCCGACATTCTCCATATGCTCTGGTGTTGTCCGGTCTTGATTGACTACTGGAACAATGTGACAATCACCCTAGCAACTTGCACCTCCCGAGCCATTCCCCCCAATTGGGAAGCCCATGTGTTGCACCTCTTTAGCAGAAACAAAAACTATAGAGCTGCCATACGATTTCTAGACCTGGGTCTAATAACGGCCAAACGATTGATCACCAAGCGATGGAAATCCCCTCTGTCGCCTCACCCTCTTGCCTGGCGCCGATCCCTGCTTAACTGGGCTAAGGCGGAGGGTGTGGCGCTACGTAGAGAGGACCTACTTGGCGTTCGTAAATTCCCCCTAGCGCCTCAGTGGGACACAATGGTTTCCAAGCTCCAAGAAATGGTCACTAACACAGGGGACCCGAATACGTTACCTGGGGCCGATACTCAAAGTACATCCCCCGCCGGCGTGAGTGTTGAGTAGCACTGACACCCAAGCTGACTTAGCCCTTCTGTTCGACAACTTCATTGTCACTAGACCCTGGCAGCTTTTGCGCCCCCCCCCCTCCCCGGCTACACTAGATGCGGCAGCAGGTCTCAAGCGACTCCCCTTTCCCTTCCTTGACTTATGTTGCCCTCATTTTGTTGTGCCCTATGTCCCCAGTTGGGTTCGAACTGCACTATACCTGAATCGTTTACATGCCACCCGGTGGTGTGACTCACCAGCACTGCTCCGCCCTGTCTAGGGACATTGACTCATGATTTGATGTACTCGCCATAATTTACGCCTCTGTTTTTCCTGTTACTATTGGGCATTGTGCATCGTGCTGCTGGCAATCACTTTTCTTTCTTTTTCCACTTGATGCATGAGCGCTGCTCTGACTGCATGTTTTATTAAAAATGTGCAAAAATGTTAATAAAAAGATTTAAACAAAAAAAAGTAGCTAGAGGGACAAGACAGTGCTGTCCCTGCTCGCCGATCCTTTTTGCCCTATACATCGACCCACTCATCATAACAATCTTGTTGGATCAGAAGATCAAGCCAGTATCGGTCAGGGGATATAACACCAAGGTATTAGCATATGCTGACGACATAGCTTTTGCTACCCCTGACCCGCAGGTGGCAATTAGACAGGTAGAACTAGTGGGAAAAGTAATTCGGCAGACATTCGGGATACCTTCTAAATATTGATAAAACCAAGATCATCTGTACTAAGAATATTACCTTTCAGGATCCTCATAGAACCGAATCAGCTACATATCTCGGAATCGATATAACTCCGAATGTGGGTACTATTTGGGCAAGAAACATCATTCCTTTGATAGATACAATCAATAGAGATCTAAAAAGAATTGACAAGCTACACCTCTCAATAATCGGCAGGTGCAATGTCCTCAAAATAGCAATGTTCCCCAAAATACTCTACTTATTCCGGTGTACTCCGCTTGAACCAGAACCTGTCTTCTTTAAAAAAACTAGAAGGGCTATTCGCAAATTTTATTTGGCACTATCAGAAAGTTAGACGCTCACTTAAATTCCTAAACCTCCCCCAAGAGCAAGAGGGACGGGCGGTTCCAAATCTACTTTATTACCAATGGGCTACAATGCTAAAACATATGGGCATTCTGTTCTTGGCAGATAAAGGCGACGAGAGGCATATGGAAACGCATGAAGCTTAAGTCCCCCCAACCATATATGAACTGGCTATCGGGAGAGCAGCACAGGTGCTATAGCTACGGCAGCTGGAAGCCAGCTACTACAAGACGACACGATTTAAGCCCCTTAGAGCCGCATGGAATGTATGGCATAAGGCTAGCAGACTGTTGAAGATACCTAGGCTTCATAAATATATACCCCTTTGGCGCTCACCAATCTTTTCGGCCCCTCTCTATGATGGGATAGGGAAACTCTGGGAGCAAGCGGGCATTAATAGTATAGGGGATATTGTGGTTACGGACGGCATGATCTCCTTTGCCGAGCTACAGGAGCACTATGATATCGATCCACGGTCCCACTTTAAGTATGTTCAAATTAAAGAAACCATCAGATTTGCTATGACAGGAATAACATCAATAGATAAGATTCCTCTGCTAGGAGTCATCCTGTATAACGACTCCAGAATAAAGGATATATATATAATATTTTCATAAACGCTGCACCGGATGACTTAAAAACAGAAACTAACTGGGCTAACAAGTTAGGCGATAATGACACGGATCAATGTATGTCACTCGCTCTCTCTAAAAAGATATTTCTCTCGGACAACTTGAAGGCCCCAATACTACAAAACGGTCTTCAATCTGTACTTCACTCCGGCCAAGCTTTTTGGGTGGGGGAAAAAGGGAAAACGACCAGTATCAGAGATGTGGACAAGGCCCCGCAGATCTGATCCATATGTTCTTCAACTGTGGCAAATTAGAACCCTTAAAAAGGGGGATAGAAATATTTCTGCAAAAAACATTAAGAAGAGGTGTGACTATTACGCCAACTATGATGATATTAGGCTACGATGAGAAGGCACAGTTAGAACAGACACATGTATATTTTTGCTTTATCTCGGTGGCAGTAGCCGGATTGTTGATTGCGTCAAGGTGGAAGGACTCGGACCCCCCTTCTTTTTCTGGTTGGTATGCCCGGATGCTTCACATCTGTAATCTGGAGGTAGCTTTATACAATTGTAAGGGGCGGAGATCTAAGAAACGGGGCGGTAAGATTTGGGGCCCTATGCTTATATAACCCCTCTTATAAAAAAAACTAGGACCATCAGGTTCCCCTTAACTATTTTCTCGCTTAGTCAGCTACATAAAAGAGCTAATTCTCATAATAAACAAGAATCTGCGTATATTGTAATAATTCCATCACTGGATGATGCTATTTTTTTAGTATGGACATGTATTAAATATGTATATTAAATGTATATAGATGGAATAAGCTTATTATGTTTTACCTTTTGCACTGATCCTTTTTTAGCTTGTATGATCTTAGCTACACTGTGCTTTCTTTGACATGTATTGTAAACCGCTGCTTTATCTGGGATAAACAAATAGTTTTAAAAAATAAAAATAAAAAAGGTGATAACGTATATCTCTATCCAAACAACTGAGGGATTGCAGGCACAGGGAACCATCCTCAAAATCTACTAACATTCCAATTCAGCTGAGGAGGTACTTGATACTATTACTGTGTAATAACTATTGTGTAGTGTTAGAAATGGGATCTCTGGTTGGCTAAGGCTTTCGCCAAAGCCAGGCAGAGACCACCACTCTAGTCAGGGCGAGGGAGTTACACGCCAAAGATCACCCCTGCTCACCCCCTTGGTAGCTTGGCACGAGCAGTTAGACTTATTCCGGAGGCAATGTGTAAAGCGTTTGCGCAACACGCACACAGCAACAACATACCAGGCACACCACAAAAGGAACTCCACACACGGTTATATCAAAAATAGCCTTTGTATTCTCATAACACATTAGAATAGTAATCACATAATATACATTGTGCCACCTGGCACTAGGTAATATCTACAAGGGATTATTTACACCTGACAGGGCCGACTGGACCACTGTCAGAACCATCACAAAGTGAACTTAATAAATGTAGAACTTATAATAAATGTAGCACAAATTGTAGATGTAGAATACAACCAGTAATTACTGGCAAAACCTCGTAATCAGCATCGTCCTGCAACCATAAACCATATTATGCAGTCATCATCACATTAGGCGTGAAATCTATTCTGCGCCAACCTCACCAGCATAAACACATTATGCAATCATCTCATAAGTCTAAACGCATTAGACAATAACCTCCTAAGCATAACTCACATTAGGGGCATAACTCACAGTAGAGAATAATCTCATTAGCATAAACCACAGTATGCAAATAACCTCATACATAAACCACAGTTAGAGGCATAAAACAGTGTGCGTAAATCATAATACATGAATCACATTTCCTAGCACCACATAAATCACATTAGGGCCTGGCGCCCTATCAAACTCACAGTCCCCCTGGCCAACTGGCCTTCTCAAAAGGGGCTCAAATGCCCTATGTCCAACAAAGTCAGGGCGGCTGCCAATGCAGCAGAATTCTCAAGTGCGCAATTGCACATACCTAAACGTGGCAGCTGACGCTAATTGCCGTGCAGCTGAGAGAGTACTGGGGCAGAGGAGTGCATATCACTCGTGTCTCCCTAAACCATGCCCCCAAAGGAATGATGGCCTAAACGTTGCAGCTGCCCACTACTTGCTGGGCAGCTGTGACTGAACACAAGGCCTGGCACGCAATGTGCCCTCTGAAGTAAGGCGCGCAACATTGCAGCTGCCCGCGCTGGTGCGATGCAGCTGAGAATAAAGAACATGAAAGGGGCCCGGGCACAATTGTGCCTCCTCAGCCCCGCTGGGCTTCTTAACACAAAACTGCCCCCAAAACGTTGCAGCTGCCCTCTAGCAAGCGGGGTAGCTGTAGGAACTGTTCACACTGGTAGGGGCGCGGGCCCATCTGGGCCCTCTTAAAAACAAATATGCCCCCATCGTAGGAGCGGCCCACTCACTTGCGGGTCCGCTCAGGACTAAGGCCTGGCAGGGTGCCTCAATCGGCACGAACAATGGAGAAGCCCCACTCACCGGATCTCTGTTGGGGGACTCCTCCGGTCCGGGCGGCTTGGTCTCCTCTCCCTCGGGACTCCGCGAGGCTCCCCCTGCACGCTCCTTCACCCGGTCCCTCCCCGGGGACACGGGACTTGGCAGGGGAGCCCGCCGGGCTCCAGACGACTTCTCCTCTTCGCCCGGTCCCCCTTCTGGGACCGGGACTTCATGTGGAGCCTGCGAGGCTCCTGGCACTGTCTCGCGGAGGTGGGGTGGGCTCCCGTCCTCCTTCCCGCAATTCCGTGGGAGCGGGGCTTCCCTCGGGGAAGCGGAAGTTCCGCCCCAAGTCAGGCAGCTTCGCCTGACTTCCGGTTCGCCGCACGATCGCGGCGGCCGGCGGCTCTCTTCTTTTGGCCGCAATGCGGGGTGGGCACCCGCTGAATTAATGAAACAAAGCGGGGTGGGCACCCGCTCAAAAGGCAAACAAGCGGGGTGGGCACCCGCCAACAAAGGCGCCATGAAGCGGGGTAGGCTCCCGCCGAGATCGGCATCACAGGGGAATCCCTACACCGGGGATTCCCCCCTCAAGGGGCTGCAGCGCCGCGCTGCGAAGCCCACGCTCTCTCTCAGCAGCAAAGAGCCAGGTGCTCTTAAAAGTAAAAGCAAAGCGCTCACAGGGCGCAGAAGGCAGCACAAAGTCCTGGAAGAGCAAGGGAAGTAAAAGGGGTCCAAGTAAAAGGTCTTCCAGGTCCAGGGGGGCAATGCAGGGCCCAGGGAGGCAAGCCCTCATGGCAGCCCCTCCTGGGCCCCAGCAGCAGCACGCCCCAGCAGGAACAGCACACTAGAACTGAACAACATCATGGGGACACAGCCCCTATACTTATAACACAAACTCTCTTCGTCTGTAGTGCAGGGCATGGGGGAACCAGATGCAACTGGTTCAGAGGGGATTTGGAACACTTTGTTTTGCAAGCTCCTCTTCCCCTTTGTCAGGTGGGGGCTAGGTGATCAGACACACCACAGGGGGCGGAGCCAGCATTCACTAGGGCAGGCACCATCCTATTCATAGTCAGGGGATTACCCCTCCCACTACTCCCAGCCCAGTGGTCCTATTCAGCCCAGCGCTGACTCACCCTGCCCCTCCTGGAGCCACACACACCTCCCAGCCCCTGTCACTCTCAAGCCAGACATGCAATTCACATCAGGCAGGCAGACACATAGCACACAGAAATGCCAACTTCTAAAAGTGGCACTTCTAAAATAACCACAATAAGTCTGCGCACACCATTGCGCAGCATTTATTCACACAATTTCATACATACCAGACTTGACCACTCTGCTCCTCTCAAAACAGGAATTACCACTGACACACACTGATCAGGGAGTCCCCAATGCATTCCTATGGGAGGGCAAGCCAAGCTCACCAATGTAACACAGAGAGCGCACGAACTTTCCACTGGACCACAGTGCGAAAGTGCCCAGAGACCTAAAACTACCAACACCAGGTCACAGAAAAAGGCAAAAAGTTTGGGGATGAACTTGCCAAAAAGGGCCAAGTCCAACATGTAGGTTTGTCTCAAGAAAGCACTCCTGGCACAATATTTTTAAAATACTTTGAGAACATGGAACCTAATTTAGAGATATACAAGTAAGAAAGTGAAGAGGGAAAGAGTGAAGGAATACTGGATGCTTGTGTGAAGGAACTGGGTGGGAGAGGATCGGAAGAGGAAAGCAGATATGGAAGTGAGAATGGGTGGATGGGGTTGAAAGTCTAGATAAGTTCAGTGAATAGAGAAGATTAGATTGTGATGGGGCGAGAAATTGATCAGCAGCAAGAGGATGAAAAGGATAAGAGAAGGTGCTGAAAACAAGGCTGACAGGTAAGTGAACTTTTAGAATTCAGCTGAGCAGCCTAAATGCTATGTAGCTAGCACATATTTGTTTCTGGTGTTCCATTATAAATAAAAAGTGTTGCTTTTATCTGTACAATTATGTTATAATTTCTACCAATCTAGAATTTGTGGATCATAAACATATGGATTGCTCCCTGAAATATTTGGCTCGGAAGCCACTGGCTCTTGTGGCAAAATGTCAGTGTGGAGCATTGGCGGACAATTCTGCAGGAGATAGAAAAACTCAACTTCTTAAGGCAAAAAGGTATATATATATATATACATATATATACATACATACATACATACATATATATATATATATATATATATATATACATACACATACATACATACATACATACATACAAACACACACACACACACACACACATAGTTAGATCTAGGTGTGTGGGTAGGTCTGTATATGTATTTTGCTTTGAAGCAAAAAGGGAAAAAATAAAAAATAGACTTATGTTTAACAGTAAATGTATGTATTTTGTATTACTTATATATGTCTGACATAGTACTTAATAAATAAATCTTATTTACAGAACATAAGTGTGCGGGTGTATATGTATGGCTTTGCTTCTTTCTATGACAATACATGTATGTCACAGTATGTGAATCTGAATATAGGGAATATATCCTTAAGAGTACAACAATATATTAAATTGATTAACAAATTACTGCACGTCTCGCTGTGTTTATATATATATATATATATATATATATACATATATACACACACACACACACACACACATAGCTACAGATATTTATGGAAAATGCATCTATACTTTAGACATGATAAAATGTGCTTCTGTTTGTATGGAGATGAGGCTGCTGTTATGCATATGTCTTTGAACATGGAACTATGCTTCCAGATAAAAGCAGAAACATTAATATAGGGGAGGAAAAAACAAGCTTTGTATATTTAGTCACAAGATACATTTGTATATCAGACCATGTAAATATTGTTACTTCAATATACACATGGGTGTGTATATAGAGGGTTCATGCCTGCTATTAAAACTTTACCAAGCGTTGTGTGTATATATGTAGATGTATGCATGCATCTCAATAAATGTTTGTTAATTTCATGTATTTTTTTTTTTTTTTTTTTTTTTTTTAAAAGCTCACTAAAACAAAACAAAATTCCTTCAACCTTTGTCACATCCCTCAGACTAAGCCTAGACCTTTGACTACTGTGAAATAAACACCCTTTTCAAACATCCCACTCCTTTTCACCCAATTCGCCCAACTAACAGACGCACATGTTCACTACTCACAATAACAATTTACAACTTCCCTTTTCTAATCCACTCCCATCATTCTAACACTACTCACAATGAAAAAAGAAAGCACATATTACTAATCGGCTATCTATTTACATCTACTCTTGATTTCCGGAGTACGGTGCTACTCGCGGTAAAACGTTTCAATGTCGCATCAGGGGAAGTAAGCGCCATATAAATACAATTTACAATGAATTACCAAGTAAACTTCATCTTGTGACTCCTTTTCATAACACTTCTTTGAGGGTACATCTTAATTCTACTACTGCAGTCTATTCAACAAAGGAGCACTAGGTCCTACTTCCTTATTGTAGCCAAGATATTTCTTCATTTTGGGAGTTTCTTACTAGAACAGCTGGGGCAACACACAAAGTCGCCTATTAACCAAGCAATTCTACTAACAAAATGTGTGATGCATTGACTTGGCCAATGATTGTTATAACTGTTCTGTCTTGTGTTACTTATGGTGACAAAGCTTACTGCTGACAAGGACTATGTGGCTTGAATTCATGCATGGGGTGCTCTGCATAGACACGAATGGCCTCCTCTTTCCAGCCACAGGTATCTCAGGAAGAGACATGGCAGCAGAAGACTAATTAAATTAAGATAACAAGCAATGCTCAGATGGGGTAATTTGCAAAAGTCCCTCAAGGTCCAACGTGGATGCTGTTCTTTAAAAGCTCTCAAACACATAAAAAGTAATGGGAGGAATGTCTGTAAATAGTCTAACCACTGGCAACCAATTGGGGTAACATTCCAACTGATGGTTATTTGCCCACCTCAAATTAGACCCAGTCTTATGCAAATTAGCCTTGGTCCTGCTCCCGAAAGATCAGTCTTACCCAAACTGCCAAGTCAGGTCCTCTCTACGCCAGAACATAAGCAACCCAAGACCAGTTTCGGCTTTGTTGGGCCTCTTCAGTAGGGTGTTGTTTGGTTCCAGTGGCAGCAGGATCCACTGCTGAGCATACCCTGGTCTGGCCACTCAGGATTCAATTTACCAGGGACTAACAATCTGGAAGCAATGTGCAAAGACTTAAGGTAAAAGGTGAGAGTCAGAGGGGAGGAAAGATGTGCCCTAAAGTATCGAAAATACACACTGCATAATCTGCACAGTGCATCCAAATGTTAGCGCTCAAAATCAAAGAGCCTAAAAAGAGAAGTAATTGCAAGTGGTTAGTGAGGATAAGCATGAAAAGATGCAAGCCGGTTGAGATCAGAAGGATATACTCAGGCATTAGTAAGAGAGGGAATATGATACCAAAAAAAACAGACACCCTATACTTGTGGGGATTAAGATCTCCAGAGAAAATCATCTACCACATACGAGCGTATTTTGATGGGACGGTCAAGGACAGGCAACCTTTTCACCAAACACCAACTTAACAATCAATAGAATTATATATGGGAAGGAAAGGGGCTTCAAATGGGTTGTCTCCCAATCAAGCAGTTCTCTGAGTAGAAGCCACTACACACTTCTTTAGAGGGATATTTGCACAATCATCAGGCTCTAGGCCTCTACAGCTGCAGGACTCTTGAGGCTGGCTTCAGACCGCGTCCAGGCGTGGAGACCACTCTACTAAATATCATTTGTTCAGATTAGACAGTTCAACACCATCAATCACTAAGTGAAAACAGATAGGCTGTACACATCACCTTGCATTAGAATTTGTGCTGTCGTGCTTTGCTTCCTTCCTGCAAAAAGAACACCCACATAGTTAAACTGGGCCCATCCCCCACCAGTACAGCTAACTTAAGTGTGATAGGCTTCAGAACTCTGGCTGATCACAAACTCTTCAATTTTGTACGTACTCCATCCTGGTATTCTCAGACTCACACAAGATTGGCCATCACAAGTATACAGATAAAAAAACACTTCAAACGAAATCTTGAATGTGAGCCCAGAAACCTTTAAAGCTTGCCCCACTGCTCTTCACAGGTTCAGTACTGAATGAAGGAAAACTCACTCAGCCGAAATGGTGAAGGAAAAAAAAAAGAAAACACCAAATAAATCTTACTCCAGAGCAATGTCAATCTTGTACCCGTTCCAATACCTTGGCAGATAAACTGTACACTCTGCCAGCTAAATCCCTGTGGATAAAGGATGTAACTTAAGAGTGCTCTCCAACAGTGAGTTATTATTCGCCACCCAAAAAAATGCCATTTCCAAAACAGCATCACACCATTTAGATTTGCTAAAAGGAGGTTGTTATTGTGCCACTGATCTCGTAGAATCACACTCATGCTCGATGTGTGCCAGTTGGATTACTTTAACTACCTATACATTGTAGTCAAATGTCTCTCTCAAAACTCTAGATAGCCTAAAGATATGCTGCACACATTGTTTGATATAAGACAACAATCATAACGCTAGTCCTGAATTTCCGTCACCACCTCCCTGTGGAAGATCACCCTTTAAAACTAATTCCCTCGTTCATAGGGTGGGCCACTCATGTATTCAATTATTGTACTAATCGGATTGTCCCATATCTACCATGCAAAAGCCTCAGTTCAGCCTCAGATCCTTGAAGAACTACCACTTCTAATTTGCAAAATATAGACGTACTGCTTTAACAGCTGCTACAGGCTGCCTGGTCAGATGCATAAAACCAGTTCGCTTTCTTCACCAAGGCTTCAAAACTCTTACTCTTCAAGTATTTGTCATCATATGGGACATATCAGATCTTATGTACATAATGGTCTTCTCCATCCTAACCAGGCGAATTACATTTTCCTATACTAGGCGCCGGCAAATGTACCATTTTGTTCCTGGTTATATGTCCATATACCCCAAAATGAACTACAGCTGCTGTAAATTGGTTAACACTCTAGAAACCCACAAATTACAATAAATCTAAAACTATCAATATAGTTGAAAACCAAAAGTAATCAAGTTCACGCAATTGACAATCACGCCAGAATGAAGAATTACACTGGCAGAAAAGACTACATTCATACACTTGGACAGAGATATGGAACAGCAAGTGCTTTCAGTATAGAACTTACTCCCTTTTTTAAGATTTACACAGCATTTTGCAATGCATGCCTCAAATGCTGCAAAACATGTCACCACTGAGTAATTCAAATAGTAAAGCAAAGTACTCTCTTTTCAGACTACCACTAACGTTTAGCATTTAAATGGTATTTCAAGCTTATACAAAACACAAACAAGTCACAAATAACGCAAATAAAACACAAAGTTACTAAATGCCTGCAAAACCATCAATTATAAAATTACATTCTAGTGCTCCTGAGCACCAAGCAAAATTCAGACATGTCTTTGTGCTGGGGGCTCATTTATAAATGCACATCATCATACACTAAATATAAATTGTTCAAAATGAGAATTAATAACAAAAACCCTGAACGCTACCACTTAAGTGCTTGAAAGACTATAAGGCAAATACTATTGCTTCAAAGTCCAGATGTTACACCTATATATTGACCTCTAGTCCAGCTATATCTAGGAAGGGAAGTTTATCAACACAAAAAAGAAACACTTCCACAGGGTCTCTGCGGACAGCGAGCAAACCAAATTGTCCTAGGTTTCTCAAATGTAAAGTAACCAACCATTTGAACACACCTTTGGATGGTTCGATAAGGTTGAAGGGTGACACAATGTATTGCCTTAGTCATACATGAAATACTGACTACTTGACAGTGAAATTTCTTAATAGGCTTCACTTCTGGACACAGCTAAAAAAACAAGCATTAGCATAGCCAATAGGTCTCGCCTTTGGGAAATTATAAGTGTTTAGCCAGAGATATTGACTTTGCCTATGTCTTTAAGCTGTGCTGTACAGAAGTCTGCAGCATGCTGAAAAGTTATAATAAAGAAGTGTCAGAAGCATTTTTGTTACCTTATATATGGACCAAGAAAGCATTATGTACAATTGA
Source organism: Calotriton arnoldi (assembly GCA_963921515.1). Taxonomy (NCBI): domain Eukaryota; kingdom Metazoa; phylum Chordata; class Amphibia; order Caudata; family Salamandridae; genus Calotriton; species Calotriton arnoldi. The sequence continues at coordinate 673,730 of CAWUFW010002282.1, read as the reverse complement.
ACGACCATATTAAAAAAGTATTAACAATAAATAATGTCTTGAGGTTTTTTTTGTCTTTTAAATGCTGGCAACTTCTATTTGCCTGTCCCAATGGTTGCTTGTTATGGTTTTTTTTGTTATGGGGGGCATAAATAACAGGAGGGTGAAGGTTGGGAAATAGTACCTGTATAACAGTCAGTGAGAGAGTCAGTCAGTCAATGACAGAGTCAGTTAGTTAGTCAGTCAGTGAGAGAGAGAGTGAGAGTCAGTCAGAGAGTCAGTCAGTCAGTCAGTCAGAGTCAGTCAGTCAGTCAGTGAGAGAGAGAGACAGTCAGTCAGTGAGAGAGAGAGACAGTCAGTCAGTGAGAGAGAGAGACAGCCAGTCAGTGAGAGAGAGGTCAGCCAGTCAGTGAGAGAGAGGTCAGCCAGTCAGTGAGAGAGAGGTCAGCCAGTCAGTGAGAGGTCAGCCAGTCAGTGAGAGGTCAGCCAGTCAGTGAGAGAGTCAGTCAGTCAGTCAGTGAGTGAGAGAGTCAGTCAGTCAGTCAGTGAGAGAGTCAGTCAGTGAGAGAGTCAGTGAGTGAGAGAGTCAGTGAGTGAGAGAGTCAGTGAGTGAGAGAGTCAGTGAGTGAGAGAGTCAGTGAGTGAGAGAGTCAGTGAGTGAGAGAGTCAGTGAGTGAGAGAGTCAGTGAGAGAGAGTCAGTGAGAGAGAGAGTCAGTGAGTGAGAGAGTCAGTGAGTGAGAGAGTCAGTGAGTGAGAGAGTCAGTCAGTGAGAGAGTCAGTGAGAGAGTCAGTCAGTGAGAGAGTCAGTCAGTGAGAGAGTCAGTCAGTGAGAGAGTCAGTCAGTGAGAGAGTCAGTCAGTGAGAGAGTCAGTCAGTGAGAGAGTCAGTCAGTGAGAGAGTCAGTCAGTGAGAGAGAGTCAGTCAGTGAGAGAGTCAGTCAGTGAGAGAGTCAGTCAGTGAGAGAGTCAGTCAGTGAGAGAGTCAGTCAGTGAGAGAGAGAGTCAGTGAGAGAGAGAGTCAGTCAGAGAGTCAGTCAGAGAGTCAGTCAGAGAGTCAGTCAGAGAGTCAGTCAGAGAGTCAGTCAGAGAGTCAGTCAGAGAGTCAGTCAGAGAGTCAGTCAGAGAGTCAGTCAGAGAGAGAGTCAGTCAGTGAGAGAGTCAGTCAGTGAGAGAGTCAGTCAGTGAGAGAGTCAGTCAGTGAGAGAGAGAGAGATTGAGTCAGAGAGAGAGATTGAGTCAGTGAGAGAGAGAGTGAGAGAGAGAGTCAGTGAGAGAGAGAGTCAGTGAGAGAGTCAGTGAGAGAGAGAGTCAGTGAGAGAGAGAGTCAGTGAGAGAGAGAGTCAGTGAGAGAGAGAGTCAGTGAGAGAGAGAGAGTCAGTGAGAGAGAGAGAGTCAGTGAGAGAGAGAGTCAGTGAGAGAGAGAGTCAGTGAGAGAGAGAGTCAGTGAGAGAGAGAGTCAGTGAGAGAGAGAGTCAGTGAGAGAGAGTCAGTGAGAGAGAGAGTCAGTGAGAGAGAGAGTCAGTGAGAGAGAGAGTCAGTGAGAGAGAGAGTCAGTGAGAGAGTCAGAGAGAGAGAGTCAGTCAGAGAGAGAGTCAGTCAGAGAGAGAGTCAGTCAGAGAGAGAGTCAGTCAGAGAGAGTCAGTCAGAGAGAGAGAGTCAGAGAGAGAGAGAGTCAGAGAGAGAGAGTCAGTCAGAGAGAGAGTCAGTCAGAGAGAGAGTCAGTCAGAGAGAGAGTCGGTGAGAGAGAGAGAGTCAGAGAGAGAGAGTCAGAGAGAGAGAGAGTCAGAGAGAGAGAGAGTCAGAGAGAGAGAGAGTCAGAGAGAGAGAGAGTCAGAGAGAGAGAGAGTCAGAGAGAGAGTCGGTGAGAGAAAGAGAAGACAGTCAGTGAGAGAGAGACAGTCAGTGAGAGAGAGAGAGAGAGAGAGACAGTCAGTGAGAGAGAGAGAGAGAGAGAGAGACAGTCAGAGAGAGAGAGAGAGAGAGAGAGACAGTCAGAGAGAGAGAGAGAGAGAGAGACAGTCAGTGAGAGAGAGAGAGAGAGACAGTCAGTGAGAGAGAGAGAAAGAGAGACAGTCAGTGAGAGAGAGAGACAGTCAGTGAGAGAGTGAGAGAGAGACAGTCAGTGAGAGAGAGTGAGAGACAGTCAGTGAGAGAGAGTGAGAGACAGTCAGTGAGAGAGAGAGAGTGAGAGAGTGAGTGAGTGAGTGAGTGAGTGAGTGAGTGAGTGAGTGAGTGAGTGAGTGAGTGAGTGAGAGAGAGTGTGTGGAAGACCTGGGCTGGACTCTCTGGGTCACAGAACCGCGCAGCGTCACAAACAAGATTGATGGAGCATAACTTAATAATCTCAGTTCGACTTGGAGTCGGATTGTAACTAGCCCCAGGCAAACCAGTAATATTGCTCAAGAACCGAAGAAGAAACAAATACCACTACACCTTGGAAGCAGTGTTGTGCTGTCATATACAGTGGGAAAACCAAGGTACATTTAGACACGGGTAGTCCACAAGGAATACAGAGCATAGTCAGAGACGAGTATAACACTAACGACTGAGGGAACTGACAACAGGCAAAACAATAAAGTAGAGGAAGCAAGTATGAACGCAAACTAGTAGGATAAGCGAGAGAGTGGTAACAACCGCCCCTGTTGCCAGACATCCATCCATATTTCAAGAGAACCTTAATAGGGATCCACAGCGGGAGGTACAATGAAAGAAACACAACTAGAAGGGAACTCACAACTAGATGAGGAATCATCAAAAAATGAATAAAACATGATGGGTTGAAAACGATGTAAACATGTGAAAGCCTTGTTAACCCCAAAACGTGTGCCTCTTTGAGAGATGTGATGAAATTGGTGTTTATAGACAGTATAGAGGTTACAACGGGTAGAAAAGTGGACCGACATGGGGGGTTGCTTTTCTGTCTTTACTCTCCGTGCCATTTATGAACTGAAAGTAAAGGTCACACTGTCGGAATATATTGTCACTTTCAGCAAGCGCGGTCCCTAAAGTAAAACCGGACTGTGCTACAAAGAACAAACAAAGAAGAGTCGGAGGGGTGAAAACATGGAGCGCAGGCTGCTAATTAGTAACCTGATCCACGACGAGGGAGGAATGCAGCTGCCAGCCTGCGCGCCGCTACTCGCTCCCGAGAGCAAAACGCCGTGGGAGTGATCATTTGAAGAGGTGGGACATGCACCCACCTTTGGCCATTTGCATGCTTTCATTATTGAAAGACACACGCAAAGGCCAATCAGATGTGTGGGAGGAGTCCGACCCACACGGAGAAGTTTTGAGCCCTCACAAGAAGCCTCCCATAGAGTAGCGCATGCGCGCTGCGCTAGGCTCGACCTAAAAAAATAATAATGTGTCTACGGGGCCATTACCTTTGCTGGATATAAGACCGGTCCCAAACAGATCAATTGGACTGGTGGGAACTTTTATAGGCCCCATACTTGATGCCATGTCAATCCATATGATGCAGGTCCAAGCAGATGTCTATTCGCCATAAAGGTGCGATGGGGATCACTAGTAATTCTTCACTTTTTTGTTAAACTTGATAAGAACCTTCATAATGGATGTGACTAGATATTTCCTGGCTTCAAATTGAGGTGACCAGAAGAGTTAATGATCTGGATTCCAATGCAACAGTAATCATACACTATTTACAGCTCAGGTTATTCAACCAGAGTATGCCACTTCTCACCATAGTCTTTGCCTAATCTATGAACCAACTGTTGGTAAAGCAATGCAAATACACCATGCTTAGTGATCACTGTGAGGACCTATTTTCGTTTGATCAAATAAGTAGGTGTCATCTGCTTAAAATACTGCACATCTACTTAAAATTCTGCAGGGACATGTTTTTCCTCACGATAAGTAGAAAGTTATTTTCTTGCTTCAGAATAGGAAACTATTCAGATTTACTCCTGGAGGAAGGAAGAGGTCTCATTATATAACAAATCAAGCAGGAGAACACCACTGCAACCTGAATTGGAACGTTTAATAGCTCGTCTGGCCCAAGTTCAGTAAACATGGTGATTTGCACTCATGGGATATACGAGAATATGTGCACCATCACCTCCTCAGGCAGGTGTGTTTTAGCAAGCAGGCTTCGATCAACAATCAAAAGCCTTAATTCTTTAAGTACAATGGTGGAGACTAAGCCAAAAAAACAACGACAAAGATAAGTAAGATTTAGGACAGACAATCTGCAATGCCCACAGTAAGATCCAGCAACTCTTTGCCACTGCAGTAGTTTTATAAATGTAAAACTTTTAAAAGTTTTGGTGTATGGACGGGGGGAGTTGGATGGAGACAGACATGGATTTGTATATTAATCTTGATCTCGGTAGAGGTTGGAGAGAAATCTAAAGGTGTGCACTCCTCCAAAGACTCGTTGTAGGGGTGAATAATAATACTCTTTCGGTGTCAATGTGTTCAAAAAGCCTAGGAATACAGACTAAAGTCACAGTGAAGTTTAATAATAGGGCTTCAGCTCTCACAGACATCACTTTGGCTGAGACATTAAGGTGTAGGGCACCACTAGTTTGCCAGTCCTGTTATTTTCATCATTTGTGAAAGCTAAGAGGAGCTTTTCACAATGCATAGATAGGACTACAGGTACAAGAACGCAAACATGGCTTAGGTCATTTATACACCTACGATGGGGCAAAGCTGGCAGAACTGGAGGACAGAGATAGAGATATATATATATATATATATATCGCAAAACAAAGGATGCGGCACTCTTTAGCAGACTTTTTCGTGCAGGTTTATTTTCAGATCGTCACTCCACCAACGCGTTTCAGCCTCACTCGGCTTTTCTCACGTGAGAAAAGCCGAGTGAGGCTGAAACGCGTTAGTGGAGTGACTATCTGAAAATAAACCTGCACTGAAAGTCTGCTAAAGATGCCGCATCCTTCGCTTTGCGATTTAATACATTGGGCCTGGATCCGGCCCCCTTGCAGAGCACCCGCTGTTGAGCGCTTTCGGAACCAAAGGATCACTGTTGGGAAATATATATATATATATATATATATATATATATAACGGGTCAGGAATTGTGTTATTAGCTTTTATACCACAGGTGACAAACACTGTCCCCCCATATATTTGAAATTAAAGCGAAAACAGCTGAAACATGTCCCACAACATCTCACTGCCTTCCTTAAAGGTTATGGGCGATAACTAATTGTTTAAGGTCCCAATGGGAAACAAGCATTGGCATAGCCAATAGGTCTCGCCTTTGGGGCCTTATAAGTGTTTAGCCAGAGCTATTGACTTTGCCAATGTCTTCAAGCTGTGCTGTAGAGAAGTGTGGCTGCTGTGCAGCATGCTGAAAAGTTATAATAAAAAAGTGTCAGAAGCATTTTTGTTACTTTATATATGACCAAGAAGGCATTATGTAAAACTAAACGACCATATTAAAAAAAAGTATTTACAATAAAACATTTCCTCAGTTTTCTTTTGTTCTTGCAATGCTGGCAACTTGTTTCTGCCTATTGCAATGGTTGTTTGTTAAAGCTTTTTTATGAGGGGGCATAAACAATCGGAGGGTGAAGGTTGGGAACTAGTACCTGTATTATAACACTAGCAGCGGCCAGACGCTAGGGGAGAATCAACAGATGCCAGATTCCGAGAGCAGGCTGAGGTGGTGCTGAGTGATGCTGAGGTGGTAGTGGTGGTGGTGGTGACTGTTGCGGAGACGATGCTGAGGTGATGCTGAATGATACTCAGGTCTTGCTATACTGCTGTGGTGCTGAGTGGTGCTGTGGTGGTGCTGAGTGATATTGTCTTGGCGCCGAGCGATGCTCTGGTGGCCCCGAGCGATGCTCTGGTGGCCCCGAGCGATGCTCTGGTGGTGCCGAGCGATCCTGTGGTGGTGCTGAGTGATGCAGTGTTGGCCCTGAGTGATGCAGTGTTGGCCCTGAGTGATGCAGTGTTGGCCCTGAGTGATGCAGTGTTGGCCCTGAGTGATGATGTGGTGTTGCCGAGTGAGAGATAGAGTGAAGATATAATGCCCAATTAGGGTGGTGAGAGAGAAAGAGAGAGAAAGGGTGTACATAGAATAAAGAGTGGAGCGGGATAGAGAGAGAGAAAGAAGGGGAGAGAGAGTGAATGAAGGAGTTTGAAAGAGAAACAGATAAAGGGGTGAGAGAGAATGAAAGGCTAAAAAGATAGAGAGGGGAGAGTTAATTAAGTAGAGAGAGAATTAGAGAGGGGAGAGAGAGAGAGAGAAGGAGAGAGACAATAAGAGTGGGGGTGTGGAGTTTAAATAGAGTGAAGAAGTGACGCGGAAAAAGTAACCTTAAATATAGCTTTGTGCTTTGCGCGAATAAATATTTTTTAAAAAAGAGTGAGACAAAAATACTGGTAATTAGGCTGTGACTCCCAATATAAAACATATAGCGATATAAGGTGAAATCAACCCACTGAAGCAATATTTCTAACTAGACAAAAAAAGCTTGCATTTCAATGCTAATCGCTGTTTTTCATGTGACTGTAGTCCAGGGCCGTCAGTTGGTAATGTGAGCTGCTGCTGCGATTGAAACATCAGAGTCCAGAGAGTTAATGGTAATCTCGCCCCTCTGCTGTTGCCTCGGTGCCCATTTTGCTTCTGTTCCCCTCGTGCCCCCATTTTGTGTGCCCGTTTTGCTTCTGTTCCCCTCGTGCCCCCATTTTGTGTGCCCGTTTTGCTTCTGTTTCCCCTCGTGCCCCCATTGCTTGTGTCCTTTTTGCCTTCTGTTTCCCCTCGTGCCCCCATTGCTTGTGTCCTTTTTGCCTTCTGTTTCCCCTCGTGCCCCCATTGCTTGTGTCCATTTTGCTTTCTGTTTCCCCTCGTGCCCCCATTCTGCTGTGCCCAACTTTGCCTTCTGTACCCCCCGCCGCTGCGTCCCCTGTGGCCCCGCCCCCCTGACTGCCCATTTGCTGCCCCTGCCTCCCGCCTCCCAGCTGCTCCTCCCTCCCAGCTCCCCATATATGGCGGCCGCTGTGCGGCCGCACAGCGGATGCGCGCAGCGGGCGCGCCGAAGGCAAGCCCGTCTGCGCCTGTCCGCGCCTGGACCGCGCCCAGCGCCAGAACCCCTGGGCCGCGCGCCCCCCGCTCCAGCCTCGAGGACCGACGCCGTTGCGAGGCCACCACACTGCACGCTCTCAACCCCGGACGGACACACAACTGCTTCAAGGCCGCCCCGAAACGCACACATGGCCCCTTCACCTGCCGGAACTGCAGCTACACCAGCCTCAGAGCCACCGAATCGCCCGCCAAGAAGGACCTCAACCACCTCCGATGCATCCTACTGAACACCCGCTCCGCACGCAAACACGCCGTCGAGCTCTGGGACCTGCTCGACACATCACCAGACGTCGCCTTCCTGACAGAGACCTGGATGAACGACTCCTCCGCACCCGACATCGCCATAGCCATCCCAGACGGCTATAAGATCACCCGCAGAGACCGCGTCAACGGAGTAGGAGGAGGAATCGCCATCGTCCACAAGAACTCCATCAGGGTCTCGACCAGCACCGACGACACTCAGCACTGCCGAACACATGCACTTCCAGATCCACACGGTCCCCAACACCACCCTTAGAGGCACCCTCGTCTACAGACCCCAGTTCAGCGACTCCATCGCCGACTTCATCAGCACGCACGCCCTGACCTCTACCGACTACATCCTCCTCGGAGACCTGAACTTTCACCTGGAGAACAACAACGACAGCAACTCCACCACCCTGATCGACAACCTCGCCAACCTCGGACTGAGACAGCTCGTCACAACACCGACTCACTGCGCCGGCCACACGCTCGACCCCGTCTTCTCCTCAAGCTCCCACGTCTCCTTCAGCCACACCACGGAACTCCTCTGGACCGACCACCGCTGCATCCACTTCACCTTCCAGAAACCCACCACACACCACCGCACCCAACAGATCCCACGCCGCTGCTGGAGCAAAGTCACCGAAGACCAACTACGGGCAAACCTCGCTCTCAGCCCTCCCTCCGACCCATCCAACACAGACGACGCTGCCTGCAACCTCAGACGATGGATAGACGACTGTGCCAACACCCTCGCCCCGCTGAAAAAACTCACCTACAGTGACACCACCAAAAGAGCCAGCTGGTTCACCCCGGAACTCCTAGCTTCCAAGCGTACCTGCCGGAAACTTGAGAAGAAATGGCACAGTGATAAGACACCGGACAGCCACGCAGCCCATAAAGACGCCATCCGTAACCACCACCACCTCATCAGGTCCGCCAAGAGAATCTCCTTCAAAGACCGCCTCGACAACAACGCACACAACAGCAAGGAGCTCCTCAACATCGTGAAGGAACTCTCCAACCCCAGCTCCAACACCGACATCCCGCCGTCGCAAGCCCTGTGCGATTCCCTCGCCACCTTCTTCCACCGCAAGATCGCCGACATCCACGACAGCTTCAACACCCAGACAGCCCCCACTAAGATAGATGCACCAGACCCGCCGCACACCATCGACCATGACCCCCTGCCAGCGTGAACATCGATGACACCATCAAGACCATGGGCACAATACACTCCGGCTCCCCGTCAGACCCTTTCCCGCACCACATCTTCAACAAAGCCAGCAGCTCCATCGCACCCCACCTGTGCAACGTTATCAATCTCTCCTTCGAGACCGCGACCTTCCCAGAGAGCTGGAAACACGCAGAGATCAACGCCCTACTCAAAAAACCCAAGGCGGACCCGAGAGACCTCAAGAACTTCCGGCCCATCTCCCTGCTTCCGTTCCCAGCCAAGGTCATCGAGAAGATAGTCAACAAACAGCTAACCCGATACCTCGAAGAAAACAGCATCCTGGACCCATCCCAATCGGGGTTCCGCAGCAACCACAGCACGGAGACTGCCCTCATCGCCGCCACCGACGACATCAGGACCCTGCTGGACAACGGTGAGACCGCAGCCCTCATCCTGCTGGACCTCTCCGCCGCCTTCGACACTGTCTGCCACCGCACTCTACGCACACGCCTCCACGACGCAGGGATCCGAGACAAGGCCCTGGAATGGACCACCTCCTTCCTCGACGGCAGAACCCAGAGAGTCCGCCTCCCACCTTTCCAATCCGAAGCCTCCGAGATCATCTGCGGCGTACCCCAGGGATCTTCCCTCAGCCCAACACTGTTCAACATCCACATGGCCCCGCTCGCACGCATCGCCAGACAGCACGACCTCAACATTATCTCCTACGCCGACGACACTTAACTGATCCTCTCCCTCACCAAGGACCCCCTCGCCGCCAAATCCAATCTCCATGAAGGAATGAAGGCCGTCGCCGATTGGATGAAGATCAGCCGACTAAAGCTGAACACGGACAAGACAGAGGTCCTCATCCTCGGCTCCAACCCCTCAGCCTGGGACGACTCCTGGTGGCCAACGACGCTGGGAGCAGCCCCGACACCCACCGACCACGCACGCAACCTGGGAGTCATCCTCGACTCAACGCTCTCCATGGCCAAGCAAGTCAACGCAGTCTCCTCCTCCTGCTTCAACACCCTCTGCATGCTTCGCAAGATCTACAGGTGGATCCCGACAGACACAAGAAGAACAGTCACCCAGGCCCTCGTCAGTAGCAGACTTGACTATGGGAACGCCCTCTACGCGGGAGCCCCGGCCAAGCTCATCAAGCGACTGCAACGCATACAAAACGCCTCCGCACGCCTGATCCTCGACGTACCACGCCACAGCCAAATCACCCCCACCTGAGGAACCTGCACTGGCTCCCCGTCGACAGGAGGATCTCCTTCAAACTCCTCATCCACGCACACAAGGCACTCCACAAGACTGGCCCAGCCTACCTCAACAGACGACTCTTCTTCTACGTCCCCAACCGCCAGCTCCGCTCCGCCGACCTCTCCCTCGCCACCGTCCCTCGCATTCGAAGAACAACCACCGGCGGCAGATCCTTCTCACACCTCGCCGCCAAGACCTGGAACACCCTTCCACTAAGCCTACGACAGACCCAAGACCTGCTGACCTTCAGGAGGCTACTCAAGACCTGGCTGTTCGACCCGTAGCAGAACCCCACCCCCCCTCCCCTTTCTCTCCCCAGCGCCTTGAGACCCTCGCGGGTAAGTAGTGCGCTCTACAAATTCTGTGATTGATTGATGAGGAAATGAGGAAGAGATAGGAAACTCAGATGGCAGCTGCGCGCGTGCTCGCTATCATGAACGCAAGCTGGTCGCCAGCCGAAAGCAAGTGGGTTTGCACTTCCAAAACCCGCTTACTAAAACTCTCGGCCAGACCAGCGCAAGCGCTGGTGCAGGCCGAGACCTAAAAAGGCAGGCTGGGAGAAATGGGAATTGATTGTCACACTGGTGCCACTACCCCCTCGCCATGCTTATTAGCTCATAGATACATGGACCTTTTAAAAGGCCCCTTATTCTAGAGAGCCTGGAGCGTATTTAGGAGGGTGCTACCTCTCTTCTGTATTCAAAAGGGCCGTGATAACTGAAAACATGCAGTGGAGGTGCGTTATTTTCGCTGACCGACATGCCTCAGGCAGGTGCAGCCGTTTGCTCGTCAGACTGAAGACACACATGAGCGGTGGTTGGGACGTTTGACTACATTTCACCCACTCCTGCTTGCCCTGGGCCTGTGGCACAACAAATACGGCTTCCATGTCTAAGCACCCCGTCACACTTCTATCCCAGTCATCATCATCAGTGGCCGAGACTCATTCAAACATCACTTTTTTTGTTTCACTGGGTGGTCTCCAAGGCCATGTCTTTCCACGAATATTCCAGCTGTCAAAACCTGTGGCAGACGCCAGGCGGGTGCTCTGGAGAACGAACCTCATTGAAGTCGTTTGGGAGTTGAAAGCTCACAGCAGGGCATTAGTCATTTTATGAGTAAGTAAACACTAAGGATCGGATTTTATACTGTTGAACATAGCTATGCAGCAGACACTAACAAATAATTGTAGCTGTCATTACTAACCCCTAGCCTTACCCCCGCCCCCGTATCCTCCCCAGGCGGCCTCACGCCCCCTCCCCTCTAAGGTTTCACGGCAGGGAGCGCTGCAGCCCGACCGCGGCCCCTCCCCCTGGTGGGCCCCAGTACTCACTCAGGCTCCGGCGCGGGCCGCTTCCTCGCCGCCGGAAGACTCCATTGGAACGCACCGTCACCATCCGAGGGGGCGGGATAGAGGGGGAAAAAAACTCAAGTGCGCCACAACCTACGTGAGGAGAACGGAAGCGGCGGCGCCAGCCCGGCAACAACAAAACGGCCCGTGGATGCGACGCGCGCGGACGTAAGCCACGGTATCCTGATAGCGCGCGCCAGGACAGCTATGCCGCGCGTGCGCGGCGAGAGACAGTGCGACCGATCGATACTGCCGGGCATGGAGATAGCGGCGCGCCACAAAGTTCTAATCACTTCTGCTCTGAAGAAGAACTAGAGCGTTAACCTAGTGTGTGGCGGAATGCGTCGGAGGCGCCATGCTTGTTGTGGGAGCCGTGGAACATCAATCATTTTCCTATGGAGTATGATGCAGGAAACAGGCAGTTTATATATTACAGAAACTTAGGACAGCAAGTAATAAGAACCGCACCTCGTCCTTGTTCCGAACGTATTTCAAAATATTAATTGAAAACATGTGGGCATTCACCCCTTGCATCTGCTGCCCAAGGATGCGATCATATGGTCAAATATGTTCAATGCACCGCAAAACAAGTTCCAATCAAATTCCAGAAGGCATTTTTTTCAGTTCTTCTTTTTAAATTATTTTCACTCGTAAAAGCATCCAATGATTACAGCACAAAGCAGCCAACCTGGCAGCCATATAGGGTTTTTCCCCTCTGATACCGATGAGGACTAGAGAGGTGGACCTGTATGGCTGCCAGGTGCTTATCACGGTACCTATTACGGGGTGGATTGGACGAGACTTTTTGATTAACACAAGTCCCGCACTGGATATGGGATGGATTGTTAATGGCTACACGCATTGGATACTTGTTGAACACAATAGCTTGCCCTAAAGAAGTCCATCATTTGGACAAAACGCGTTGGCTGTTTTGTGCAGTAATCGTTGGATGCTTTCACGAGTGAAAATAAATAAAAAAGAAGAACTGAAAAAGTTGCCTCTTGAAATTTGATTGGGAATCATACGTTTTGTGGTGCATCAGTACCTGAGCTTTGAAGAGGCTTGTGAGACGGCACATATGAGGGACAGTACGGTACCTGTTAGGCAGGAACGCCGGGTTCAAAACACTCCGCGATCAACACGAAGCCCAGGGGACTACAGGGCGACGCCGTCAACGATAACCCTGCCCCCTTGTCATGTGTCCTCACAGGAACCAACCCCGAGGCGGGAGTCGGCGGAAGGGGGCGGAACTGACCCCGGAAACAGAACCCCAGGGCTGGTAAATAGAGCACGAACGAGAAGGGAAGGCGGCGCATCTGCAGGAGACGAGGAGGACGAGCAGGAGAACCCGAAAGGAGAAGAGACGGAGAGGACCGCGAGTCGACTGGGCGAAAGCGAAGGACCAGGAGGAGAAGAAGAGTGGAGCGAGGAGTGGTGGAGCCCACCGGAGGGCGCTGGAGAGCGGCCGCAACTCAGGAGAGTTGCGGCAGAGCCGGTGAGTCACAGAGAGGGAGAGAGAGGGGTAGCGGGAGCAGGGGAGCTGGGTGGTGGACGAATACCGGGGGTGGGATAGGGAGGGTCCGGGTGTACAGCACGTAAGACGCACCAACCCTGAAACAGCCTAAACCTCACGTCCCCGCATAGGCACCATAGTCCCCCTCCTTTCCATAACGTTCCGTGCCCTGTACCTTGTAGTTTTTTATATCACGCATTCCCCTTATCTGCACACCCCGCCATCCAACACTGTGTTCACCCTCATATCACCGATTGGGTGTGGTGACGGATAACCTTAGACACAGAAGTAAAGACAGGACAACAGCTGACGGCTCGCTTTTGTTTCTCCCCTCTGTATGAGCCTCCGGAGACCCTCCCCGTTGTCAGGAGCCACCTCGGGAGAAGACCAACCAACAAAGAGGCCACAGGAAGCGAACAAGAGAGAGAAGAAACACCGGAGGAAAAAGAGGACTCTTTTTCATCTAGAACACCAAGACAGCCTGTTGTTATTAATAAACCAACTAAGATTGCACACTACATCCAGCCTCCGCGTCTGTGTATCCGGCCCGCACTCCCCGCACGATCACAGGTGGTGTCAGAAGTGGGATTCGCCGAAGATATGGAGGCTGCAATCAAAAAGATGGCGGACAGCCAGGAGAGCCTTGGAAAGGCCATGGAGAGATTCCTCACGGTGGTGGAAGAAGATCGGGATAGACTACAGCAAACACTCTCCGGACAGAACCAAACCCAGGAAACGGCCCTAGTAAAACTCGCCGAAGCTATCGGCCAACAAAGAGGGACCACCACTCTCCTGTCCCTTGTTCTCCAGAAATACGTGAGTGGAGAAGACCCCGATTACTTCTTCAGTAACTTCGAAAGGATGGCCCTAGCAGCCGCATGGCCCGCCGATAAGTGGGGGCAGTACCTCGGACCCTTACTCTCAGGTGACCTTCAAGCTGCATACCAAGCCACCAATATACAAGGCCTCACCCCTTATGCAGATATAAAACAGTGTATCCTCGAAAGACTGGGGGTAGATGATGAAACATACCGTATACGGTTACGACAGTTAAAAGAGGGTCCCCCAAGAAACTCCAAGAGCACTATACTTCCGAGTAAAGGACTTGACCGACCGATGGTTAAAACCCTCCACCTCAACGAAAGAGGAAATCATGTCCAAAGTATACTTGGAGCAATATTTGTCCTCCCTACATCCGCCCATTCAGAGATGGGTACGACAACAGGCCCACCTTACTCTTGAAACCGCTGTTGAGATTGCCAGTGCCTTCAGCCGAGCACATGAGATCCAGAAGGGACGTGAAGAGACCCCCTGGAGAACCGGAAACAGCGGAGCACACCGCCCACCACGACCCCCAGTACCCCGGAAACCTGCCGCTATTACCATCGTGCCCAGTCCACCCCTGTTTAGAGCACCGGCACCCGGACCTCAATGTTACAACTGTGGAGGACTAGGACATATAGCCCATTTCTGTCCTCAAAAGGAAGAGCCAATGGAGGTGGGGCTTGCCCGCAACTATTATTGTTCCCAACAAGGGGGAACCCTACCTCCTTATCGGTGTAAGGTGTTAGTAAACGGACAACCCTTGACCGCCCTAGCAGATACCGGGTGTCTTCAGAGTGTTTTAAGACCCCAAGATCTCGACCAAGTACTAGGAAAGGTTGACGGGACCGTGGCTAAACAGTGCGTTCATGGTGATACTAAACAATACCCTACAACACATGTTCGCATACAGCATGCAACCGACCCGGGTTCCTCCCTGAAAGTTGGTCTCATTTCCCGACTGCCAGAACAAATCATCCTTGGGAATGATTATTCACAGTTGACCGATCTGATAAAGGGGTCTACCCCAGAAGCAAAAGACTGGTGGACTGAAGCGCCTTTCTCCCAAGAGGACGACTACGAATGGCCCCCATCCAAGGTGAGGAAGAGCCGCAATCAGAGGAGAAAAGAAAAGGGAAAAAGCCATGCGGTCTACCCTGTCCGTATAGAGGAGCACCCCTGGGAGACCGACAGGGACTTCCACGCTACACAGAGAGAGGACCCCGTCCTACAAGAAGCCTGGTATAAAGCCCTAGAAAACGAAGACCCTCTTCAAGTAGGTCCCTACTTCTTAAAAAAAAAACGGACTGTTGTATAGAAAAGGTAGCCCTACCCAGCCCTCACAACTACTGATTCCCGGCCCCTTTCGCGAGAAAGTGTTGTACCTTGCCCACAGTCATCTATTGGGGGGACATTTGAGTGATGAGAAAACCGAGCAGGCCATTCTAGAAAAGTTCTATTGGCCAGGAGTCTATCAACAAGTCCGAGCATATTGTCGGGAGTGTCCGATATGTCAGAAGAATAGTAGACCTAAACCCTCCCGTGTTCCCCTACAACCACTTCCCATTATTGACGAACCCTTCTATAGGATAGGGATGGATATAATAGAACCACTATTATCGTCCAGAAGCGGGTGCCGCTACGTACTTGTCCTGGTGGACTACGCCACCCGTTTCCCGGAAGCAATACCCTTACGACAACCTGACGCCCCTAACATAGTTAAAGCCATGATAACGGTGTTTTCCCGTGTAGGCTTCGCCAAGGAGATCCTTACGGATCAAGGGACCCCCTTTATCTCAAAACTAATGAAGCAGGTGTGTAACCAGTTGGGCATTAAACAAATACGCACAGCGGCGTACCATCCGCAAACAGATGGATTGGTTGAGCGTTACAATGCCACCTTAAAAACGACTCTAAAAAAACGTATGTCCCTAGAAACGCGAAGGTGGGAAGACATGTTGCCCCTGGCTCTATTCGCCATCCGGTGTAAGGTCCAAAGGAGCACTGGATACTCTCCATTCGAGCTCTTATACGGACATCAACCCCGTTCTTTTTTAGACATGGCCAAAGAATCATGGGAGGCTGAGCCTAATCTAGGTAAACCCCTAGTGGAATATGTAGACAACCTTAAAACACACTAGGGCAGGTCCGCGCTATAGTCCGACAGAACATGGAGGAGGCCCAGATAGCCCAGAAAAAGCAATACGACAAGGGAACAAAAGAGAGAGCCTTCGCGGTAGTAGATCCCGTACTTCTAATGATGTCCTCCTCGGATCATAAAATGTTGGGACAATGGCAGGGTCCCTACATCATACTTGACAAAGTGACCCCGGTGACCTACAGAGTGGAATTAGACCCAACCAGAGGCACCTCACAAATATACCACGTGAATCTCTTTAAAAAATGGGTAGGGCCCCTCCCTGTCTTGCTAGGTGGGGCGATAGAGAAGAACCCTCTAATGGAACAATGTATAGATCGGGATCTGCCCACTGATCTAAAAGAAGCCCTACTAGATACTCTCTGTCCCCTACAGGGGATCTTCTCCCTGACCCCAGGGAGGACAACAGTGATAAAACATTCCATCAAAACCCAACCTGGTAAGAAAGTGCGACTTCGACCTTACCGAATACCTGAGGCACGTAGGGCAACGATCAGAGAAGAAATCCAACAAATGTTGCACATGGGGATAATCGAAACATCCAAGAGCGAGTGGAACTCCCCCATAGTTCTAGTACCGAAACCCGACGGCTCAGTCCGTTTTTGTATAGATTTCCGCGAAGTAAACAAAATCTCTGACTTCGACGCCTATCCTCTTCCGAGGGTAGACAAAATGATCGAACGCATAGGGAACGCCAAATACATCAGTACCCTTGACCTATGTAAGGGTACTGGCAAATCCCTTACGGGAACAAGACCGGGAGAAAACAGCTTTCTCTACCCCGGGCGGCTTATATCAGTTCACTGTGTTGCCTTTTGGGCTACACGGGGCCCGAGCGACTTTTCAGCGCGCCATGAATCAGGTGTTACAACCACATGAGAAATACGCAGGGGCTTACCTGGACGACATCATTTATATATAGCGAGACCTGGGAACAACATCTCCTTCACCTCTATTGCGTAGTTCACGCCTTGGGCTGCTATAATCTTAAGATAAACCCGGCCAAAAGTCACTTAGCCGCTCAAACGGTCAACTATTTGGGTTTCCTTTTGGGAGAGGGAGTCATTCGGCCCCAAAATAGCAAAGTTACCGCCATTGCCCAGGTACCATTCCCCCGGAAAAAAAGAGACCTCCAAGCTTTTTTAGGCTTACTCGACTATTACAGGAGATTTATACCAAATTTCTTCCAAACCGCAGACCCGCTCACAGACTTGTTACAGAAAAACATGAAAACTGAAGCCCTGTTAAAGCAACCTACCCCTAAATTGACCCAGGCCTTTGAAACCCTGAAAGCCGCACTAACGACAGACACAGTACTCACCAGTCCAGATTACACACTCCCCTTCATATTGCAAACAGACGCATCAGACCAGGGTTTGGGGGCCGTCCTATCACAACGTAATTCCAAGGGGGAAGAGAAACCGATCCTATACATCAGCAGAAAGCTGTACCCTAGAGAAAAGAACTATGCAGTCATCGAAAAAGAGGCCCTCGCTATAAAGTGGGATATTGACTCCCTACGATATTATCTGGAGGGACGGGAGTTCACCCTTTTTACTGATCATGCTCCGTTAGAATGGCTAGCCCGTAACAAGGGCCACAACGAAAGGGTACTACGGTGGGTTTTGTCCTTACAACCCTATAGGTTCCTTACTAAACACCGGAAGGGGACGGAACAAACAAACGTTGACTTTCTGTCACGATACCCTATGGACATAACCCCTACAAGAAGGACAGCTAGGGAAAGGGGATGTGAGACGGCACATATGAGGGACAGTACGGTACCTGTTCGGCAGGAACGCCGGGTTCAAAACACTCCGCGATCCACACGAAGCCCAGTGGACTATAGGGCGACGCCGTCAACGATAACCCTGCCCCCTTGTCATGTGTCCTTACAGGAATCAACCCCGAGGCGGGAGTCGGCGGAAGGGGGCGGAACTGACCCCGGAAACAGAACCCCAGGGCCGGTAAATAGAGCACAAACGAGAAGGAAAGGCGGCGCATCTGCAGGAGACGAGGAGGACGAGCAGGAGAACCCGAGAGGAGAAGAGACGGAGAGGACCGCGAGTCGAGTGGACGAATGCGAAGGACCAGAAGGAGAAGAAGAGTGGAGCGAGGAGTGGTGGAGCCCACCGGAGGACGCTGGAGAGCGGCCGCAACTCAGGAGAGTTGCGGCAGAGCCTGTGAGTCACAGAGAGAGAGAGGGGTAGCGGGAGCAGGGGAGGTGGGTGGTGGACGAATACCGGGGGTGGGATAGGAAGGGTCCGGGTCTACAGCACGTAAGACGCACCAACCCTGAAACAGCCTAAACCTCACGTCCCCGCATAGGCACCATAGTCCCCCTCCTTTCCATAACGTTCCGTGCCCTGTACCTTGTAGTTTTTTATATCACGCATTCCCCTTATCTGCACACCCCGCCATCCAACACTGTGTTCACCCTCATATCACCGATTGGGTGTGGTGACGGATAACCTTAGACACAGAAGTAAAGACAGGACAACAGCTGACGGCTCACTTTTGTTTCTCCCCTCTGTATGAGCCTCCGGAGACCCTCCCCGTTGTCAGGAGCCACCTCGGGAGAAGACCAACCAACTGAAGAGGCCACAGGAAGCGAACAAGAGAGAGAAGAAACACCGGAGAAAAAAGAGGACTCTTTTTCATCTAGAACACCAAGACAGCCTGTTGTTATTAATAAACCAACTAAGATTGCACACTACATCCAGCCTCCGCATCTGTGTATCCGGCCCGCACTCCCCGCAGGCTCACAAGGCTGTTTATACTTGGAAGTAATAAACACACACTTTATTGTAAAGCCGTAACATACTGTCAATGTGGGTGTAACCCTTTTATTCCAAGTTACAAATAAGAGATCAAACCACCGCAGGTGCCACAGTCACCTCGTCTCCAGAAACTCCACATTTAAACACTCATACGTACTAATTCATTCTCAAAATCAGAATTGAATTCCATCTTAAAACTCTATCTTACATATTTACGTTCCATCCGTCACCAATTTAAGCATCCCACACCCTTCCCCTAAAAACCTTTGGGGAAAAAGAAAACAACGAAACAGCCAAAAATAGTACCTCCTACACCACAACCACATCCAGTGAAAACAAGAATTGACAAAGTCAATAGGTCTAGCCTATGTGAGAGCTATTGACTTTAGTCAGCGGCGGCTCCTTCATAATAGGGGAGGAGTGTCATCCCACTGCTCGGCGCCGGCAAATGAAAAATAAAATGATAATAAACCAATTTTATTATAGTTTTATTTTTCATTCCCTGACTGAGTGAGCCGATGTTGGAAGTGTAGGGCGGGGCAGGCCATCCTCCATGGACAGGAGGGAGGAGGAGTGGTTGTCACTGTAAGCGTGCCTGCCGGTTTGGCCGACCGCCTTAGGAAGCAAAACCAACATGCGCACTTAAATTTCATCTCCAACCCAGCTGTGTTGTAGAGCCGGGTGGAGAAAATGCACAGACTCCCTGTATCTGAGCGAGTGTTAAACCAACCCTCGCCGCTCAGGCCAATCCTGGCGATGCTCTCTGGCTGGGTAATAGCATGAGAGCAGCGTCTGGATTAGGTGGGTAGTCTGGAAGCCTGTGCTGTGTAGCCGCCGGGAGCAGAGGAGCACTGAGGCAGCCGGCAGCAAGAACGGCAGCGGCAGGCATGTGTTTTTCTTAAAAAGTATTTCCCCCTCGTGCTGCTCCATCACTTTCTGTTGCCAGCAGCCGCCACTGGCTTTGGAAATGTCTTTTAACCATGTTCTACAGCAGCATGGCTAAAAGTTAGTGGCTTGGAGTGGCGCACAGCAGAGGGGCATATAGAGTGACGTAGAGTAGAGCAGAGTGGGGTAGAGTGGCGTAAAGTAGAGCGGCATTGTGGAGTGGCATAGAGTGGAATGGAATGCAGCAGAGTGGTGTGGTGTAGAGTGGAGTGGTGTAAAGAAAAATGGCATGGGGTGGCATAGAGTGGGATGGAGTGGTGTAGAGAAGAGTGGCATAGAGGGGGGTGGAGTAGAGTAGAGAATAGTGGTATAGAGTTCTGCAGAGTGGCACTGTGTGGAGTGGAGTAGCATAGAGTGGAGTAGGCTAGAGTGGAATGTTGTAGAGTAGCATAGAGTAAAGTGGCATCGAGTAGTACAGTTGTGGGTGTAAGTAACTAAAGCGTCATTAGAGCCGGCAGATAGGGTGAAAGCAATGTAAACAACAAGAATTGGCAAAGCCATTAGGTCTTGCCTGTACAAGAGCTATTGGCTTTGACAATGTGTTTTTGCCATGTTGTACACCAACGTGGCTGCTGTACAGCATGGCTAAAAGTTAGTGGCATAGAGTGTCCTAGAGTGAAGTGGGGGTAGTAGAGAGTTGCAGATTGGATTTGTTGGAGTGAAGTGTCTTCGAGTGGAGAAGAGGGAGTAGAGTGTCATAGAGGAGAGTTCGGTGGCATCGTGTCGTAGAGTGCAGTGTCAGAGTACAGTGGCGTAGAGTGGAGTGGGGTGCAGTGGATTGAAGTAAATTGGGGTGGATTGGATTGGGGTAGAGTGGGTTGAGTGGAGTAGGGTGGATTGGAGTGGGTGGACTGGATGGGATGGATTGGATTTGAGTGGGGTGGATTGAAATGGGGTGAGGTGGATTGGAGTGGGGTAGATAAGACTGGTTTGGGGTAGGGTGGATTGGATTGGGGTGGGATGAATTGGAGTGGGGTAAATTGGATTGGGGTGAGGTAGATTGGGGTGGAGTAGATTGGATTGCAGTGGGGTGGATTGGAGTGAGGTGGATTGGATTAAGTGGGGTGCATTGCATTTGTGTGGGGTAGGGTGGCTTGTGGTGGATTGGAGTGGGGTGAATTGGGATGTAGTGGATGGATTGGGGTGAGGTGGATTGGATTAGAGTGGGGCAAATTGGAGTACAGCAGATTGGAGTGGGGCAGATTGAACTGGGGCGGATTGGAGTGGGGCAGATTGTTTTGGATTGGAGTGGGGAAAGTCGGAGTGGGGCCAATTGTTTTGTATTGGAGTGGGGTAAATTGGAGTGGTCGGATTGGAGTGTGCAGATTGTTTTGGATTGGAGTGGGGCAGATTAGAGTGGGGCAGACTGTTTTGGACTGGAGTGGGGCAGACTGGAGAGAGGCAGACTGGAGTGGGGCAGATTGTTTTGGATTGGAGTGAGATGGATTGAAGTGGGGCAGATTGTTTTGGATTGAAGTGGGGTGGATTAGAGTGGGGCAGTTTGGAGTGAGGCAGATTGGGGTGGGGCAGATTGGAGCGGGGCAGATTGTTTTGGAATCGGGCAGATTGGAGTGGGTCAGATTGTTTGGATTGGAGTGGAGTGGGGCAGATTGTTATGGATTGGACTGGGGCAGACTGTTTTGGATTGGACTGGGGCAGATTGTTTTTGTATTGGAGAGGGGCGGATTAGAGTGGGGCAGACTAGAGTGGGGTGGGTTGGGAGGATTGGAGTGTGGTAGATTGAAGTGGATTGGAGTGAATGATTTGATTGGATTGGTCTGGGGTGGATTGAATTCAGTGGGGCATATTGGTGTAGGGTGAGGTGGGGTGGATTAAAGTGGATTGGAGTAGGGCAGATTAGAGTGGGGTAGATTTGGGTGTACTGTGTAATTATATGTTAAAACATCATTTCAAATATTACACAAAAGAAAGAAAGAATATTGCTCTGCAATAAGAAAATCCTCATATTTTGAGAACAGCGCCCACAAGCAAAAACAAAAGGAAACATGAGTGCAAAGTGAGAAAAGAAGACTTGGCAAAATAAAATAAAGTTAACTCTAGAAAATAAATCTTTGCAAGTTTGTTTGTCCTGCTGGGCACATTTTAGACAGTCACACACCTTCTGTTTACAGGACACTAAAAGTTAAATAGTGCAAAATAGTACCTCAATCACATCTGGAGCAGCGGACAGCACTGATTAAGTTGAATCAATCAGTGCTTGGTCCCTGCTCCACAGAGAGGAATGGAAATGATGTTAGGCCTGCCGTGGCAAATTCTGTAAATAAGAGTACCACAAAAACCAACCAATAGTAAGCAATGGGCGAGCTCCAAGCCCTTTTTGTTAACAACAGTGTCTCGCAAACGAGACGCATGCGCTAGCGCATGCTCCCCCCTAAAAAGAAGATGGGCAGGAGTGAGGGAAGCAATAGATGAGCTGAGGTGGAAGAGCGACAGGCAAAATATTGGGGCTGGGATGTGAAGGCGATTCAGCACCGGGTGGGGAGACAGCAAGAAGACACATGTACTCCTATGGAATGATGACAGCCAAATAAACAAGTACTAGCAAAGCGAATAGGCCTGGGCTTAATATTCTGATGCATGTAGCATCAACCTAGTAGATTGAGACACACAAGAGAGCCATAGTAGGAGAAAACAGACAAGGCCACAGAAGTAAAATATTCCAACATGCAGTTCTGTGCAAGCACCCAAGAGGGTGTAGGTACATCCAAATAGCCAGAGCAATAAGTGAGAGATAAAGTCTGTGCTGAGCAAAGGCATGGTTGGCAAAGTCTCAGGCCAATGGCTAAACAAGCATTGGCATAGCCAATAGGTCTCGCCTTTGGGACCTTATAAGTGTTTAGCCATGCAACAGTTGATGTTGTTGCACCAAGGATATTGTGCTGGATAACTAAACACTTATAAGGTCCCAAAGGCGAGACCTATTGGCTATGCCAATGCTTGTTTTTAGTCTCTGGCGAGATGCCAAGTGTGAAAGAGTTGCCATAACAATACCGGGAATAGTTGTGCACGGGCATTAGCACATTAATATTTGTTGTGCTCTCAAATAAATAACATTACATTTTTGTAACATTACAGTTGGTGGTTTCTGCCTAGCAGTTAGTGGCCTCGTATACCTGCCACCACATATCGCATTTTAATGCATGTTGATAAATGTGTTTCTATGATCCAGTGATGTATAGCGACAGGTTAGTAACAGGCCAAGGCTCCTTACCGTCTGCCCTTTTGTTGTTTGGTATTTTCCAACTGAAAGTCCCATGGAGATATAAAAAGTCTCCGCATGTGGTTTTCAAAACAGAACACTTTGCTTTTAGCTGCTAATTTATCACCAACAATAGATGGTGATATAGATAACATTGAGAGACTTGCCTCCCAGACAGTAAACAAAGTGCTGGAGGGTATGTGTCTCTCCCGCGGGAAGTAACTGTTTAAGCAAATGTTTAACAGATGGTGACTTTGATATTAGCGAAACATCCTAAGGGCGCCTCAAGGGTGTATTATAGCTTCTGCACACACTAAAAATTGTGTACTGTCCCTTAAACGCCTTCTAAGTGGCCCTAGCTGTTTTGTCATAAGCGCTATTGTGTTTGGATTTCCTACATATGCGCGCTGCTCCCTACCCTCCCTTCAAATGTATTTGTAGTCTTTAACAACCTGTTTCCTGCACTTTATTTCCAGGCTCTTGGACGCACATATGTTACATATATAGTAAACGCACAGACACATACCTTTTTACATTGATTAATTAATGGGTAAGTTGTATGCTGAAGTTTATATTAATTAAGGGCAAAACTGAGCATTTATAAGAAGCGACTAAACAATAAGGCAGATATGGCCTGTGGCTGTTCCCCCTCCTTAGTATAACAGTTATTGTATTTATATATACTATACCGCTAATATCACTGCGAGGTTTGAAGGCGTTGTATATAGGTAGATGAGAGATACCACCAGCTAGAACTGGACCATGAGTTGACCTGAAGCAATGCCTGGCGTTGTTAAAACGAAAGCACCATAAAGATGTGAGAAGCTACACACCAAAAATGGAGCACCGTGGTTTGGTAAAATGACAGCCCAAGAAGATCAAAAAAGTCACCTATGAAAGAATAAAGCGCCGTGATGTGTTAAAGGGGAAGCCCCATGGAGATGGGAAAAGTCAAATACCTGACCCTGAACTCAAAAGCGACCAAAAACTAACGGGTAGATGTGGCATTTGGCTGTTTCCCCCTGGTTAGTATGGAGCGCATGCACACATGTAGCATAGCACATCACGCGCACACAAGAACACCCCTTCATACATTGCTGCCTGTAAAACATTGCAGAAGCGACCGCTAACAATTGGGCAGATGTTGCTTCTGTTTGTTTCCCCATGGGTTGAATGAGAGGTATTTTATTTATATATGCTATAGTGCTAATAGCACTGCAAATTTATAGAGCGCTGTACATGGGTAGGGGAGGGAGAACACCAGCCATAACAGTAGCATGAGTTGACTTGATACAATGCCTGGTGTTGGTAAAGCAAAAGCGCTATAAAGATCTAAGAAGCCACAAACCCAAAATGAAGCGCCGCGGTTTGGGAAAGTGAAAGCGCTAAGAGGCTGCTACAAAAAAGTTAATCGCCGTGATGTGCTAAAATGGAAGCGCCATGAAAATGGAAGAAGCCACACACCGTAGAACACCAGCCATAACTGTAGCACGAGTTGTCTT
Organism: Calotriton arnoldi; assembly: GCA_963921515.1. Taxonomy (NCBI): domain Eukaryota; kingdom Metazoa; phylum Chordata; class Amphibia; order Caudata; family Salamandridae; genus Calotriton; species Calotriton arnoldi. Next base: position 649,693 of record CAWUFW010002282.1, on the reverse strand, counting down.
GATACAATGCCTGGTGTTGGTAAAGCAAAAGCGCTATAAAGATCTAAGAAGCCACAAACCCAAAATGAAGCGCCGCGGTTTGGTAAAGTGAAAGTGGCATGAAGATCGAATAGGCCGCTACAAACAAGTTAATCGCCGCGATGTGTTAAAATAGAAGCGCCATGAAAATGGAAGAAATCACACCGTAGAGTAAAGGGCCGCGGTTTGTGAAAAAGACATGAAAATCTGTTTCCTTAAAGGCCTTGTGGGGGACCCTCGCTCTGTTCATAATAGGCGCTGGCATGCTTGGTATTTCATGACTGTGCGTGCTTTTCTTTGTCCCAACCGTACTTTATTACCAGGCTCTGGCAAGATGCCTTCTGGGTGACCATCGCTGTGTTCTTATTGGCACTGGTGTGCTTAGTATATGCTGACTGTGCGCTCTGCTCTTCCTCCCCCCCCTTACTTTATTTCCAGGCTCAGCCAAGTGTGAAGGAGCTGCCATGGCAATCCGGGGAATGGTTGTGCACGGGCATTAGCACATTAATATTTGTTGTGCTCCTTAATAAATGCCATTGCATTTCTGGAACATTACAACTGGTGGTCTCTGCCTTGCAGTGAGCCGCCCCGAATTCCTGCCACCACATATTACATTTTAATGCGTGCTTCTAATATGTTTCCATGATGCAATAGTGCGTAGCGACAGGTCAGTAACCGGCCAAGGCTCCTTCCAGTCTGTCCTTTTCTTGTTTGCAATTTGTAAACTAAAGGTTTCATGGAGATGAAAAAAGTCGAGGCATGTGGTTCACAAACCAGAACACTTTGCTTTTAGCGGCTAATTCATCACGAACAATAGATGGTGTTATAGATAACATTGGGAGTTGCCTCCCAGACAGCAAACAAAGTGCTGGAGGGCATGTGGCTGCCCCATGGGAAGTATCTAGTTAAGCAAATGTTTAACAGCTGGTGACTTTGATATTACGAAACGTCCTGAGGATGCCTCAAGGGTGTATTACAGCTTCTGCATACATCAAAAATTGCGTACTGCTCCTTAAACGCCTCCTGGGTGACCCTAGCTGTGTTCTTTGTAAGCGCTATTGTGTTAGGATTTCCCACGTATGCGCTCTGCTCTCCCCCCACCCCCCCTTAAATGTATTTTCAGGCTTTAGCAACATGTGACGTACACTTTATTTCCAGGCTCTGGCGGGATGAACGCATACATGTACTATAGATATGAAACGCACAAACCACACACTTCCCTATATTGTATCAATTAATGGATAACCTGCATGTTGTACTTTATTTTAATTAAGGGCAAAACTGAGCATTAATAAAAAGCAACTGAGAACAATAAGGCAGATGTGGCCTGTGGCTGTTTCCCCTTGCCTAGTATGCCAGCTAATATATATATATACATATGCTAATATCACTTGGGCTTTGAGAACACTGCATATAGATAGCTGAGAAAAAAACACCAGCTAGAACTAGACCATGAGTCGATGTGAAACAATGCGTGGCGCTGACAAAACGAAGGCACTCTAAAGATCTAAGAAGCCACACAACAAAAATGGAGCGCTGCGGTTTAACAAAGTGAAAGTGCCAAGAAGATCAAACAAGTAACCTGAAGCTGGAATGCAGCCAGCCCACCATCTGGCACACTGCGCGCCAATGCCCTGCTAATTAAACACAGCTGGCACACGGCAGGGCTGCTGCGCGCTCACGAGGACCCTAGGCCACAACAAAGAGAAGGCGGGACATGCCCCCGCTTTTGGCCAATTGCGTGCTGTCTTTATTAAAAAGACGCATGCAAAGGCCAATAGCAGGTGGAGAAAACAAAAGCACACGCACAAGCGTGTGTTCCAAACTTTAAAGCCCTTACTAAAAGTCTCGCAGAGCAGCGCATGCGCGCTGGCTCAGTCGAGACCTAAAAAGGCTGGTTGAAGAAAAAACAATGTTTGAAGAGGACAGACCCAAAGCCCCTACCCTCTCTATGTATATTGTTAGCAATAGTTTTGTTTGATTGCTTCACTGTCAAAAATCAGAACTAAAAAGAAGTTTTCTGAATGTAACTATGTAAGTAATAAAAGGATAGGAGACGTCCAATCAAAAAATGATAAAGAGCAATGCTCAGGAGAAGGATAAACACAAGAAGAGGTAGGGAAGTTATCAAATAACAAGCAAGTAAAAGTGATTGGCTAGGAAGTCAACCAATGATAAGCAATAGGTTGACCCAAGCCCACAGTATGTATTGGTATTGTACAAAATAGGCCTTTCGACAACATACAGCTGAAGCTGTCTGCAGGCGAGACCTCAAAACAAGAATAACAACAATAACTAACATGTAAAAGGTACTTGATTCTGTAGCTTCCAGTGTTATCTTCTCAGGGTAAAGCATGAAGTGGATTTTCCGCATGTTAAAGAAATCTTCCACTATTCTGCCAACACCCAAGCCCTGTACTATTCAAACATTCATTAAAACCCAGGCTTATCTCCAAAAGCGCCTTTCATAGGCAAATAAAGAAAATAGATATTACAGTAAGACATAGGTGTGTCACTTTCCATACTGCAGTGCTGCAAAGGACGCAGGGGCCAAGGTGTGTGTGTGGGGGGGGGGTCATTATGGAGGGTGGGGGATTAAAATATCAGCTGTTCTAACTTGAAGGGAACTGGGGTGTTTTGCCTGGAAAGACATTTCAGCGCACATGTGCATCACTTTACAAATTATTATGACTAATGGCAGCGCTCATTCATCGTCGATAAGCAAAATCATGTACAGTTCATATGCAACCACCCTTCTGAGCGATACTCTTGCTTATTTCATTTAAAAAAAATCTTTTTATTAAACCATTGCATAACATACAGCACATACGGCTAGTAAGCTCAGATTATTATGCATCATGCAATACAATGAAGAGTGATATCTTCAGAGACACTCTTGGACATGTCACGATCACAGCGCTTTTACGGCCAATTTCAGTTCAGGGAACTTACAGCACTGTCTGCTTAGCCAGTACTCTCTACCACTCCACCACCCCCAACGTCCTATCCCCCCTCAGTATCCCTTAAAGTTACACCAGGCCCCCCAGACTTTCTCCTATTTCTTGGGGCATCCCCTGGCCTGGAACACTACTTGCTCCGCGCTCTGACACCAATATAGATCCACTTCACAATCCTCCATTCTCGGGGGAGCTTCCCTGCCCCAGGCTCATGGTATATTTAGTTTGGCTACCCCCGCTGCCATCACCAGCCAAATCTTTTGGTATTTGGGCCAGGTCTCCTCTCCAAAAATAGACAGGAGGAGACATTTTGCATCTACTGAAACTGCCACCGACAGCACCTGGGACATTACTTCAGTTACTTGTTTCCAGTACTCTTGTACTCTCGGGCATTCCCATAGGATATGAAAGAACGTACCCGCCTGATTGTACCCTCACAGGCATAGCGGCGTATCTGTTTTACCAATCTTATGCAGTACCGTTCTCGAGTAATATGACCTATGCAAGATCCTAAGTTGGACTAATCTGAATCTGGCCCGAATAGCTATCTCCCTGGGGCTCTGTATAGCGTCTGCCCAGTCCTTATTGTTAATATCGCCTAAGTCTCCAGACCAAGAGTCGCGTAACTTCACTAACGGGTCTGAGGAGTTATTCATCAGTTTTCTATAGATGGCGGAAATCCCTTAGTCAGGTATCGGATCTGCGAGTAATCGATCCTCGAGAGTGGATGCCTCGGGTAGCTGTTCTCCTGCCAGTATGTGGCTCCTCATGGCGTGGCCAAACTGCGTATACCTGTTTTGCTCTGACTCCGCCAGACAAAATTCTTGGCAGAGGACCCCAAACTGCAACAGGGCCTGCCCCCTCCAGACGTCCCCTAGGTGTTCTATGCCAATTAACTCCCATCTGGAGAAGCCTGATAGTCCCCAACCTTGCGCAGCAGGTCTCCATGCCACAATGGGTCAAGTTTGTTAGCTTTCCCCCCCCCCAGCCTAGATAGTTAGTGACCTCTCTCCATGTCCTAACTACCATCTGGGTGTGTGTTGGGAGGCCTGTTCTCTTTTTCAACAATGTAGGATAGCCTTGTACCCTCTGCGACCCATGGCTTCTCTGTTTACTCAATAGGCTGGTTTTCGTTGGTCTGAGAAGACCAGTCGTTGATCAAAACAAGTTGCGTCGCTCAGTAATACTTCAGGATATCTGGGACCGCTAATCCTCCATCATATACTCTCCTCTGTAGCTTACACAATGCAATTCTTGTGGTGGTGCCGTTCCACAGAAGTGTTTCAACTTCGTGGTCAATTTTCCAAAAGATCTCAGGGGGGATCTTAATTGGCGTGTTTTGCAACATGTACAATAGGCGTGGGAGGGTCAGCATTTTGTATAAGGCCGCCCTGCCTGTTAAGGAGAGCATAAGTTCCGCCAATGAGCCACGTCACCATGGAGCCTATCCAGTTGGGGGAGTACATTCCTGTACATAAACTCTTGTGGGGCCCGATTGACATAAATTCCCAGGTACTGGAAGCCATCAAACACTAGTGGTGGAGTACATTCCACCAGTATCCGGGATGTCTCCCCGGATAAGGTATAAATCACTGACTTGGACCAGTTTATTCGGTAGCCAGAGTAGCTCCAGGAAATGTTAAAGACCTGCAGGACTCTGCCTATGGAGATGTACGGCTGAGTGTTGTATAAGAGTACATCATCTGCATACAGAGAAATTTGCTCCTCCCAGCCTCTGGTGGCACTTAAACCCATTATCTGCAGATCTTGACGCATCCAAGCCGCCAGCAGCTCTAGTGCCAGCGCAAAAATCATGGGCGAGTGGGGGCACCCCTGCCGCGTTCCCTTATGCAGGGCACATACATGAGACACCACTCCATTGACTTTCATCCTTGCCAGTGGTGCTTGGTATACGACCCTGACCTAGTTGCAGTATTTCGGCCCAAAGCCCATCCTAGCTAGCGTGGAAAATATGTAATTAAATTCTATACTGTCAAAGGCCATTTCGGCATCCAAGGCCATCAACTCCGCTTGTTCTTTGCTGGGAGGCTCCGTCATGTGCAGTACCCCATACAGGCATCTCAGGCTTAGGCGGGTGCTTCTGTGGGGCATGAAGCCCGAGTGATTGGGGTGCATGGGGAAGGTGATGACGCGATAGGGTATCCAGGTGCTTGCAGGTCACGGAGGCTTATTCGAACAGCCAGGCCTTGAGGGCCATTCAGAATTCCGGAAGTGAGGTGATGTTCCATAGGTGTGTGGGGAGGCTGTTCCAGGTCTTTGCTGCAATGTGGGAGAAGGAGCCTCCTCCACTTCTGCTTCAGTAGATGTGGGGAGTATGGGCAAGTGAGAGGGAGGCGAAGCGTAGTCTTCTCGACGGTTGGTGGAAGTTCAGGCGGTGGTTAATGTAGGCAGGTCCTTGGTTGTGTAGAGTCTTGTGTGCGTGGGTCAGCAGCTTGAATTGGCATATCTTCTGTACGGGGAGCCAGTGGAGTTTCTTGAGGTGGGGTGTGATGTAGGTTCATCAGGGAAAGCCGAGGATGAGCCTGGCTGTGCCGTTCTGTATTGTCTGAAGTCGCTGTAGGAGGTGTGTGGCGATTCCTACGTAGAGGGCATTGCCGTAGTCCAGTCGGCTGGTGATGAGGGCTTGTGTCACGGTGCGTCACATGTGTAGAGGTAGCCACTTGAAGATCTTAAGTAGCACGCACAGAGTGAGGCAGCAGACGGAGGAGATGGCGTTGATCTGTGATTTCATAGTGAGCTTGTCGACGATTCCGAGGTTCCTGGCGTGGTTGAAGGGAGTGGGTGCGGGTCCAAGGTCTTATGGCCACCAGGAGTTGTTCCTTGTGTTGCTGCTGTTGCCAAAGATCAGTACTTCTGTCTTGTCTGTGTTCAGCTACAGGCAGTTGTTCTTCATCCAGTCGGCGGCATTTGTCATGCATCTGTGGAAGTTGGTTCTAGTGATGGTGGGGTCGTCGGTGAGGGAGAGGATAAGTTGGATGTTGTCTGCGTAGTAAATTACGTTGAGCCCGTGGGATCTGATGATGCTGTCTAGCAGGGTCATATATGCGTTGAAGAGCGTGGGGCTGAGGGATGAGCCCTGGGGTACCGATACCCTTTCATACCCTTATCTTGGAGGTACTATGTGTCTATTCTCGGGGCCAGTGAAAAATCGCGGGATAGTCCCTTCAGCACAACCCCAACCGGGGAATGATCCGATATGCCTCTCGCTTAGAGTTTCACCTCCCTGAATCTGTCTGCACTAGAATGGTGTGTGAAAATATGGTCATGATGGAAAAAACTGCTGTGCATGGATGTAAAATATGTGTATTGCCTTTGGCTTGGGTTGTGTTCCCGCCATAGGTTGGTTAACCCCATTGCCTCCACGAAGGATTGCAATGGGCCCATCCCTCCCCGCACTGCAGCACCACTCATCCTGTCGGCCTCCGACTCCATTACAGCATTCATATCACCTCCCAAGATTAGTGTCCCAGTGAGCAATGTTGGTAGTAAAGTGCTTATGTGCGGGCCAGTCATGGTGTGGAGACGGGGCGGAATGTAGAGGGAGCAGAGGTTCAGTGTTTGGCCCTCCCATGTCCCAGATAGGGCCACGTATTGGCCCTGCGGATCGTGGGATGAGCGGTAAAGGGCATGGACCTCTAGACTAGGATACCCAACCCTCGCAAGTCTATGGTGTAGCCTGCATGTGCCAGAAGCATGTACCCAAAAATGATGAGGGCCTTGTATTGATTGCCCAGAAGATGCGTTTCCTGGATGAAGACTAGATCCAGTGAATGTCACCTCAGAAATTGTAATACCAAAGCGTGTTCAATTTTGTTTCCCAGCCCATTTACGTTCCATGACCATATGTTCAGGTCCCGTTGTGTGTGCTTCGCCATTGGGTTCGTGGTGCTATGTGGATTGTTCCCTGCCTCCGCTCTCATTCGAGCATGCCCTTGGTGAGCCCAGTGGTGCAGCCCTATACTATGCAAGTCCCTTGTAGATGCAATGCTGTCATGACACATCAACTCAGTAAAGAACAAAAACTCTTGAATTGAACCCACCAACTCCCCCCACCCTGCTGCCATGCATCGTGAGTCTAGAACCACCCACTGCCCTAACTTGCAGAATGCCTATCACCCCTTGGAAAACATCTAGTAATGTGGGTGGGCTACTCTCGCCACTTTAGTGTAGGTATGGATCATTTTACTAAACATTAAATCCCCTCACATGTGTCTCGACAAGTAGGCTAAATACCAGTGCCATATGCATATAGTTCCTTCGCAGATGGTTGGCTGCTCCCCTCCAGACTGCACTTACCCCCCTCTAGATCACCACTGGTTGATCCTGTCTCATTTCTTTCACACAATATGACTACATGACCGAATGTCTCTGAGCCCATAGGGGCTTTTGCTCACATGTTTGTGGGAGCAACAGGGGTGCGACGTCGTCGGGGGTGGGGAGGGGGGGAGGCAGAGCATTGCAGTTCCTTCTCCACACCTGGGTGCCCAGTGCCACCATCCCACGTCCCTCTCCGACCCACAGTCTGCCAGCCCTCAACCCAGTTCCATGCCTCCTCCGGGGAAGTGAAGTGTCACGTCTTGCTATCTGTGACCACTCGTACTTTGGCTGGATACAGCATCCTATATTTAACCTCCTTTGCTCTTAGTGACTTGTTGACTTCTTCGAAGCTCCGTCTCTGCCTTTGCACTTGTAGGGTGAAGTCGGGGAAGAATCGAATGGCCGCGTTTTCAAAGTGCAGGTCACCATGAGTGCGAGCCGCCTGGAGGATCACATCTCAATCCCTGTAATTAAATATTCTATCTATTATACTGCGTGGAGGGGCACCCGGATTCGGTGGAGGGCCCAGGGCACTGTGCACCCTCTTGATCGAGAAGAAACTGGGCAGTCTCTTGGGACAGAGGGTATTCAGAATCAAGGCTTCCAGGGAGAGATACATACTTGGCCCCTTCGCCCACACCGGAACCGCCACCACTCTGATGTTGTTTCGTCTGGCCCATCCCTCTTGATCCTCCAGTTAGGCAGCGATAATTGCGTTTTGCCTCATCAGAGTTTGGCCCTGCTCTTCCAGTCTCTTAGTTGTTGAGTGTAAGCCATATATTAGGAACTCCACCATTTGAACTTTTTCAGATATGGAGCACAAATCAGCCCGAGGGGGTTAACATTTACCATGACTGCATCTAATTTTAGCTCTATTGTGCCACGTACGTCTTGGATGGCAGCCATGATTTCCCGCTGGGAGGGTTCGTCCTCGGGCCGAGGCTCTTGCCTGTCGCCACCATCCACATCCCAAATTGCTCCGCCGGGAGCAGCCATCACTACGGCGTACTTGTCAAGGTTATTCGTCTGCATGGGTTTGGGCCCACGACTCCTGACCATGTCCCCTGGCTCCCAACCCCGCACCACCACACTGTGGCTGCCGGAGTCCTAACATGTCTACTTGTCCAGCTGTGTGTGGGATCCTCTCTGGAGCTGCAATGTTTGTTGGTGGGTGTGGCGTCCACAGACGTTGCAAGGTACCAGCACACTCTGCCATCACTCCACTTGGGCCTTCCCTGATCCAGGCACGCGATGGCACCAGACATGTCCCTCTATTCGAGTGCCAGGGAAGTCTTCAGTTTGTGCCACCCCAGCTTCTTCGCTGCCTCTGTCACACTGTCCAGGCAATGCAGTACCATCAGCCCCTTTCTCCCCCGGAAGCCTGTGGCACTGTACTAAATATCTATGCACATGGCTTGGTGACCTGCTAGCTCAACCATGCCTCGTTTCCTGAGGAAAACACAACATTTACACAAATAACGCACTTTCAGGGTGGGAAGGAGGAGCAATGGTGGGGGACTCTTCCAGAATGCCCTATATACTCACGCGTCGGGCAGTCTAGCAAGTGAAAATTATGAGTGCACCTGAAGGGCGAGCTCCAGATGTGCAATGTTTTTTTGTAAAACACATTAAAAAAAGTAAAAGTCACTATGAAATGCATTAGGCCTGTTCCTAATAAATAGCGGTGCCTACTTTAGCACTATTTATACATTAGGTCAAAGCATTTCTAACCATCATCCACAGAAAAATATGTACCCCATTCAAATATGCCATCCAGTAATATCCAATGCCTTTAGGTAAAAAAAAAACTCTACCCAAAAAAGGTAAAAATCCACCAAGGCCTGTGATGTTGTCCATCAGCTCAGAACCAGTAGATTGACAGTGAGCCATAGGTGATGGGGATTTTAAGGGGCTCTTGAACAATTGTGTTTAACGGTATCTCATAATTTTGCCCTGTGTCACCGTAAAATCTATATTATTTTTAGTTGACATACTAATAAAGCCGTAAGGAGGGATTCTGATTGGGGTTAAAGAAAACAGAAAAAAGCTAAAGTTAATTCAAAAGGACCAACAGGTTGTCATTCTCTTTCGGAAACCATAATGCAACAAAGCAGTGATGCTTTAACTTTGTTTTACAAAATAAAGAAAAGCATGTTTTTACTTTGATGCTTAGTAAACAGCTTAAGTCTCCTTGAGTGCCACAGATTTCAATCAATTTGAAACCCACCTCTCTGGCCCAGATCGAAAGGGCCAAATCACCATGAAGATGTTTATTGCTACAGAAAAATGTACACATATCACACTAAGTCACCCCGTTATTGTCAACAGACATAACTACAGTACTGAGATGAAATAATAGTTTAAGTAAATAAACAATTCTTCTCTAGTATTATGCCCTTTCAGTTATTTTCCTGAAAAGCGGACTATCTGCTCTTATAGTGTCAACAGGCCATGCTTAAGCCTCTTCAGGGCACTCCGAGAGACTATATCCATACATGAATACAAAAAATAAATAGCGGAATTCAGAAAGGAAAGACAAGCAAGGGAAAACAAGGTGTGCCAGCCTCACAGTCTGTCCAATGTAGTCACACGAGGTAGAGCTTTAAAACCCGGGCTCTTACATTGCCGGGCTACAACGGGGACAGATGATTTTTGAAGTTGCAAGCATGGGTGGCTTATCTCACGACAACAGATGGCACCAGAGGAAGCTCTGTGGCTTACACGCACGTGAAATGAAAACATGTTTATGTGACAATCAGCAAATGTTTGTTTTTGCAAAAATGGACTGTTTTCCAAACGCTGCATTTTTTAGTGCAATAAGTGCGACTTAAAGCACCATATTTGATAGTACGGGAACGCCAGAAAGATAGAATAAAAGACTGTCTAGGCACATGTATCTGTGTCACTGCCTCAAACACTGGCGGAACATCGCAGTATTTACAAGTTGAAGGAACTATGAAAGCGAAAGAGAGAGATAAAAAGGAGACAGACACGACACACAGACTCATTTTTGTTTACAGAAAACAAGACTTAATTAACCCTGCGCGTCTGTGAGTCTGGAGAGAGCTGAACATGCATGAAGACAGGCAAACAGTGTCTGATGTGACGAGATAAGAACAAGATTTACTGGCCTGTTTAGAGAGGAGCTCGAAGGGAGTGAAAACAGGACTGATCGTGTGAATTGCTTTTCAACAAAGAAAAAAGTAGTTTGTAAAACATGCTAAAATGTTGACCAGTGGATTGATATAATACTTGGTCCCTGCTCTCGGGGAGGGCTAAACACAGGAAGAGGCATGACAAATGCCTGCCATGGACAAATGGGGAGAAAGAATAGGAGAGTGACGATGGAGTCAGCAAATGGGGGGGGGGAGGGGGCTCAAGCCTAAAAAGTATATACAACATGTCTTGAAGAGACAGCGCAAGTACTGTGTAGCTGAGACCTAAAAGGCAGTATACCTGTGTTAAAAGTAGAAAAGCACATTGCACGTCCAGGGATAATACTGTAACACTAAATAATGTATTGTAATTGCATTTATATAGCGCTTACTACCCCTGACGAGGCATCGAAACGCTTTTTCGGCGAGTAGCACGCTACTCTTGAACCCATAAAGGATTAGTAATGAATTAGTATAGTGAAAATATGATAGTAATTTGAGTGGTGGATATGTTAGTCAGTTATTTGGATTGAGAAGGATAGTGGTGGGATAGAAGAGGGAAAAAGGTTTGCATTTATATAGCGCTTGTTACTCTTGATGGAGTGTTGAAGCGCTTTTTCAGCAAAAAGCATGCTACTTCGGAACCCAGAAAGGATTAGTGATGAATTAGTAAAGTGAAAATAGGAAAGTAATTTGAGTGGTTGGTATCCATGCTTGCTTGCGAGAGTTAGAGCTATTGGGGTTGAAAATGGCAATGTCTCTTACCTATATGCTATGGAGTGGGGTGGATTTTTGTGGTGTGGAGTGGAATTATTTGGGTTGGATTGGAATTGTTAGTTGTGGAATTGCATGGTGTGGATTTGTGTAATTAAATTATGTGGCATCGTGTTCAGTGAGTGGAATTATGTGGGTAGTAATTGTGTGGTATTGAGTGTATTGGAATTATGTGGAGTGGGATTGTGTGTCATGAAGTGTAAATCTGTAAAATTGTATTTTGTGTTGTGTGGTATGTAGTTTAGTTTAATTATATGGAGTGCTGTTGAATTTTTGGGCATGATGTGGAATTCTGTGGTATGGATTGGATGTATGTGGTGCGTTGTGTAATTGTGATGTTGAGTCGAATTATGTGCTTTGGTGTTGAATAATGTGGTGTGGAATGGAAATGTGTGGAGTTGAATTCTGTGGCTTGGAATTGTGGGCTGTTGAATGAAATTAAGCTGATTGGCTGGCTCTGCAGTGCCCTGACACCAACAACCGATGAGGATTAAGTAACACACTGAAAAGATGCCAATATAAATTCAAAATTTGATTACCACTTCCTCTACACTTCGTATGCTTCATAAGACCTGATCAAGAGCGACACGCTCTTCATTAATACCGTTTAGTGCTAGGAGTAATGGACATGTTGTTCGCCTTTCAATCTGAGAAAGTGTGTGATTGCTAATCTGTAATCACCCTTTAACTGAAATACGGCAGTGGCACTAAAACGCAGTGGCAGTTGAGAGAAACTCTGCTTTACTAATAACATAGGTTTCCATAAATGAGACACTTCTAAAGAACATGCAATTTGTATTCAGAGTTACGAGATGCAGTACACTCGTGGACTTGTCTCAGCCTTGCTCAGAAGTTTAAATTTCAAATTATTTTAAATGAAAACTGTGTCCTATCAAAATGCAACGTCAGACAATAAGTACAATTGCCAAAGCAGTAAAGCACCAATTACATTAACAAATGCCCTTGCTCCTTCTGCAATTCAATGTGCAACTCAAAAACACTTGCCCATTGTCGCCCCTGCTGTTCGTGTTGGCATTCGAACCGCTGGCTGCTAATTTGAGAGCAGTAGCACAGGATAAAGGTATTAAATTAGGGAACACAACACATATACTGTCCGCTTACGCAGATGATATTATACTTTACCTCAGCAATCTCCGAGGCCCCCAATGAACCCCTTCCTATAGTGTTCAAGCTCTTTCAAATACTTTCTGGCCTCACCATAAACAAAGCCAAATCCTATGCTTTTTTTTTTAAAGATACTGGCCGGTCAGAACAAGTTCGGTTTGGGCCCTGGTCATTCACTCTAGCACCAACCACATTTAAGTATTTAGGTATACAAATCTACAGAGGACCACAGGACATGTTGGAGGGTAACTTGGGGCGAGCAATCAAGGCACTAAAAACGCAAATCACATTCTGGATATCTTTACCACTTTCAGTGGCGGGAAGAATAGATATCTCTAAAATGGTGATGCTCCCCAGATTGCTTTATTATTTTACTAATTTGCCGATCATGATCCCATCGTACATATTTCAAATGCTAAACACAATGCTAACTGAATTGATCTGGGCTAAAGGCAGAAGGAGGGTGGGTCTCTCTAAGCTACACTTAGGTACTGATCAGGGGGGCTTGGGTGTCCCAGACTTCCGGGCGTACTGTTATGCTAGTCAACTCCAGTGGCTTTCTTAATGGACGGCTGGGGGCCACTTACAAGAGATAGACATGTCACGGGCTGCAAGGGACAAGGGCGCATTACACACACTGTTATTACCAAATAGTAAAACCCCGTCGTCGGTACAGCCTTTACTAAAAGTGGCTATATCCTACTGGAAGAAAGCTATCCAATATACCAAAAGACAACATCCATACGCTCCAAATATCCAGTTACTGGGGATTCCTACACCATCTGGGATACTCTCTAATAGATGTCTGGCCAAATGGATAGATGAAGGCGTTAACACAGTAGGAATGCTGTATGCAGATAACATGTTTATGGATCACTACACGTTTGTGAGAGAACAAGGGGTTCCTAATACACTATATATTCTACATGCTGGTATCAGTAGATATGTGAGAAATACTTGGTCTCCCGATGGCGCGGAACCCCAAACACATGAACTCGTCCACATGCTTTATCTTATGGGTAATGGAGGACACCTCATAAAATGGCTGTATAGCAGTATCCGGACGCAGGCAACGGTTTCATTACAGGAACTCAAAAATAAATGGTCTGTAGATACTGGAAATGATATTTCAGACAAGCATTGGGAGAAAATATTGGAATGCCCCAAGAAAGTCTCACGGAATCCTAAATTTAAGCTAATCCAGTACATGATAATACATAGAGCATACTTGACCCCACATAGATTGAGCAAAATGTTTCCAGGCACAGCGGATGACTGCCCCAGATGCCACATGCAACCGGCTGGGTTGCTCCACATGATTTGGGCATGCCCGAAACTAACACCCTTCTGGGTGACAGTCTTTAAACTTATTAATGAGTTAGCACCAGGGATGGGGAAGGACACAGTAGAATACTGCATACTGGGCATAGGTAAAAAAACGAAAATCAGAAGGAACTCAGGCTAGGTTTGCCAATCTAGTATTAATACTAGCGAAGCGGGCAATCACAATGCGTTGGAAGTCTGTCCAGCCCCCGACGGCATTATTGTGGCATGGCGAGGTTGTGCGATGGGGGACGGCCGAAAGCATGGAGATGAGAAGAGAAGAGAATAAAGGGCTTAGGAAACACCCGATTTCAATGGAATGGGATGCACTGTTGGAACAATTTATAACTGCTGAACAATCATTGCATTAAACGATAATAGCCTTAGACCTGTTGAAGGCATTGCGACCCCAACCAATAGTAGGCCCCGTGAGAACCCAATTAGGCCAATCCTAGCAGTGTTGTAATCTAGATTTCAGAAATTAAAGAAGTACATTGAATCTTGGTTGATAATATTAGGTCATGATAACGCAAAAGTGAGTCTGGAAGGGAGGGAGGGAGGGTTAGCTAGTTGCTAATTTCAGGGAGGGGGGAGGGTACTAGTTTGTTTAAATGAACCAATCTCCTGAATACAACTGCAAGTAGGTCTTCTGACCATTAACATGTTATAACTGTTTGGTATCTACTCTGTTTAACTGAAACAACTTGTGGTGTTAATAATTGTAAAACCAATAAAATATGTTTAAAAACAAACAAACTCAAAAACACTTTTGGTATGTGTTTGCCATCCACAGGGGTGTACATCAATAGCAGTCTTTGGTGATTTTGTAGCAGGGGGCTCTAGTCTCGAGGCAGGTCCAGTTCAAGGTTTTATGAAAACTGTATCATGAGAGGATACCTACTTGGGGGGCAGCTCCGATACCACCAGAGGCTCCTATAACCTTGCAGTGTTGACATGGTAAATACTTGTGGAGTGGGCGGGGCTTAGGTGTCACTGCTTTGCCTAGCGTAAAAGGCAGCTAAATCTACCAACAGCAAACAATGCACACATTTTACTGGGAGGGTAGCACTTAGTGGGGCGTGGAGCAGAAGAATGTTCTAATGAAGCACCTCTAGCTAAGGAGCAGAACTCGCTGTGAGAGTGTACGGGGTGGCAGGCACTGTGCCCACTGCAATGGCTGATGCACAATTGTACCTACTGAGACTCAATCACACAACTTCAAAAAACACTGTGTGTGTGTGTATATATATATATATATATATATATATATATATTCACTGAAAAAACCATAGGTTTTACAGACGTTATAGTTAGAAATTAGCATTTTAAAAACCTTTGAAATTCACTGAAAAAACCATAGGTTTCAGGGACGTTATAGTTAGCTGGACATTTCACTCGTACAAAACCATAGAAATTCCACCGTTATAGTTAGTTCAGTTGACTATAACTCGCAATGCACTGCTCATGACGTCACATATTACATCATTCATGGCATGGTCAGTGACATCACTGATGACATCTCAAATGACATCACTGATGACATCATCCAGTGACTGTGTGTTTCTGTAAAGTTTAAATATGTTTTATATATATGGCAAGGTGTATTGAAGAATGAGTGGGTGTATAAGTGTCTGGATGGAGGATTTAGGAGGTATGTAACTGATTGTATAAGTGACTGATTAAACGTGTCTTACTGAATGCATGGGTTAGTGACTAAACTGTGTGAATGTCTGTATCAGTCTGTCTGTTGTTGTGTAAGCTGCTACATGGGTTGGTCAGTAGCTACATGAGTGTCTATATGGGTTATTGATTGTTTGCTTGAATATTTGTATGGGGGACTGTGTGTGGGTGGGTTGGAGGTGTGTGGCTCTGTGCATAGATGTGTGAGTGGTTGATTCACTGGGTGTATGGGTTCAAGAGTGCATGTGGAAACAGCTGTATGGGTGGATGAGTGTGTGTATGGGTGTGTTGGTGAGTGAATGGATGTCTCAGTGGTACATATGTGAGTAACTACATATGTAAAAGGCAGTATATGTGAGTGATGGTGTATATAAATAACTATATGTGAGACTGAGTGATTGTGAGAGTGGCATGTATGGATGAGCCTGTACTTGTTTCAGTGATTACTTAAGAGAGTAACTATGCGTTACTGTCTGTATGAATTAGTGAGGTGGTGTGTGTATAACTGTTTAGGTGAGTAAATGGGAGCGTGATTGATTCTTTGCATGACTGACTAGGTGTGTGAGTAACTCCATGGATGAGTGGCGGTGTGTGAGTGGCTGAATAGGTGTATGAGTGCATATGATAGTGTTGTTTTGATAAGTGACTGCATGTATAAGTAATTGTATGGGTGAATGAGTGGATGTGTGTGCAGACCTAGGAATCAGTGAGTGAGTATATAGTAACTGGTATTGGTGTGTGGATGGTTTCGAAAATGGTAGTCTGTATTTTACAGTGGGTGTATTAAAGGTTATATTAGGGTGTGATGAGGTGCATCAGATTATCACGTGGATGATGTCATCAGTGATGTCATTTGAGATGTCATCAGTGATGTCATCAGTGATGTCACTGACCATGCCATGAATGATGTAATATGTGACGTCATGAGCAGTGCATTGCGGGGGCGTGAGTTATAGTTAACTGAACTAACTATAACGGTGGAATTTCTATGGTTTTGTACGAGTGAAATGTCCAGCTAACTATAACGTCCCTGAAACCTATGGTTTTTTCAGTGAATTTCAAAGGTTTTTTAAATGCTAATTTCTAACTATAACGTCTGTGTTAGAAATGGGGGTCTCTAGTCGGCAGAGGCTGGCGCCAATGTCCAAGTAGGGACCCTTCTTCCTAAGTCAGAGTAAGGGGGCTACACCCTTTGATAACCCCTGCTCAACCCTGTGGTAACGTAGCACGAGCAGACAGGCCTATCTCAGAGGCAGTGTGTGAAGCATTTATGACCATACACAATAACGCAGTGAAGACACCACAAAGGGACACCACACAAGTAGCTATAGAAAAATAAGTATCTTTATATCAGCTTAACACAAGGCTCAAATACGATCAAAAGAGCCACCATGCACGTAGATCTACGTTCACTTAAAAAGGCAATCAAAACACTCAACAGCGTGTGAAACGAACTTAGTTCGGAGCCGGGGTCTACGCGACCCGGTGATGCACAATGTACCTGAGATTTAAAGGGGGGCACGGCACGCAGCTTCGGGAGGAAGCCGCGAGGATGACAAGCGGACTCGCAGCGGCCACAGATCCCGGCTGCAGCGGTCCGCGGCGTGCACCCATGATGATCCTGAGATGGTGATTGAATGCGGGCTCGCAGCGGCCACAGCTCCTCAGCTGTAGCGGCCCACAATAGCGATAGCGCTGATTTTCGTAACACCGGCAAAGGCGGGCTCTCGGCGGCAACAGCTCCTCAGCTGCAGCGGCCCACAATAGCGATAGCACTGATCCTCTTAGCACGGACAGATGCGGGCTCTCAGCAGCAACAGCTCCTCAGCTGTAACGGCCCACAATAGTGATAGCGATGATTATCGTAACACAGGCAAAGGCGGGCTCTCAGCGGCAACAGCTCCTCAGCTGCAGCGGCCCACAATAGCGATAGCACTGATCCTCTTAGCACAGACAGATGCGGGCTCTCAGCACTGATCCTCTTAGCACAGACAGATGCGGGCTCTCAGCAGCAACAGCTCCTCAGCTGTAACGGCCCACAATAGCGATGATTCTCGTAGGACCGACAAATGCGGGCTCTCAGCGGCAACAGCTCCTCAGCTGCAGCGGCCCCCAATAGCGATAGCGATGATTCTCGTAGGACAGACAAATGCGGGCACTCAGCGGCACAGCTCCTCAGCTGCAGCGGCCCACAATAGCGATAGCGATGAGTTCCGTAGGATGGCAAATGCGGGCACTCAGCGGCACAGCTCCTCAGCTGCAGCGGCCCACAATAGCGATAGCGACTTTCAACCCGCGTTCCCCGCAGTAGAACCAGAGGCTCTGGATTTCTCAACAGAGGCCTCACCTGCGGGTAGAATCCCCCTCAAATAGGAATCCAGACGGCTGATGGGTGAAGTCTAATGTCCCTGAGACTTCAGCAGGAGGCGAGCTCAAATCAGGCCCTTGGGTAGTTGCTTCCGCAAGATGGATGGAAGTTTCAAAGTCCTTTCCCTCTAGTTACACGGACAGAGGTTCGTCTTGACATCCAGAAGTAACACACCCGTGGGGGTTTTCGAGCACATCTTTATACCCCCCTCGCCTTTGTTCTCTCAAAAGTCACAAGTCACTGAACCCAGTCAGAACCAGTTTCAGGGAGGTCCTGGGGGCACGTTGTTTACGAGGCGGCATCCTGCCTTTGAGGAAGAGAGGGTCTGCCATCAGACGCACAGTGGGGGCTGGAGCCATCACTCACCTTGCCAGGCCCAGCCCTGCTCAGACCAAAGGGTCACCCCTCCCATACTCCAGCTGCAGATTCCTCTACTCGACCCAGGTCGGGTTCAGCCTACCCTGTCCCTCCAAAACCAGACAGCCAATACACATAACAGCAGAGCACACTGGAAGACTTAGGCAAGAAAATACCCACTTTCCCAAAGTGGTATTTTCAGACACAGAATATAGAAATAACCCTCACTAAAAGATGTACTTTAATATTCTGAGCTCAGGCATACTAAATTCGACTTTCCACTTTACAAGCTGCTTCTGTGGGTGGCGCAATCAGCGCTGCAGGCCCACCAGCAGCATTCGGTCTACCAGCCCTGGGCACGCACGGTGCACTATACTAGAGACTAACAGGTAAACCAAATGAGCCAATTATGGGAACACCAATTCATACAGTCAATTTACCATAGGGAGCATTCGCGCTGTGGCACGGAATGGCCGTGGCACAGCACCCAGAGCATCTAACACCAGCAAACACAGAGGAGACAAAAAGCGAGAAATCGAGGGGAGACCCACGCCAAGGGTGCCAGGTCTAACAGTCTGTAAAACCTATGGTTTTTTCAGTGAATTTCAAAGGTTTTTTAAATGCTAATTTCGAACTATAACGTCTGTAAAACCTATGGTTTTTTCAGTGAATTTGAAAGTTTTTTAAAAATATTAAACTACTATTCTGCTATTTGTCATTAGTAGTGTTTTTTCTGACTTTTCCACTACAGAAAATAAAATAAACTGTAAAACTGTTGTGTAATGTAATATATTTCACAAATTACAGTGTTACTTATCAAATAATACAACATAATTTAACATTTTGAAAACATATTTTTCTCCCTTTTTCTGCTGTTATCAGATTCTACTTAACTTCACTATTCACAGTGATGTCAGTGTAGTATAATCATAAACAGCTGGAAAAAAAAACCAATCAACTAGATTGTTAAAAAAAAAAAAAATGACTAATTCTTGCAACTACAATACCAAATCAACACAAATAACACATCCAATACTATTTCCAATTTTTAAATCTTACCTTTACTGTGTAGTTTCTGTTCACATTTTTCCTCAAGGCCAAATAATGTGTGGACATTTTTCTTTTTAAATAATCCAGTATCAATTCCTTAAAGCATCTTCCCATTTTCCCTCTAGGCCGAATAATGTATCTAAAATTTTTGTTTCAGAAATATCAAGCATGAGTTGGGTAATTCATAAGGCAATCTCGGTTTAATTTCCAAGTATGTATCGTTGCAGTCACTCCAACCATTTTTGCATTTTAAATATACAGTATAATGTCCACATGTGGTAGTAGCTCCAGCATGGAAAACAATAGCCAGTGTTGTGAAAGTTCTTCCAGAAATAGATACTTGACTAGCAACAAAAAATTTATTTTCGTTTCCACTTTTCTTCCATTTGGTCTACAGCGTTGTAGCATTAAAATTAGATATTTTCCATATCTTTCTAGGCATAATGTAGATAACATTTCTGATTGACAACGATAACATTTCATATCATGATTTGCTTCTTTTACTAATTTCGGAAAAGGTACAGATTTGCAGTCAGGTATTGTTAAATATAGAAATCGTTCTCTGTCAACTATAGTACTTGAAGTTAATGAACACTGTTCACATTTGTGATCCGATTTGTAACTGAGTCCAAATAAACTCTCAATCTGGATTCCTTCATTTTCTAATACTCCAAGCATAACCATCAGAAACTCTTGTGCATCTTGTTGTATATTAGGACTGAACGTTAAAGATCCAGTACATGTATCCAAGAGTTGTCGAATACCAGAAGCAGTATGGATCTTACTTCTGTCAGTTCTCAATTGTTCAAATAAAGTATAAAGTGCAGAACATAATCTTTTTCCTGGCTTTCCATAATTTCACCATAAAGATCTTCTAGATAAAATATAACGTTTAGAATAACATTACCATAGCAGTTGACACCAGAAGCATTTTCTAATTGGTATCCCACAACATCATCACTTGTTTGTATTTTCTGTTTCTTTGCATCTTTTCTTTTCTCTTGAATTTTTTTCTGCTTTTCAACCACACTTGATTCATCAACATGTTTGCGTTTTGAACACACAGCACGTTTTTCATAAATAGGATATTCACCTAAAGTTGGTGCATAAAGTCTTCTTAAACGATTATATTCTCTTACACAATTTACATCAGCACTAACCTTGTTTTCATCGAAATCAATTAAATACAAACCAGACAATGTTCTAACTCGAGATAATGCAACGTATGCCATTCCCTCTTTAAACACAGTTCTTCCAACATTTACTAAAGCATTATCTACACTTAAACCTTGAGATTTATGAATGGTTATTGCATATGCTAAACAGAAAGGAAACTGTTTTCTACGAACATACAAGTCTTTTACCAGCAAAAAACGTACAGCACAACGCCCAATTTGTTCTACCTCTGTAATCTGATCAAATTTAATTTTCAAGAATTCAATTGCATTTCTGTTTTGATATTTTACAAATTCAACAACTTTCCCTATTGCTCCATTCACTAAACCTTCTTCTATATTCAAATTACGCCTCAAAATTACCCGACAGTTTATACATACATCTACATTTTTTTCTAAGCCAGCAGTTTTTGATACAGACTTTTCCAAAGAATCCAATTTAGTCTGTAGTTTATTTGAAAGAAGAATTGTTAATCCTTGATGCTCGATTTTATCAATAGCTTCAATGTGAACTATTTCTTGATTTTCCAATTTCAGAAGCTCTTGATTAAATGTATAACACTCTTTCAGTGTAGGCATTATGCAAAGTATAGACTTTTTTTCTGCAATGTTCTTGTACAGTACTGCTGCTGGTGTGTTTTCAGTTGTAAACAAGTTCTTTAGTAGACGACTTTGTAAAGCTTGTTTACCATGTTTGCTTAGAACACCAATTCTTATATCTTTCAGAATATTTCCATAATCTTCATCACTTGCTTGTCGCATATTCTGAGTGAGTTCTTTATATTCAAAATTTAACCAGAGATTCACATTTCCAATACTTCCCAAAGATTTCCTAGTGTCTGCATGTAGAAGAGTTTTAAAGACTGGTTCTCCTTTTACAGGAGTTAGTTGTAGCCGATCTCCAAATACAATTAAATGTTTTCCTCCAAAGAGAACGTCGTAATCTGTTTTTAATACCTGTTGCATTCTTAAATGCACAAAAGCAAGCATTAAGTTTGAGACAATGCTCACCTCATCAATAATTACAAGTTTCATCTTCTTCAGCACTCTTGACACTTCATAAGAAGCTTCTCCAGACAACTTCTGCTATTCTAATTTATTATCATGCTCAACTGGTAACATTAGTAATCTATGCAAAGTAATTCCTTTAACATTGTGCGCAGCTAATCCAGTTGGAGCTGTTACCACACAAGATAAATGTGAACCAGTAGTTTTTTTAAGATAACTGGTCAAAACTTTAATTAAAAAACTTTTACCCGTTCCAGCTTGACCACTGATGTACATCAGAATAGGTTTAAATGATGAACATACACATTATTTTTTTCATGCAACAAACCATGTTCTATCTGTTCTCTCACTTGTACATATATTTCTTTCTGTTCAATATTTACTTGTTCTTCTAACTTTTCCAATGTAATATTCTCCTCTTGTGCTTGTTGCATTGCAATTTCCACTTCATGCATAGCAATCGCTGCTTCATTTTCCACTATTGGTTGACTACATGGACCAGAACTTTGACTATCTTGAGAACTTTCATTTGCAACTTCAGCTGTAATAGTCTTTTCCTGTTCAACTTCATCATTCAACATTTTTAAATATGTAGGGAAAATTGAACATGCAATGCTATCTTTACATGCATTAAAAGAATCTTTGTAGCAGTCGAAATCTCCAAGTAATTCACTTTCGCTACGCCATGGTTTGAACAGTTGGAGAAGTGCTAAATAGTAAAATTCTCGCTTGTCTGGAGTTTCACAACTGAGTTTCTTGTGGTTGATAAGGTTACCTTTTGTGTGTTTTACTAAACATCCATGACATCCAAGTACTGCATATTTTCCTTGTTTTAAATTCTGTTTAACATTTCTTTTGAAGCTGTAATGTTGAAGTACTTCATACAGACATAGCTGTTCCAGATGTCGACTCCTTTTCGGATAGTATGTATCCAACATATTAGTTTTAAGAATTTCTATACTGTCTGGTTCATTTGCTGCTAAGTATTCAATTTCTTCTAATGATTTCAACACTCTATTTCGTGAGCAGGCAAGACCTAAACTTACCCAAATGATCCCTCGTGATTTTGAATATAAACTTGAAGAGGACAAGCGGTCTGAACATTCATACAATCCAATTTCTCTGTGGGAAAGCATTTTCAAAGTAAAGCTGTACAATTTTTTGCTAAGGCTCTTCTCTTGTGCAATTTCTTCCCACATTTGTTTCATCTCGGTTTTTTCTGATTTCGTTATATATGATGTAACGTAGCGTGCAACAGCAATTGAGTTGTCTGCAACATACTGGATGTCCATATTTGCATTCCACATTTTTAAAATAACCGGATTGTAGTCATTAATATACTTTGACAGTTCTGTTCTTTTCAAGTTGTAGGTATTCTTTGGAGATTTCCGAGTTATTGTGTGCCTTACAGAAGAAGAAAAAGAATTTACTCTTCCTTTAGAAATTACTGGATGTGGAAATCCAAACCGACACTTAGTATAAAATTTTCCTTTAGACTTGTATTTTCGTCGGCAGTACTTTCGACAACGGTGACTTTGAAAACGTAAAACTTGCTGTCTCAAGCTTCTATCTCCTCCTTCTCTTGGAATCTCACATGTCACATACTGTTCAATGAAAGATAATACTATTTCATCTGAATCAGTTCCAAATTTAGGTGCATCCTTGATCCACAATAGCATATGTATATGAGGAGCACCTCTCGCTTGGTACTCCTTTCTCCAAAAGAAATCGGTAACTTCTCCAAGAGGTGGATTCTTTTTATTGCAGATGAAAGACATCATAGCTTGAAACTTATGATTAAAATATCTGCACACATTTACAGGATCCAAAGAACACAGTTCTCCAGGTGTCTTTATTTCAACATTCTTTATATTGGATTTTGCTTCTCGTAGAAATTCAAGCAAATCTTCCCATGCATACTCTGCACAGCTAAGTGTCACAAACCATGTTGGTGTACCTAAGTTCCGTAACATACACTTCAGTTCTCTATGACGACGATACCAATACTCATTTGTTCCTCGTTGACATGCCATCAAATTAATTAACTGTGCTTCTAAATTTTCATCTGTTTGGTTAACTTTCTCCACAAATTCTTTCGCTGAAAGAAGTGATTGATGAACTCCAGTTTTCAGTATGTGGTTCACTGCATAGGACTGAGAAGACAGATCACTTTCAAACAAAAGGTGAAATATATATGGTATACACTGCCGGAATCTAGGATCTTCAGAGTATAATCTTGTTGAGCGATATTCTGAAGCTGGAATCTGTACAGGTCGGTCATCATATCGTCCACCTTCTCCAGTAGGAAACAGCTGTGGAAAACAACGAGCTTCTAAGCTTTTCTCCCATACACTCATTGGAGTTCCCTTTGCTTTTTTCATTTGAAATAACTCAATACTGTTTCCTATTACTTCTTTTGAATGTAGAGGACATATTGTGTAATGTTCATAAATCTCTTCACTCCTTGACTTGTCCACTTTCTCTATTTGACCACTTGAAATTTCAGATTCATCTTCCAAACTTATTACCTGTTGTTCCACATTTACACTTTTATAATAAATATTATTCTCCACAAGATATAACGTAGCCTTTTGAAGTTTTTTAACATCCACAAATTCTTGCCATATTTTCCGACTCTTTGTTGGTACTCCAATTACTAGAATGACTACTGCTTCATTTTCATCTTTGTCTCCACCAACAATTACAATATTTTGCTTAAAATCCAAAGGTAAGTACACTACTCTTCCTTTCAGCCCTCTTTGTAAGTCTGTTGGTGGCAGTTTACCTGTTTTAGGCTCCATGCGAATTATAGTTTGAAATGGATGAACAGATTGAATTAGAACTGACTCATATGTATTCAAATCTGCCAGTTCCTCCGGAATAGCTACTAATTCTAACTTATTATGTACTGCTGTAGCGGGCATTTTGTTCTCTTCTAATTTGTTATAACAATATTTACAAATACATTGATCACTGCCTAACTCAAATTGACCTTCCACTAACAAGTAAGTTGCAAATTCTTTCCATTTATCATTATTCTCCTTTTCAGATTTCAAATACAAATCAACATTCCTAGTTTGAATTTTATAATTAGTACGTCGACAACAAACACAAACATAGTTTGGAATTTCAGAGCACACTATGTTAAACCTTCCAATTTCTTCTTCAAACTGATCAATCATAATCACTTTCCCATGTTCTTCAACATCTGTAATTGTCAAACTTTCACTTTCTATACACTGCTCTTCTGAACCAAAATATCGGAACTGAATATCATCACACTATTTGTTTGTACATCTGATAAAGAACCGTGTAAAAGAGCTGTATGTAGTTCACCTAAACATAATGCAGGACTTTTTACATAGTACAGTTTCCTTACAAACTTCCGCATTTCTGAATGGTGTACTGCTAACATCCTTAAGTGATGAAAAACACTTTTACACACTTTTCTTGAAAGACTAGCCAGAGAATGCCCATGTTTCTCAGTATATTTTCTTACATTACAAGGATCTAGTGTTTGTAACAACCTAATCTTCTGTTTTACACTTTTCTGTGTATATTCTCGTAACAAATTTCGCATTATATCAATAGATTCCTGTCGAATACTACAAATACTGCTACAACCCCACTTATACACAGGAGCTTGTGTGCGTTTCCCTTGCACTTCTTCAGCTATTAACTGTTCTGCACTAATAGTAACCATTTCCTCTTTTGCAACAGGACAACCATTCTGAACTTCGTAGCAACGACCTCCAGTATCAACTGCAAATGGTAAACTATTTTCTTGGAAGTAACTCTCTTCATTAAAAAAAGGTTCACTATTAGATGTATGTTTCCATTTTCCACTGAAGATTTTACAAAAGTTGCTTCTGTTCACACGTCTTTTTTTACTTTTGTCTTTCAGAATCTTCATTGTTTTATCCAACACTTTCATCCTCTTCAAAATGAAAATGAATATTTTTTGTTTTAACTTAAAAGCAGTATCCACTATGCTTTCAACACGCTGTTTCTGTTTGCAGCACTTTCTTTTTATATTTGCAGCATCCTTTTATTAAATTCTGAATTACTCTATTTCGAAAAACTCTTTGACGAATTTCTTGAAATGGTTTTTGTCTACGGGTAACAAATACTCTTTCCTTATCATGTTTTTTTTTCTTGCAATTTGAAGTCGAAGTCTGCTTCTCCTTACTTGATAAATTTTTCTTTTTCCTTTGTGTGATGTTATTTTCATTAAATGTTCGTAATACTTTTTTTTAGAAATTGTCTAGTGTTTTTACCAGAAGAAACTCTTTTTGTAGTACTCTCATTTTCGTGTAATCCACATTTTTGACTTTTCTTTAAGTAGATTGCCTTTTTTTTTTTTTTCAGTTCTTCTAGGCATTTTCAATTTTTAATCCAAACAAAATAATTTTCTGAGAATGAAAAAAAAGTTTCAATTATTTGTTATATCTGTTCAATATGTCAAAATAATCACATACAATTATATAAGTTCCAGTGGCGGCTTGCAGAGGAAATGCTGCATGGTACTGGAGTGGAATAAGGGAACAGTAGGGTGGCAGGTAGTGTCATCCAACATACAGCACGTATTTATTGAATTATTTAGATTCACCTTCCCATTTTATATGTGACTCCACTACCTCCTACTTTTCCCCTCGCCCACTCCCCGTCCCATGCACGCCACTTCCTCTGCAACCCACTACAGATAACTTTGTAGATACTATTTTGTAAAATTGTTATCTGTATACTTAGAGTGATATTCTCAACTAAATGGCACATGTAAACGTTACCCTTATTAGTTTAACACTTCTATCGGCAACTTAGCAAGCATAACACTGCACCATATTAGCAAAGATATGGTACAGGCTTACATTTTATTGTGGATGTACATAAACAAGTACAGATCAACTGTTAGAGAGCAACAAAAACCACCGACATGGAGATGGAGAGGGGGGAAAGATTAAGGGACATATTCACAAGGAGCCATCGCCGAATTAACGGCACTTTATCGCAGCCAAACTCGTGAAAAATTTACCCCCCCATTCACAAGCCGGTGTTAGCCCACAGCACCAGTATACCCGCGATAGCAGCCTCAAAAAACATCGCCACAGAGGACCCTCGCAAATATCGCTAATGAGATGCAGAGTAAGCGTTCCCGTGACAAAAGCCGAGACAACAGCACACCTCAACATTCACAACGACCAGCCACTTCCGCGATAAAAACACAAAACCGGTGATAAGGCGCGTTAGCACCAGGAAATTTACACCTGCTCTGACCTGGTGTAAAGTCGGACGGCAGCCAGCACCACAAAAGGGAGCACAGCCCAGGGCCACATCCGAAGGGCAACAGATGCCATGGAGCAACTCATCATGCGGCCCGGACACCCAACAGGACCACAACACCCACCGCCAACACCCCAAGACCCCATCCCACACCCGGAACACCCCTCCCCCCCGGCACCACCCCCAACCCCGGACTAAGAAATTGCACACCAACACCACCAACCCCAAAACAAACATCTTGCCTGATGTCGTACAAGCAGCAAAATAAACATACATGCGTGACCAGAAAATGGAGAATCAGTCATACAGCAATGCAACCACCAACACAAAACCCCAGACAAACAAAAGCAGAAACAACCCCTAGGATGAGTCCTAGCTGCTCCCACTGGACAATCCGTAGCACACAGCCCGGTAGACCAAATCCAAGAGAAGAAGGTGTGCCATGCGCGCAACAAAGGAAAGAGAGGGAAAGAGCGAGGGAGAGAGACGGAGTGAGATAGCACAAGCAGCGCAAGGCCGCACGGGCATATGGCTCCACATACCAACATGTGTGTGTGCATCGCCATCCGTACACCATGAGCCCAAGGCCGTGTCCCAATGTCAGCGCCAAAGCCACATCACATTCCCAAAATGAAAGTAGTAGTGAGACAAACATCAGGGATGAAAGCACCATTGTCCCAATGCAGAAGCCGGGAGGACACCTGCACCTCTGACCTTGGTCCCGAACGCGCCTGGAACACCCTGATAGAGATACAATGGCAGATGGGGACGGCTCCCACACCACGCATTCCGCAAATAAACCATCCGACTTATCCACAGCCCACACATAGAAGCCCCTGCCTGTGGTACCCCCGCATGGGATGGCCTTGACACCCACAGAAACAGCAACCCATGTCCCACAACGTTGCACACACATTCAAATCGTTGCTCAGAGCTGTGGCATATCCTCCACACAACAGCCACAGTCCAGAAGAGTGCCTGTTCACGAGACGCACCAACGCAATGGCAGGCCATACCGGGCACATGCCCAACACCCGTCACATGGAACAGTACCGTGCACGTATGCTGCATTTACTGGGCGCACTGCCACTGGCAGTGCTGCGGATCAGTTACAGGCTCAGCTTCCGCATTGCCCACGTCACCTGCGTCCAGCCCTGGTTCCACTGCCGAACATGCACATTCGAGTGTCCCATGGATGTCTGCCTATCCAACACAACTGTTGATGAATTGGACTATGACTTGTGTTTGCGCCCCTGTTGGATCACGAACAGGAGTGTAACCGAGACAGCCGTGCATGGGATGCCTTGACATACTGCGTATGTATTGGTAGTTGTGCATGGGAGATGGCACAATTTCTCGTGTGCAGTGACCACATCGAGGCGCTCCCCTATTGGGCTGTGTTGCGGATCGGTGAGACGGCGTGGGCTGAGCACACCTGCCCGGACCACCTAATGGATTGGCTCACCCTGGTGTTCCTTGAACACGACAACGACGTACTATTGGAACACATTGCACATGAAGCTGCACGGGCATTCATGGACGAGTAACTACGTACCTGCAGCCACATCCTATTGCCACCCACAGCACATGGCCCAACAACTTGTTGCACAGTGGGGATTGCTCACATATCCCACCAAAACAGAGGACACGTCTCCCTTCGGTCGGGCTCTGGATGCATGTGCGTGGAATAACGCGTGTGCACACACACCTGTCCATGGTCCGAGCAACACAGCGTCGTTTGGCAACGTTGCCAATTCGGACACACTGCTGGGTGAGAGCACACACATGGCGATGTAGCACGACATGCGAACCTGTCGGACCCTCACACCTGATCACTGTCGGCAGAGCAGACAATTGCCGCACCCCGGAGGCAGAGCACTATGCAGACCCCACATACAGTCAGTCGTGCCCCCTCACACTGGGCACTGTGCAGACGCCAAACAACACATGACTCGTCCAGCAAGGCAAGGTGGGCTGTGAGCGTTGCCATATGTGATCAATCTTGTCCATTTCAGCCCCAACATCATCTGCCCCTCGACATGTACCCATGCTGCGTGTAAGTGTCTTAAGCATGTCCGTGCCTGTTGTGGCCGTTGCCTCGTCCGTACTGACACGCACATGCCAATAAAGCCTATGCCACTCCACTGGTGTCTAACTGTGAGGTGTGTTGTGAAGATTGTCCACTCGTGTGCCACAATGAGTCTCGTCCCAACACAGGGAAGAACTGACTGTCGCATGTGCAATGGGGGTGTATCCCTTTGGCAAGCTCCGCCTCTGTGAGCCAGACATTGTTTTTGCATAGGTGCTGGACGACATCTGATGCAGCCCCATCACCTACGCAGTCTGTTGTGTCAGGGGCACACAGCCATGCAGCAATCACCCCGCCATACACACCGGACACAGAACCCGTATGAGGGGAGTTTTGTACCGCATTGCCTTCATTGCTGATGTTCTGTGATTGCTATGTGTGAGGGCTGCATTGTGGGGGAATTGCCCCTGCAGCTCTGAATGTATAGCCTTCTCCCCTTCAGACGGGGTGCCTTTGGATTGTGTGCTTTTCGGGGCCTGTTTTGCTTTTGACTTGGGTGATGTGTGCTCGCGGACTGATTTTGTGGCCTGGTGCATTGTTGGTCTGCTGCGTGTATTGTAAGGCATGGGTTGTGGTTGCACGCGGACACGTCGGAGTGTGACCTGCTCCTGTGAGGATGTGATCCGCACTTGGCTCCGTCCATGTCGCTTCGTGGGCCATGTCATTTTCTTTGCGCAGCTGCTATCCGAAATGCAGTGTTACTTGCATAGTCAGTGTGGGTCACGAATCTGCTGGTTTGCTGGATTCAGCATATGTGCAAGGGTAGGTTGTGATATTGGTGATAGGGGGGGCGGCACTCTGTGCACATTGTGGATGGGGGCCTACTTGGCGTTTGGATGTGTGCTGCAGTGTGACAAGGCATTCAGGGACATGTTCCAGGGTCATTGTGGGTGTACTGTGTGCTCCACAAATCAACGCCGTTTCTGATTTACAAAACTACATACTCGTTTAAACATAACAAACTATACTGCTTATTTGTTACCTCTATACCTTACTCCTAAAACCATGTAATCTTTCAAACATATGTCACGTCACTTTTGTACCATTGAAACTGATTACGACCTTTTCTTTACACTACAGATCCCATGAACATGCTAATAAAGGTATAAGTGCTATTTTCATACTAAATAAAGCTCTCTTACTTAATTTTTATAAACACTACTGTTTGGTGCACAAAATGGGGGTGACACATGAGGAGAGGAAACGGAGGTGTAATCCCTAAACTTTTATTGTACCGTTCCTTTAATATACGTATATTGAGGGTTTTAAGTGGGATGAAAAGAAATGCGGGTGTCTAAAAGGGGTAGCAGTGTTCAGCACCGGTAACACCCAGCCCACTTAAAGTCCTGCGTATATTCAGCACAGAGACACACCCTAACAATTTTCATCACTTATAATCACAGTTAGTTTACTAGTGTGAAAAAATCGTATAGAAAATTTACTAAGAACATTTTTAATTGTTTTTTATCTCTCACACATTTATAAAATATCTCTTGTAAAGAAACGCCCCTCTCCACCTTTATTTCGTACGAACGAGCAATAAATAATCCCTTTACCAGCATCTAGTCACTAACTACTAACACTGTGCGCTGTACCCAATTGTAAAGCAGAAATAGTGTTTAGATTATGTCTTAAAGTATCATCAAATGATTCAATCCATGCATACATACACAAAGCAACGTGCACGTTTACTTTGTCCATTTACTCTCTATGTAATCTGTGCACATTCTGAACGGGTTCGCAGTATATCACCTGTTTTCACTTATACTCAAATGTACCTTACAGTAAAAAAATGACATCACAACCTATGCATATGTAATATTTCCTACATAATACAGTGCATTTCTATACCATTGAAACTGATTGCAACATTCTTTATATAGTACAAATTCTACCAATATGCCAATAAACCTATAAGTGCTATTTTTATAATACAAAAAGCTGTATTAGATTATTTTTATAAACAGTACTGCTGGGGCACAAAATGGTGGTGCAAGGTAGACAGAGTAAATGAAGGTGTAATTCCAAACTTTTTATGTATCGTCCCTTTACTATACGTATATTAACAGCTTTAACTGGGATGAAAAAATTGGCGGCTCTCTTAAAGGGGTGGCGGAGCCTACTACTGATAACACCCGGACCACTTAAACGCCTGCGTATATTCAGCAGAGGAACACACTGTGACAATTACTATCACTAATAATTACATTTACTTTACCACTGTGAACAAAATCGTACAGAAAATATACAAAGAACATTTTCATTTTTTTTATCTCTCACATATGTAAAAAAATGACTTCTGAAGAAACGCTCCCCAACAACTTAGATTTCCTAAGAACACCCAAATGCAAAGCCTCGCAGTACCACACCAGCCTTGACTGACATTGAAATCTACCTCTCAGTGTAAAAAATGAGACCACAAACTGTGCACATAACATTTCTTCTTTTTTTTCCATCTCTGTTAAGTTAATAACACATGAATTTTCTACTGTCACCCCTTCTCCACTATTTCCAGACTGAGCATAATTTCCAAACGTGCGACATTCTGTTTATCTCGCCGGAATAGATATACAAATCGAAATTAACGCTACATCGAATTTCCAAAACCATACAGGGCCATATTCACAAGAATGGCGATAACATTATCGCCGCTTTAGCGGCAGGAAACTGCCGCTAAAGCAGCGATAATGTTTTCGCTCATCTTGAGAATATGGCCCACAGTCTTTTACAGATAACAACTTACACATTTTCTTTGTGAAAACTCCTAAACATATATAAAGTATGTTTAACAACTAGTTACGCATTATGCCTATTTTAGAACCAATAAAACACCAGACTTTACTAACACTATGTTATTTAGAAATAAAAAATACTTTCAAAGTTAAAAATATCGTCTCAAATACTTAACCACTACTACAAAACACATAACACACCTTCTTAATTTCTAATTTACCTTCGTAGTTGGTATGCAGATTTCAAATGTCACAAACGCATGCAATTCTTTTCTTGTCACACAGTACATGTAATGCACCGCTTTCATCAAGAATGGAACCAGTAATGGCACAATTTCCCTGTTGCTCCACACATAAATACATGTAAAGAACAAATCAGAATAGTTCCTTATTTTTTTTAGATTGAAAAACCTCTCTTTATTGGTTATTTTTGAACTTTCCATATAAACAGTTTTTTTAAGGACACCTACAGGTGAAAAGTTCAACGTATTGTATCAACACTTTCTAGAACATTCTACGACACGTGCAGGTTAAAAGTTCATCATTTTTTAAACCTACCGATATTTTTTTTGCAACATTTTCTCCAACATTTAACAGCACGTGGAGGTCAAAAGTTCACCATTCTTTCAAGTTTGAACTGCACCTTCCAAATACAATTAGCAGGTGTGGTTGAGCTGAGCAAATTTCATCCTATAATATGTACTCCACGTATAAACTGCTGTTTTTATATTAACCAATCACAAAGATGCTTTTCATCAAAACTAATATACACCCTACTTTTTAGGACACAATACATTTCATCTCCCAATCGGTTAACGTTTTGTATGTAAAAATGTAAAAAAAAAAGTAGTTCCCGATGTTTAAACATATCTCTCATTCTACGAACGGACTGCATGAGCTACAGACATTTATCCATATCTTCTAGCCATACCTTCAAAATGCTAGTGTGGATTGTAGGACATAGCTATGTTTTCTGGTGCAAGAGGTATGCAGAACAGAGACGTATTGACTTAGACCTAGGTTTACAAAATGTGCACATTAAATGGTTTGCACAGAGAGGATTGAAGTGGCACAAATTGCTCCCTTTGGTTAAAACCTGTTTGCATCTCCAACACCCTGATCTCATGATTGTGCACTGTGGTGGTAATGACCTAAGCACATTGACTGGGGTAGGTTTGGAAATGTTTTTGCCTCAAACTGTCTTTGTATATTCCAATATATGCCAAAGACAGAAGTGGAAATGGTCAAACCAATTTTGTCATAAGATTGAAAAATCTAGGAAGAATGTCAACAAAGCTGTGTCTGCATACCTCAGAGACCAAAGAATGGGGTCGATCTACAACAACAACATACGTTTTGATATGGCTGATATCTACAGAAGTGATGGAGTACACTTCACAGATGAGGGAAACCGAGTTTTCCTGATTAACCTGAAGCTGTGCATTCGCACTTACATGTAGCTCCAACTAATAAACACAAGGGCTCTTTTAGAGCCGCCTTATATTCCCAATTTCGGCTCGCAGAGTGTCAGCTGCGGTTCGGCTAGTAGAGGGACACCTGCGGGCCGTTGGGCAGGCTCGCAGAGGAAGAGCTGCGGCCCGTGGGCTCAGTTTGCAGAGGGAGACCTACGAGCCGTTGGCTCGCAAAAGCACAGCACCGTACTGGCTTGCAGAGGGAGAGCTGTGGTCTGACTCGCAGAGGGAGACCAACGGGCCAACAGGCCTGCTAGCAGACACACAGCTATCAGTTAACAGGCTGGCTCGCAGAGATACAGCTGCGAGCCCTCCGAGCTGCAACCCGACGGGCTAACTCGCAGAGGGAGAGTAACGGGCCTAGGGGCCTGCTAGCACAGCTACGAGCTAACGAGGTGGCTCACAGAGGTAGAGCTGCGGGCCCGACGGCTCGCAGACACAGAGCTGCGACCCGACGGACTGGCTTCTAAAGGCATAGCCGCGAGCTGATGATGTGGGGGGAGGGAGCGTAAAAGGAGTATCTCGCACAGACAGACCTGCGGGATATTTTCAGTATTGCCTCGCAGAGGTAGAATTACGGATCCGATGCCTTTTAGAGGGAGAGATGCGAGCTGACGGACTGAGTCACAAAATGGCTGACAGCTCGCAGTCGCAGAGCTGCGAGCCGACGGATTGGCTTCTAAAGGCATAGCCGCGAGCTGGTGATGTGGGGAGAGGGACCGTGAAAGGGGTATCTCGCACAGACAGAGCTGCGGTATATTTTTAGTGTTGCCTCGCAGAGGTAGAACTACGGACCTGATGCCTTGTAGAGGGAGAGTTGTGAATCACAAAATGGCTGCCAACACTTCCTAGTTTCAACAGTTCGCAGCCAATGAGCCACAAGCTCGTGCTCGTAACGCCTCAGCCAATCAGATGTCAGAATTCTTAAATATCGATATCTGGAAAATTTGATATTTCTCTAAAACTACTGAACGGATTTACCCGATTTAAACAAAAGCGTGCTTTCTGGCCCAAACCTTTTTCTCTGCCAAATTTGGCGTAATTCCGTTCAGCAGTTTGACCTGTAGCCTTGTCTAAAGTTTCCTATGGAAATTGCATGGAGAAAACACGTTTTGGGACCCCCTTTTTCTTAGCCCCCTTAACGAATACCCCCCAAACTTTTAGGATAGGAGCTGACCTGAAAAGAGGAACTTTTTGGAAAATTTCATAAAGATTCGTCAAACGACGCCAAAGTTATAAGCACATCAAAAAATGCTTTTCCTATGGAAACGTGGTCCTAACTATAACTACCTACTGGCGACCGCCAGTAGGATATATATATATATCCATATATATATATATCCAGCGGAAAGTGACCGCCAAACGCCTGCCAGAAAGTGCCGGTGCCTGCAGTGGTGGCGGAAACCACAATTATGAGAGAACAGTTCAAACCAGAAGGAATGAGGCGGCACACAGTCCAGGTGATGCGAATGGTTTATTCGCTTGAAAAACAACGCGTTTCAGCCGTGAAGGCCTTTGTCAAGTTACCGGAGTGTAACACGGAAGGCATTTAAATACGATGACGTCACAGTGGACATGGTGAAAATACTTCATAGTGCCGGTTACAACACTGTTAGTTTTACACATTCATGAGCCTCCAAATTAAATTGCAAAAACGCAAATGCGATTGTAAATACATGATAACCTGAAATAAGTAAATTCCAAAATTAAAACAAAATTGCAAAGAAACTCCAATGACATCACAATAGACATGGTAAAATTACTTCATAATGCCGGTTGTAACAAGGGCAATTTTACACATTCATGTGCCTCCAAATTAAATTAACGCAAATGCGATAATAAATACATGATTACCTGAAATAAATTGGTTCCAATATTAATACAGAATTGCAAAGAAATGATGTGTGAGTATATACTCATATACTCAGTGTGGTACGAATTGCAACATGGTTTGAAAAATGCAAATCACATAAATACACAATGCCAATAGATGAATGCAGCAAGATATTTAAGCAAGCAGAAGAACAAAGCCAAAAACGCATAAATTGCAGATGCCAATGCATATCACACCCTGACCCCATTGATTATTAGTGATAACGTGCGAAATCGCAAATTACATCAAATATTAAATCAAGGGGGTGCGAGTCTTAACTTTGGCGCATATGACACAATCTTCATTAGTTTAAAACTCCAAGTGGAGTAATAGCAATAAGATCACACTGAATAAAACTGGTTGTATAACCATTCAGTTTCATACTTTGATATGGAGGTAATCAAAATTTGCATAAACCATGTCTAAATTTGTGTTGATTTGCAAGCCTTCAATGTATACACCGGAAAAGAAAAGTAGCAAAATTGCACGTGATTAAAGTGATAACATCTATAGGATAAAGACAGGATTACTCTAGTGTTCATATAAGACAGAAGCCCCCTAATGACTGATATGCACAATGATATACAGGTGACCCTATACAAACCGAAAAACACTAGGCATGGACATTGGGGTCCTAAATAGGACAAACTCGGGGAGTCCAAATGGTAACCACCGGGTACGGGACAACTGTCCCACTCTAAGCCATCCTGCAAAAGGTTAAGTCGAAGTAAGGGACCACAACTATTGCCTAATAAAAAGACATGATAAAGGACAATTACATGTGTGGGGCTAAACAAAAGATCCTGTCGATACCACTGTGACTGTAACGTGAATCTAAAAAATACTGTCACAAAATTGATCAAGTGAAAAGGAATAAAAGGGGAGGGGAAATACCACAGTTACAATTAGGGAATATTAAAAGGACATCTGTCCAAATTCAGAATAAGATGGGTCCGCGGAAAGAATATTAGAAGACATTCTGTCAAAGACCAATGTGGGTGTGTAATTCTTCTTCCCTATTCATGCCAAAGGGCATCCTGGTATTTAAATCAATGATATATCTTGATTCAAGCACACGCAGTTGCCTCTCTCTGTCCCCACCACGTATGTGTTTGAATATTCTATCAACACCACAGAAAGTGAGAAGATTGTTATTACTGTTGTGTAAGGTATAAAAATGCCGTGCTACCGGGTAGCTAAAATCCATATTGGCTATCGCTCTCTGATGTTCTAAAATTCGTTTTTGAGTTGATGTTTTGTGCTGCCAATATATTTCATACCACATGGACACTCCAATAGATATATGACGTGGTCAGTGGTGCATGTGATGAACTTTTTGATGGTTCTTTCTCTTCCATCCTGGGTAGTGAAAGTTCTGCAACTGGTTGTGTACTTGCAGGCTTTGCAAGAACTGCACTTATGGAAACCTTTCTTCAGTTCTAACCAAGTACTAGTGGGTTGAGTTTGCTGATAGCTCCGAACCAACTTGTCCTTAAGGGACATTGGTCGCCTATAAGTTACGGTTGGTGACTCCCCCACTTTCATGCCAATTACAGGATCTGCCCTGATAAGGCCCCAATGTTTTTTCAACAGAAATCTGAAATTATTGGATTTCGCATTGTATGTAGTAATCATGCGTGGACTGCTAATACTTGAGTACCTAGCGGGTAAATTTTTTGACTCCCCAAAATATATATATATATATATATCCACAAAGTTTGCCCCAAAGATGAAAGTGCACTCCCCGTACAGGTAGGTTATATAATACTGCTTTTCAGCAGGAACACTTTGGTAATCCAATTTCTGCTGCCTGACGCGTTTTGAACTAATAAAGTTCTTTTTCAAAGGCTGAAAGACAAAATGCAAAACAGCTGTTACAGACCACGTTTTCCTCTTTCTGATTGTCAGTAAAATCCGTAATGGACTCTCATATGAGCTAAACTTTACAAGGCATTTTGGGCAAAGTGGTTCTGTCCAGCTACAATTCATACCCTCTGGTGGGTTTGCAGTGTCCAACAATGTTACCAATGTCCTTTGCCCTCCAGTGGGCTGCTTGCTGCTGTCCTGATGTTCACATGTTAGGCTAAGAGTCCAGCCTAACCGGACCCGCTTTGAAGTCACTTCGGTGGTGCACTTTCCCGGCTGGAACCGCCGTAATATCTCCACAAAGTTTGCCTCAAAGATGAAAGTGCACTCCAGTACAGGTAGGTTATTTATTGCTTTTCAGCAGGAACACTTTGTTAATCCAATTTCATCTGCCTGACGCGTTTCAAACTAATAAAGTTCTCTTTCAAAGGCTGAAAGACAAAATGCAAAACAGCTGTTACAGACCATGTTTTCCTGACAGTGTCCGTTCCCAGTCTAGTCCTTCATTAATTCATCATATTCAATGGCTTTTTTGCCACTCTCTGAATCCTGTGATGCTATACAAATATTAACACTAAAGAGTTGTTAATTAAAGTCCCTCTTCCGTCCCACAAAAAGTATCAAGCAAACTCCAGAATTAAGAAATCGCTTATTTGTTGTTAGGTGGAGAGGCTGAGGCCCTGCTAGGAGCTTCACACAATAAACAGCTGTATCAATGTGTTATATATAGTGATTTAAGTACGCACTCTCCCAACACACTTTAGATAAAGATTACGGAAACAATCACACGCAATTGTAAATTCAATAGACAGAAACCCCTCTAGTGCTCGGCCTAGTGCAGAAAAACAGCATGGTGAGGAACATGAGAGCACATGCAGTAGTGTGTGGGTGAGCAGAACTTGCGCAGACCGCACACGGAGAAGCACAAGCGTAAGGTGGGGAGGTTCTCATCTCGTCCAACGAATGGAAGGTGCTCTCCTCGCTCACACACACGCTGCATGGGAAGGGCACTCACGTACACAGCACGAGTGCACGTGACACGAGCACGGCAAAAGCGCACTTTGGCACCACATGCCATGTGTCCTCACACAGGCTATGCTAGATCCACGCACAGACACCGCGTGGAAGCTGCCCTCACACATCAGGAGGTCGTGAACTACATAGGATTGGGCAATATTAAAGTGTCCACATCTAGGTGGCACACTCACGTGAGCTGTAGGTGAGACACTCACAGACAGAGTCATAGCCGGTGAGGTTCACTCACAGACAACGGAGGAGAGATGCACTCAGGGCCACCGGAGGGAAGCACCCATAGACAACACAGTGAGCCTGGGATGGTGCCAGTTATATCTGGAACACTTAACGTAGTTCGTTGTGTCAAGGCCTTCATGACAAAAGTATCCGGAGAAGCAGACTCAAATACTTTCTAAGGTTGTTTTTACAGCACATCAAAGCCACACAGTGGTGGCACCTAGCACCATACACAGAAGCAAGGATTATCCCCACTAAAAATGCCCTTTAGAACCAAGAGTGCCTGTTCAAGCAGGAGTGGGCATTATATCAACAAGCACAAGCACAACACAACAGGAAGCCCAAAAAATATCTGGTGAAACAGTAAGTGACACTGTCAATGTCCCTCACTCAATCAATCAATCAATCAGGGAATTGTAAGCGCGCTACTCACCCATGAGGGTCTCAAGGCGCTGAGGGGGGGGGGTCCGCAGATCTGTTTAGCCGAAGAGCCAGGTCTTGAGGGTCTTCCTGAAGGTGTTCAGGGAGGGGAGCGTCTGATGTCTGCCGGTAGCTCGTTCCAGGTCTTGGCTGCAATGTGAGAGAAGGATCTTCCGCCTGCTCTGGGTCTGTGGATGCGCGGGGTTTCGGCCAGTGCGAGGTTGGAAGATCGGAGGTTTCTTTTGGGTACGTGGAAGTTGATTCTGTCGTTGAGGTATTTGGGTCCGTTGTTGTGTAGGCATTTGTAGGCGTGAGTGAGGATTTTGAAAGCGACTCTTTTCTCCACGGGGAGCCAGTGGAGACTTCGAAGGTGTTGGCTGATGTGTTCGTGTCGGGGGATGCCGAGGACGAGTCTGGCGGTGGTGTTCTGTACTGTCTGGAGTTTGCGGAGTAGGGACTTGTTGATGCCGGCGTAGAGTGCGTTTCCATGTCCAGTCTGCTGGTGATGAGTGCATGGGTGACTGTCTTCCTTGACTCAGGGGGGATCCACTTGAAGGTCTTGCGGAGGATGCGAAGGGTGTTGAAGCAGCTGGAGGTGACAGCGTTGACCTGTCGGTTCATGGAGAGTGATGAGTCGAGTACGATGCCGAGGTTCTTGGCGTGGTCTGAGGGGGTAGGTGGGCTTCCGAGGGCGGTCGGCCACCAGGTGCTGTCCCATGCAGAAGGGGTGGTACCGAGGACGAGGACTTCTGTCTTCTCGGCGTTGAGCTTCAGGCAGCTGTTGGTCATCCAGACTGCGACGTCTTGCATTCCTTTCTGGAAGTTGAGTTTGGCAGTGGTGGGGTCTTTGGTGAGGGAGAGGATGAGCTGGGTGTCGTCGGCGTAGGATACGATGTTGAGGCCGTGTTGTCGGACGATGGCTGCGAGGGGGGCCATGTAAATGTTGAAGAGGGTGGGGCTCAGTGATGAACCCTGTGGGACTCCACAGGTGATTTTTGTGGGGTCGGAGAGGAAGGGTGGGAGTCTGCTCCTTTGGCTTCTTCCGGTGAGGAATGATCGGATCCAGTCCAGGGCCGTTCCTTGTATGCCTGCATCATGTAGTCTGACGACTAGTGTGCGATGGGAGACGGTGTCGAAGGCCGCTGATAGGTCGAGTAGGATGAGGGCTGCAGAGTGGCCTTGGTCCAGGAGGGTGCGGATGTCATCTGTGGCGGCGAGTTGGGCGGTCTCTGTGCTGTGGTTGCTTCAGAATCCGGATTGGGACGGGTCGAGGACGGCGTTCTCTTCAATGAATCGTGTCAGTTTCCTGTTGACTGTTTTCTCTGCAACTTTGGCTGCGAAGGGGAGGAGCGAGATGGGCCGATAGTTCTTGAGGTCAGTGGGGTCAGCTGTGGGCTTCTTGAGCAGGGGTCTGACTTCTGCGCGCTTCCAGTCGTCTGGGAAGGTGCCTGTTTTGAAGGTGGTGTTGATGGTGCGTTGTAGTTCGGGTGCGATGGCGGCCACGGCTCTGTGGTAGATGTGAGGGGGGCAGGGGTCGGTGGGGGCCCCCGAGTGGATGCTTTTCATGGTCGAGGCGGTGTCTTCGGCCGTGATCGGTGTCCAGTTGGAGATGGTGGGCTGGCTGGTGTTTCTGGGGGGCGGGGTGGCGCCTGGTGGATGGTCGATGAAGTTGTCGTAGAGGTTTTTGATCTTGAGGTGGAAATAGGTTCCAAGCTTGTCTCAGAGGTCTTGGGATGGGGTGATGTCTGTGGCTTCGCTGCGTGGGTTGATGAATTCTTGAATGACACTGAAAAGTTCCTTGGAGTTGGTGGAGTTGGCCAGGATTTTGTTGTGGATGAAGTTCCTTTTGGTGGCTCTGATCTGGTTGTGGTAGTCCGTCATGGCGTCCTTGTAGGTGGTGTGGTGGCAGACGGTGTCAAAGGTGGCCGAGAGGTCCAGGAGGATGAGGGCCGCTGTTTCGTTGTTGTCCAGCATGGTCCTGATGTCATCGGTGGCAGCGATGAGGGCAGTTTCAGTGCTATGCTTGCTGCGGAATCCTGATTGGGACGGGCCCAGGATGTTGTTCTCCTCGAGGAAGTGGGACAGTTGCTTGTTGACGATCTTTTCGATGACTTTCGCCGGGAAGGGAAGAAGGGAAATGGGTCGGTAATTCTTGAGGTCCTTTGGGTCCGCTGTGGGTTTCTTGAGTAGGGTGTTGATCTCGGCGTGCTTCCAGCTTTCCGGGAAGGTGGCGGTCTCGAAGGAGCTGTTGATTATCTTCCGGAGTTGGGGTGCGATGATGCGATTTGCTTTGTTGAAGATGTGGTGAGGGCAGGGGTCGGATGGCGAGCCGGAGTGGATGGTGTTCATGGTCTTGATGGTGTCGTCGTCGCTGACGTGGGCCCAGGAAAGCAGTTGGTTGCTGGGGCTGGGGGGCGGTGAGTCTGCAGTGTCGGTGGCTGTGGGGAGGGTCTGGGTGTTGAAGCTGTCGTGGATGTCTGCGATCTTGCGGTGAAAGAAGGTGGCTAGGGAGTCGCATAGGTCTTGCGACAGCGTTATGTCGTTGGCACTGGAGCTGGGGTTGGAGAGTTCCTTCACGATGTTGAAGAGCTCTTTGCTGTTGTGTGCATTGTTGTCGATGCGTTCCTTGAAGGAGGTCCTTTTGGTGGCTCGGATGAGTCGTGGTGCTTGCGGCTGGCGTTCTTTAAGGCTGTGTGGTTGTCCGGTGTCTTTTCGTGGCGCCACTTTTTCTCGAGTCTTCGGCAAATCTGTTTGGATTCCTGGAGATCGGTAGTGAACCAGTTGGCCTTTCTGTCGGTGCGTCTGCTTGAGGGTTTTTTGATCGGGCGAGGATGTTGGCGCAGTCGTCGATCCATTGCCTGAGGTTGCTGGCGGCTGTGTCGGTATCGGTGGAGTCTGTCGGTGGGTCACGGGCGAGGGTGGTGATGAGCTGGTCTTCGGTGACCTTGTACCTGCTGCGGTAGGGGATCCGTTGCGGGTGGTGGTGCGTGGTGGGTTTCTTGAGGGTGAAGTGGACGCAGCGGTGGTCGGTCCAGTGTAGTTCGGTGGTGTGGCTGAAGGTGACGTGGTTGCTGGCTGAGAAGATGGGGTCGAGCGTGTGTCCGGCGGTGTGGGTGTGGGTGGGGGTTGTGACGTGCTGTTTGAGTCTGAGGTTGGCGAGGTTATCCAGCAGGGCAACGGAGTTGCTGTCGTCAGGGTTTTCGAGGTGGAAATGCAGGTCTCCGAGGAGGATGTAGTCTGTGGACGCAAGAGCGTGCGCGCTGACGACGTCGGAGATGTCAATGAACTTTGGCCGGAGTCCGGGGGGTCTGTAAATGAGTGTTCCTCTGAGGGTGGTGTTGGGGTCGGTGTGGATCTGGAAGTGCAGGTGTTCGGTGGTGCTGGCGGTATCAGTTGTGCAGGTCGAGACTCTGAGGGTACTCCTGTAGACGATGGCGATTCCTCCTCCTGGTTTGTTGGTGCTTTCCCTTCTGGTGATCTTGTATCCAGCTGGGATGGCTATGGCAATGTCTGGTGCCGAGGAGGGGTTCATCCAGGTCTCTGTTAGGAAGGCGACGTCCGGGGAGGCTGAGTCGAGTAGGTCCCAGAGTTCGACAGCGTGCTTGTGGACGGAGCGGGTGTTGAGTAATATGCATCTGAGGTGGTTGCGTTCTGCTCTGGCGGCTGGGGTACGGTGTGCGGGTGTTCGGCGGCTGGTGAAGCTGCAGCTACGGCAGGTGAAGGGTCCGTGGGTGAGTATCGGGCTGGCCTGGAAGCAGTTTGATGGTCGGCCGCTGTTGAGTCCGTGTATGATTGTATATTTCTCTTCAGTGAGATACAAAGTTCCAGATGCAAAGGGAATCACATATTCTCTTCCTTCATCATCCAGCTGAGAAAGTACGGCCCCAACCCCTCCCTTCTGGCATCTGTACTGTTTTCATTTAAATATTAAGGATCTAAAACTTGAAGGGCAGGGGCGTTAGAAATGGCTTCCTTAATTCTTTCAAAATGTTGATGGAATATATTCAACCACACAACTTTGTTTTGGGATTTCAAGAATTGCCTTAGGGGATGCATCAAATCAGCAACTTTGCCCACAGATTTGGCATAAAATTCTATTGAACCCAGAAACTGCCTGACATTGTCTTTGCTTAAGGGAGCAGGAGCATTCCTTTAGCCTCCAAGATCCCTGCTTGCATTTTTATTCCCTCACTACTTATCTCCTGCCACAAGTATATAACTTGCTCTTGGGCAAATTTACACTTCGAAAACTCAACTGTTAGCCTATTATAGTCCAAAATGTATCCTTCTCTAACCTTTGACTATGCTCTCAGTTTTCTTATTCTCTTTGAGAATAATTTTGTGTTCAAAGTTATACAGTCTCCCAATTTTGTCATTAAACACATTAGGAAAACTTTCCAACATTTACCGGTGAATTTTTGATAATCCACAATCAGTACTTGATCTCTGTTGTCAGGGTCTAAAACCAACAGCAACCTTCCTTGATTAAATCACCCATGAACAGGACCTTTTTCACTATATAGAGCTTGCCAAGAATCTTTCTTTTCTTAGATTGGAAAATCAAATTCCAATAGCCCAGCATTTAAACCCGATATCCACCGTAACCTTTGGGACTAATATTGGACTCCAATAGTTGTGGTCCTCATTTCTTTTCAAACTTCTACATGCTTTCATCTAGAGTGGTATTAGTGGAACCACAGTCTACCACTACCCAGATTCCTACACCTCCCCCCATCGTCAGAAAGCATGTTGGTTTGTTTAGTAGTCTGGAAGAAACAAATAATGTCAATATAATCTGTTCCTTTATATTAAGACATCAAAGGGATCTACTTTGCCGTCCACACTACACTTTAAATTGCCGTCAACTTGTGTTTACACCAGTTGTTTGTGCTGTCACACCTATAGCAGTGCACTTCAAACTTGCCAGACTGTTTACAGACTGATTACTCTGTTTCACACCTTTTACCAAACAACTTGTACCTAGCTATTTTTTTAAAGTCAATCCTAGCTATAACATCCCCTTTTGAAACAACATCCTTTATTCAAAGCCCTCGTACACTGACCCGAAATATCCACTTTTTAGGTCTCGCCTGAG
Organism: Calotriton arnoldi; assembly: GCA_963921515.1. Taxonomy (NCBI): domain Eukaryota; kingdom Metazoa; phylum Chordata; class Amphibia; order Caudata; family Salamandridae; genus Calotriton; species Calotriton arnoldi. The sequence goes on along the minus strand of CAWUFW010002282.1, from coordinate 606,287 downwards.
CCAGCGCATGCGCTGCTCTGGCGAGAGTTTTAGTAAGCGGGTTTTGGAAGTGCAAACAGCAGTTTGCTGGCGACCAACTTGCGTTCACGCGAGCGTGCACGCGTGATCAGGCGCCATATGGCTTCCCTCGCCATCTGGCTTCCCTCGCGATTACTTCCACTTTCGCAGCCGCGCGGCCGTGTCAGTTTCACGGCCGCGCGGCCATTGCTTGTTTTCCCTTCAGCACGAGGCGCGCGCGCGCTTATTTTTCCCAAACTTCTCGCCTTCTTTCCGCTGGCCTTATGGCAAAACAGCCCCATTTCACCTCCCACACCGTCGTGAACCTCCGACCACCGAGGGACATAGACACCCACCCTAACTGCTGCAGTGGCATTTATGTAAATTGCAGCAGTCATATATGGTCCACAACACAATTAATAAATGCATGGGTGCACCCAAAACACTTAAGAATGTAGACCCTCCCTCTCCCCACATTTAGAAGACATTGTGCACAAACGTTCTTACCACCGAATGCAGCCAGCTTCCTACAAACGCTGTGGCATGACCTGCAGAGAACTCCCAGGGGCACACCGGCCTCCAGAACCCCTACTTCGCTTCAACAGAGCAAGCCGACTCTCAAGGGGCGGGCTGCTATAACAAAAGCAAAAAAAACCTCGCCCAGTGCTGTTGAAGGCCGGTAGCGCCGGGTCCGAGTCACTCAAAACCCGGGGAGTGATGGTTCTTCAAGCCAACCGGCCGGTTTTAGGCCCTGGTAAGTCTGGAAGTCCCCACGGGCCTACCCGGAGTGTTCACAAAGGCTCCGCGTGTAACTCTAGACTCACTCCCGCGGCCCCCCTTGGAAAAAAACTTGTTTTCACGGTTTTCCTTGGGAGCTGCGCGGTTATTTATATAATTATCTGAAAAGAGATTGTTGCGAGCAGTGTTTGATTTAAAGGGCTCGAGGCCTTGGGTGCCCAATTAAGGAGCTATCAGTCTCAGGCCGGACTTTAATGGGCTCCCGCTCTTTAACTCGGGAAGGGGGAGCTGGCCAGGGTCAGGCTAATTAAAGCCAGGGGACTCTTAATTGTGATGACAGACTCTGTCTCAGTTTCCTCTCTGGGTCCTCAGTCCAGGGAGGTCGTTAATATTTCAGCATCTGGTCGGGGTGATCAATCACACGCACACAGTCTGCTATGCAAGAGGGATAGACGAGGTGTTTTTTTCTTTGGGGGGGAGGGCAGAGAAGGCGACACTGGGGGCTCACTGCGCCGCACTTTTTTTTTTTTTTTTTTTAACTCGGAGTCTAATCGGGAACTACTGAAAACGCAAAAAAAACTTTAAAATAACAAGCCTCTCTAGTTTCCCATGTCCTTCTTGCGTGAGTAGTTGTCGCTCTGCATTTTTCGGAGTTTTGTCCAGAACTAGAAGTTCCAGAACACACATCACAAACCCGCAATGAGGAACCGGATAGTTCAGCAATAATAACTGCATCGTCGACTGAAGCGGCAACTAAATAAAAACAACTCAAAAAGCTGAACTTTAAAAAAAAAAAAATCCGCGCATAATTGTGACCCGTCACGAACCCCCAGCTTTCAATGAATAGACGAATGCACTCTGGGAGTCGTAGTTCTCATTGATTTAACCAGAGGTGAGATAAACTGGTTTACAGCGGTTTTCAATAGGGAATCCAAGGCTTGGAAGGATGAGCATGCGAGATGGGGGTGGTCACCCTAAAAACTAAAAAAAACAGAGGCAAGTTTATGAACGATGAGACTGTCCAAAGAAATGGACTAAAACATGACCGGATTGGCATTCCTAAATGTAGGACTGGACAATGGGCGGTGACTACCGCCCCCCCCTCCCCCACACACACACACTCTTGAGGAAGTGCAGGTCTGAAAGCTGAAACATTTTGTATAGCAGTACAATTCTGCTATAAAATGCTTATTGTGGGTTGATACAATTGCATTCATGGAGGGGTTGTTTGTTGATGTATCTTACTGTATTTAAAAGTGCGTTGCAATAGTTAAAAAGCAAAAAATTAATATAAACTATGTTTACAAAATACAGAATAAATCCGCTTCACTGGAGTGACGACAGCAAGCTCAGAAAAGCTCAAACAGAAACCTGGAAAGGGAAAGAGGGTGGAACAGGCATAAGGAGAGCCCGGTTTGAGAGGACAATGTCATCTCCCCAATACCTCCCAATATACTTTATTAAAACAGGCAACAGGGTGCACACAGCAGAAAAACACAGCAACTGCAACTGCGCTCGTGACTGTGCAGAGAAATCTCAACTATGCACACACAACTGTCCACAGACCCCCGAGGCATCAGAGCGTTCTTCAGTCAGACCTTTTTTACCAGACAACATTAGTAAGCATCCTGGAAAATATAATTTCATTGAGCCCATTAAAGGGGTGCCCTACAGGTTTAAGCATGCTTAGAGCACTAAAATAAAAAAAATACAGACAATGTGTAAGGCATGCCCAAGGTAGGGTGCTATTTGACAGCTATATGATGTGACCAGACAGAAACCGAATGTTAGCTTATGTCAGGTATGAGTGTTTAGAAACATTATTTTGTATCTGGTGGTTGCAGGTTTGCTCTTCTTCACACTTGCATTCACACTTGCAAACTCAGGACAACATGCACCAGAATGAAAAACGCATTAGCAAATCCAATAGTGTTGATGTCTTTTGGTTTTGAGAAGGCTTTGTTGTGGTTTTTGCAAAACTTTGGGCCAGGAAAGCTGATGGGCCCTGGTCAATAAAAAAAAAAGAATAAAAACAAGAATTTGTATTGGTCTCAACAAGCACACATTGCCGTCCCTGGCACTGAAGGCAGCTACTTTGTGTGTGGATGTGCTCAGAGATGTTTTAAGGCATGGGCAAAGAGGGCCCTGGCCCAGGGCAACAGCCTTTCAGGGGGCCCCCTGATCGAGCCAGCTCAGTCTCGCAGACAGTCTAGCCTTGATGACCATGAATTATTCTTAAACAGACTGCTTAAAATAGTTTTCCTTTTATTTTTAATGTGGGTGATGTATGGAAGTCTATTGCAGACAGAAAAATGTAGTTTTTCAGCACCATGCAACAACCATATTTATTTTTAAATGTTAGATCAAAAGAGGAACTCACATATGAGAAATGGGGGGTCACAAAGATTATTTGCAATATTTGTGAGCTCCTGCTGTGTTTTCATATTGGAAATACATCACTATCCTTGAATATTACATGCAAACACATTTAGAATTTGGACCAGTGTGTGCCTGTGCACTGGCAGTGACATGGCCAAACAGAGCATGGAAGAACTGAAATTGGATCATAACTTCAACGCTGTTCCGAACAGGGGCCCCAAATTATGTTTGGCCCAGGGCCCCTGAAATCCTTAAGATGTCCCTGAATGTGCTCTTCTGAAAGGTGGGAATGCTGTCACTCACACTTAGTTAGCCAAAGGCTGAAGTAGGCGGACCCTTTGCCTCATGCTTTATGCTGTAGGGGGCAAAAGAAGAATGTAAATGACAATAAAGGACCAATGGTGAAAAGGGGTTGCTGAAAGCTCTTACAAGTACATTTTTAGGCATATCATTTTTGCAAAATCAAAAGGTCTTGTCCAAAGCAAGGCCAAAAAGAAATGAGAAATTCACAGAATGTGGAACTAAGATCCGACCTGTGGCATCACCATGAAAGTCACACGCTAAGCAACAGTTGTAAACTATACATGAAGTTGGCATTGTCACTCATTTTTGGAGACTAAGGCATAGGTTTTGATCCAGAGTGAAACAAGCATTGGCATAGCCAATAGGTCTCGCCTTTGGGACATTAGTGTTTAGCCATTCAACAGTTGATGTTGCACCAAGGATATTGTGCTGCATAATTAAATACTTATAAGGTCCCAAAGGCGAGACCTATTGGCTATGCCAATGCTTGCTCTAATAGTGGTCATACATCTTTCAATTCACAAATCCTTTTAATCCATAATGTGTCTTGGGTCGCAAGAATAAACGCATGCATTATGGCTTGATCCCAGATCGAATTGTCATGAATTGCTCCAAATTTACAATTCCCAGCTAAGTTATTCAACACTATTACATATTCATCTACAGATTCATCCTTCTGCTCCTTTCTGTGAAAAACTTGCACCTGGTAATCCCTCTACATACTACTTTGGACCGAAATAACTATGAAGATCAAACAATGCATTTTAAAAACAAATCTTTTTATTATGTTTTCTCACGAACAAAGAGTATGTAAAATGTATCATAGATCAACCGAACCCCCGGTTGCTGTGGCATACAAATACCTAGGATAGGTCGAGTGACACTGTCTGACTTAAATCACTGAACACTCAGTTCTAAGATGCCATATTTCCATCCACAGACCCTCAAGGATCCCAGTCTTCCCAGGACTCCCCTCCCCTGAAGCTCCCAAAAGCCTCTGGGCCCTCTACCCCAAATCAGTATTTCCAGAGGGACCCTCTGCATCACTCGCCGTCTGCCTCAGACCAACAGTCCCATATTTTCACAAACCTCCAGGGCAGACCCTTGACCTGCATATCGGCTCCTCTGCTTGCCTGCACTGCTCCATATTGGATTCCCAGTCTCTCAGTGTCGGGATCCGTGCGCTACCCCCATAACTTATCACTTCTCTCTGTGCTATCGCTAGTGCTATGTTGCAGAGCAAAAGTGTGTACCTGTCTAGGGTCACCTCCCCCCAGATACCCAGGCAGACTAGCAGAGAAGTGAGCTCCAGGGCCTCGCCAGCAACCCTGAGAGCCTGCGTTGAAACCCCTCCCCAAAGGCCCTCACTCTCAGGCCTTCCCAGAGCATGTCAAGCAGCGTCCCCTGCTGTCCACAGCTTTTCAGGCAATGGTCCAAGTCACTCATCCCCATAGCGTTGAGTCTTTCATATGTAAAGTATGCCCAGTGTAAAGGTTCTAGCTGAATAAGCCGGAACCCCGCTCGGATGGCAACCTCCCCAGGGTACTTACCGAAAGCCCCACTCATCATCCTCTAAACTACCTAGATCTCCTTCCCACCTTTCTCGTAACATTTGTAACAGGTCCTGGATATTGCTGAGGAGTGTGGGATACAGCTGGGAGATACCATGTCTGCAGAGCGAGGCGGCCAGCGCCAGATACTCCAACAGGCTCTCATCCTCCAGATCATGAGTGCAGGGGATCCGCAGTGTCAAGAAGGACCTAACCTGTAGATAACAAATGTATGATGTTACAACGCGTGGTGTTACCACGCGGTAGGTAACAACGCGGTCGTTACAACGACTGCGTTGTTACCACGCGTGGCATTACAACGCAAGTCGTTTCAACGACTTGCGCTAGATGGCGCGCTGGACTTAGGAATAGTATAAATTACTATTCCTACTCCAGTTAGCGGAATAGCAGGGAAGGTGTTGGATGTAAAATCCAACACATTCCCTGGTGTTGCATGCCACCTAGCGCAAGTCGTTGAAGCGATGTAATGCCACGTGTGGTAACAACGCGGTCGTTGTACGACCGCGTTGTTATCAATCCGCGTGGTATTGCCAGTTTTGTAAACGCTGTCTCCCGTAGAGAACCTAGAAATTGCCCCCTTGACTTACCATTTAAGCTGTGCAAGTCTGCGAACATGAGCCACCCACTGTATCCCCAGAGATCACCCATTTTTGAGATGCCAATCATATCCCTGTGCCATTGGCCCGACATCCTTTTCATCGAGCTGCCCATCCCAGCCTTCGTGTCGCACTTCGTCATGTCCGAATCACTGAGGCAGTCAGTTCCAGGAGAGTGATTAGTCTCCCTGCACCATAGAGCCAACATGGTAATCCATGGGGCTACAATACCTGCCAGTCTGCCATCAGGGCCAACTCTCTCTGATCCGCAAAGGTCCAGTCATTGACCAGCAGTAGGTGACCTGCCCAGTAGTACATTTGAAGATCCAGTAATTCCCCTGTCTGCTGGACACCTCGTCAGCATCCCAAGAGCGACCCTTGGGATGCCCCCATCCCAGAGAAAGGCTCTAACCTCTGCTTCCGCCGCCTGGATAAAACAATCGGGGACATCGAACATTGAATTTTGCACTACATAAAGGAACTTGGGAAGATAGATCTTTTATAAAAGGCTGCCCTTCCCAGCAGGGATTGGGGGACCCAACACCAGTGTTCCACATCCCTGTGGAAGTTCCGCAATATCCACACCGCATTTTTATCATAAAACATGTTATGGTCTGTGATCACGTAGATTCCCAGGTAAGTGAACCCGAGGTCAGACTCACCAGCTGTAAGGGCCATTCACCTTGAGGCGCCCAGCGAGACAACAGGTATGCTTCCCTACTCAATTTTGGCACCTGGAGATAGCGCACAAAGTTGTGTGTTATGATGTAAGTACATTACCATATGTTCTACTCCATTTGCATGTGTTCCACGTTGAAGGTTCCATGATAGATTGTAAGGCAAAAGGAATTGCAAGGTGGGCAGTTGCTCTGGGCACCTTGTGAAGGACTGACACCAGGTTGTGTCACCAATAAAGCTTATTGGAAAATCCCATCATATTTGGTGTATCGTGATAGCTTTCCTCCAGTACATTGTGCATGTCCTTTTTAACCTCCTGCGAGAGGCGTGAGGTGTGGAGATCACTCAGATATCGAGCAAAGGTCTGGGCTACGCCATTTCTGCCCTCCCCGTGGTGTGCATACTGCCTGAATCCTTGGTTGGTCCTCCTTCTTCCTGGCCAACCAGGCCAGCATCTTCCCTGCCTTGTTTCCGGTCTCGTAGACTCTACTCCGACATGCCCTATAAAGTGTCCTTGCCTCCTGATGGACTAAACAGCTATATTCCCCTCCTGAGCTGCACCATACTCTGTGCTTGCTCAGGGTCTGTCCGTTGCACATACCCAGCCTCCCTCTCCAACAGTTCCCTTTTCATCTCCATCACCTTTCACAGTCTCTCCCTTCTCTTCCTCGCCACATGCGATATTAGCTGGCCTTGAACCAGCGTCTTGTATGCCTCCCAAAGTACCGTCCCTGAGGTCAATGAGCCCCTCGTTCTCTTGGAAATACTGGCCAGACACCTCCAAGATGCAGCACCAAGTGTCCCAGTCTGTGAGCTCCCATGGGTCCAGGTGCCTGCCGGAACTGCCACAGGACCAGTGAGCCCACAACTCCGTGGTCCAAAATGCCCCTCGTCAAGGAAATTGTATTTCTGTATCTGTAATGTTGGGACCCAGGTACCAGAAAGTAATCGAGACGTGCCAGCAAGCAGGAGGAGTTGGCAGCATGATAAAACTGTCTGTCTCCTGCAAGACCGGCTCCAGGGCGGTGTGACTGGTGCCATCGCACCTGGTGCTGACTTCAGGGGGCGCCGTGTTTGCAAGGTTATTTTGGTTTTAAAAGCACCTGCTGCCGTGTTTTATTTTGGTTTTAAAAGCACCTGCTGCCGTGTTCCATGCCTCCAGAAATTTCCAGGCAACAATACAAATGTCAAGATAACTCCAGTGATTAACGTTCTTCCTGAAAAGAGATCGGAGTTTTGACTAGTTGAGGTTTTGACAGATCATAAAATAGTACAGAGGATTAATATGCCTGCTGCAAAGAACATGTACCATGCAGATCACAAAGTGCATATAATGTAAATAGGTCAGTGGGTTACTGCTTTTCTATGAGACATCCTGTTGTTACTTGCAGTTTATAAGTTAAAACCCTAATATAAAACAATGAATTATTAACTGTCATCAAAGAACTGCATGCACACTGCAAAGTATAGATTAGAGCATAGATTAATGTTGCAAAAAGGGTTCAATTGGGTCGAAATCGATTCTTATTACTAAAGAGAACCCCCAACTATGATGTTCAGTTTTCAGTTCTGAGTTTGTGCTTCTCCAGACAAAGCACTCTTAAACTATCCTGCCTACCAGTATGGATGGCATGTCACTCCTACACCTTGTAGTTCTCTGGTTTATGTAACATTTCCTATATGCTGATTTACACCTGTATGATTGATTGTCTCTGTGTAATGTGTGTGTGATGCAATGTGGTCTGACACCCTACACTAGTATGAGTGGTGCTATATAACTAATTAAATGCATTTGAAAGAGAGTGGTATTGGAGACTTGAGGGGCTCTGTTAAAAGGTAGCGGTGAGGGAATGCTTGGTGGAGGTGGTCACCACCTCCACCACGGATGGGGGGCACCAACAAACATTGTCGCATCGGGCGCCACCAGCGCTAAAGCCGGCCTTGGTTTCCTGAGTGAGAGGCCTGCCAGAGGTCCTTCAGCCCCAGGGCCCCCAAAAAGGAGCTAAGTTGTAGGTCGCTCTAGGTGCCCCCCGTCCGCACCATCCGGTCCATTTCTCCTTGAAGGGTCAGGTTAAGGTCCCCCCCCCAGTAGCAATGCCTCTGGGCATACAGTGATTAATTTCGCCAAGCCCTCCAGACTGGTCCCCTGAAGGCCAGGTGGAAAGTACCAGGAGGCCACTATCAGATGCTGTCCACTTCAGGTGCCACCCACCGCCGCCCAACATCCAGAAGGGTCCATCCACGTTCTCGTTATTTGAAATGGTGTGGATCTACGGATTAGGATATCAACCTCCCGGCCCTGGCAGAATAGCCTGTATGTGCCAGAGATTTATACTTAATCTCCCCAGGAAGTCACAATGGGAACCCCTCCGGTGCGTTTGCTGCAACAAGATCACATCCGGTGCTTGTCAAGTTAAGTACCGCAGTACCACACCTTTTTTCAATCTGTTCCCAAACCCATTCACATTCCATGAGAGGATTCTAAGGGAGGTGCCCCTTTCTAGTGGTTGAGAGCCCATCTGTACCAGTGTCTGTGAGTGATCTGGGTGTTCCAGTTTTCCCCATCTGCCACTTTGTCTCAATTCTAGATTTGGCCACTGCAGCCCCTTTTAACACTTTCCACCCAGCCCCCCACCTTGTGCTGCCAGTATTCACGGACACGTCCTCCCAACGCTCGAAATGCCTGCCGCCCCTCCAACTTTGTGTATTGCTTACCATCATGTCCAGCTCGTCCAGTAGGGGTTCACAGTGGCGGACCATGGTGGTTCAGGCGCCATCCAGGGGGCAACAACCCCGCTCAACCACCAGCCCCATCCCCTGAGTCCCCCAGTAGTTCCCCTAGCATCCCCTCATCAGGGGGCTTGTCAAGCGACCTCATCCGTCATGGAGGTGACCCGCTGGAGCCAGTCGATCCATCATCTGCCTGACCTAGGTCATTATCCAGTGTTTCCCAACACTTCACTGAGGGCTGCAGGAGGCCCCTTTGTAACTCCTCAACCATCTTGTGTCTCTCTGTCCGTGCCTCAGCCTTGGTGGGGGTCGCCCTTGACCTCCGTCGTAGACGTGGTCGCCGAATCTGCCATTCGGAGGAGTGCTTTCCAGCTCAGTCCTGTGGCATCAGGTTGCGCTGCCTCTCCAGCCATTCCCACACCTCCTTCGCATCGGTGAAGAAATGAACTGCAGTGCCCACCGCAACCCGGAAATTGGACGGAAACAGCAGGGCATATCTAAGGTTGAGTTGCAGCAAATGTTTCTTAACAGCCAAAAAATGTCTCGCGTTTACGGTGGACCAAAGTAGTGTAGTCCGGGTAGATGCTCACCAGGCTGTCTTCGATCCGCTAGGGCCCGTGAGCGCCTCCCAGTTGTAGAATATTGTCCTGGTCCATGAAGTTGAGCAATCGGGCCACTATTGGTCCGGGTGGTGCTCCATGCACCGGGTTCCGACCTGGAACTCTATGTGCCCTTTCCATGGAAAACAGTGTTGTCACCTTACCCCAATCACTTCTGAGGCCACTCATTGCTCCCCAAAAAGCTCAGTTGAGGATCCCTCTGCCTTCTCGGGGATCCCCAACAAATGGATATTGTTGCAGCTGGAGCGCCCTTCAGTGTCTTCCACCATGGTTGATAAAACTTCCACCTCCCTCTGTAGCTTGGTCAGCCTGTCCTCATGGTCCATCACGGCCGGTTGAAGCTGCGCCTTAGCCGGCTCCGTATCCGCAATCCCATCAGCCAGTTTTGTGCAGTCCACTCTCAGGAGGCCCACCTCAATTACCAGGAATCTTTTGTTCCAATGCATCCTTAGTGTCTCGGAAGGCTGCCAGGATTGTTGCTGTGTGGGTCTCAAGGTCCATTTCGGCCTCCACCTTTGTGGGGCCTTCAGCGGCCGTGGCTCCCTTAACTGGCGCGGGCCCCCTTGTTTATTGTGAACCATTGTAGGGGCCAGCAGGTTCAGGCCCACAATCATCCGCAAAATCCTCCTCCAGTGGCACAGTGTTCACACGGCCTCCAAATGTCTTCCTCGTGGGGTCCTGCACCTAGGGCCAAATGGGCGTACCCCAGCACCAAACTTCCTCCAGCCTCGCAGAGGGCCTGATGCCTCTCCAGGCCCACGACAACTCCACCAGGGATTCAGTCCTCCGTTTTCTGCCAGGGGCCCACTCCTTAGCCATACCGCACCAGAGAGAGGTGGGTATCGTCTGACATGGTCCTCAGCTGGTGCCAGCAGCGCTCTCGACTATTAATGTCCTCTGTTTGTGCCCAAGGGCCGGGTCAGCACCCCAGGGGCCCTTTCCGTCTCCTCCTGGCTCCCCTCAGAATCACTGGGACCTCCAGGAGGGAACAGTTGGTTCTGCCTCCAAGCAACGTAGCTCCTCACGGCCACCCCCAATGCCTCCAGGTCCCCAATCAGCTTAGAGGGGCACAGGGTCAGGGCAGATTGTTCAGGATGCTCTGACCAGCAGGCCAGCGGCATCGGAGCTCCGGGCTACGAGTCTGACTCCATTGCCGCCGTGGCCATGCCCCCAGATAATCCATTGTTAAAACCTTTACTATCCCTCCCACCCTTTGCATCAACTATATCAATATAATTTTAAAAGCATTCTTTCGAATCTGCCAAATGCATCAATGGTTTACCCACTGTAGGAATAAACTCCTTGGGAGGAGTTATACTGATGTTATTTGTTACCATGATAGTTCTTTAAAGTGGAATAGTTCTAAGTCCACTCTTCATCTTATAAATAAGGATTAGTTCTTTGTCCACAATTCACCACTTAACTCAAACACTGTGACAGTGTTGGAGAATAATACTTAGACATAAACGTTCCAGAAATGCAGAGGATATTTCACACAACCATGATACAGTGCACCACCATTGATCCCGTGTTTTGAGACTCCTGTTTTTTTTTATGCAGCTCATTTCACACACAGGTGAAGAAAGAAAAAATCTTAGGAAACAATTTGAAGAAAGTACAATGAGTGGGATGCTAAAATGCGTTAATTGCTCCTCCACATTAAGTAGTAACGTAGCCTAGGAAGATAGCAACACAAAATGATGATTGACAGAATGCTGATGATCCAGCGCTAACAATAAAAATATTTCTCCTATAGAACTCGGTCATCCAGGTACAACTATCTCTCCAATACACAGACTATATCCATATGACGGTGGGGCCCATTGACACCGCATATACATTCACTTACTCATTTATTCCCTGGATTACCTCCGTCCTTAACCTAGGAGAAAAACAGTAAAACGATTCGCTGGAAGGAGACGGGATACCTCTTTTTAACACGACATAATGTTTCTCATTGCTTTTAAGGTATTCCGCTCATTGGTCGATGGACCAACTAGTAGGAATCAGTTGATGGTGATTAAGACCAGCTCAATCACAATAAACTCTTAACATTTTACCTTAATTATTAAGCTAAAGAATCACTGAGTCATTTGTTTAAAGATAATAAAGTTTATATAAAGTTTTAGAAACAATGCATAAGTTTAAGTTTATCACTCAGATTATTACATTTATCATTATTATAAGAATAAATTGAAATTACAATGCATACCTATTTGATGGAAGATAAAGTTTGTTACAGCAAGAACTTCAAAAGATCTATCTATCTGTCTTGGAAAAATCTAATAGCTCTAAATAAAAAATCTATCATGAATAAAAAGGTTCTTAAAAAGCAGCATCTTATACCTAGGGAAAATAGCAGCAGCAGCTTCGATCATCCGCAACAGCAGCTCAGCACCCGCAACTCATCTATTAGCAATCTCAGCTCTCTCCTCTCCTAACAGTACGCTCGCTCATCATCAATAATAATAACTAACAACTCCTAACCCCTCCCGGAGTAGGTCTCTTATACCCTAATTCTCGCTTACTAAATAAAATGTTGCCTCTTTATGGCGTGATTCTCTCTCATTGGTTCATTCAAGTCCATATACATTTTTATCAAACTTCCTTGTCTTAACCAGATCTTTGTGGAATGTCCATGCTTGCATCGTTTCCCACAGTTCATGACATTACTCATCAGTTTCGATCAGTCCAATTTGTATCAATTTCTGTTACTTCTTAGATTCAATAGTTCCGTTTGTCCATTTATTCATTTTGACTTCTCACGCTTCTTGCTGATCATCTTGGCACACATTTGCTCTTTAAGGTCACAATAGCCTTGACCATACTTCCATCCTAGGCTCTCAGCACGAACACGTGGTCATTCTTTTTCACAGCCTTTCTCCTTTTTCCACACGGCTTCTTGCACATGCGTACTCTAGCTCATGGCGGCCATTTTATATCGCTGCTCAACAGGCCTAAGCGCACTATTTTCAAAGATAAACAAAATATTGTTAAAATAAAGAATATAAACCTTTTCTTTTCCCTCCCGTCTTTCTACGTACCCCAATTAGGTATTACCTAGCAAAAAGCAACATATAAAGCCATCCCTTACTTACCATCGCTTTATTTTGCCACCACACGTTTTATTTTCAAAGCACAAATCATGCGTTTATTATTTTATTAGTACGCAAATATTAGATTATGTTAGACACGTCAACAATTATAAGTAGATTAATTTGCACATAAAATAGCGTGTTACCTTTAACCCTTCACGTGTAACATACATTGTTGGTTATTTACTTAAACGAACATGTTTATTAATTAATTTACGTAAATTATTAGGAGGTTAAAAATTTCATTTATCCTGCTCCATCAACTCCCCCTTTGGTGATTTTTAATATCACCACAAAACCCAAGTTATACAATTCTCTCAGACAGCATATTTCTTTTATCCGTTTGCTTTTGTTAGTTTACACAACTGTATCCCTTTCCAGGGCCGGCGCTAGGCATGGGCAGTGTGGGCAGCTGCCCAGGGCCTCGCGCTCAGCTTAAAGACAGGGGGCCCGCTTCCGTGTGAAAGGCCACACTTTCACAGTTAGCCCACCTGCTCCTACGAGGCCCCCTGCCCCACACTATCACAATACACATCTTGAATCGACCTTGCTGGTCAGGGCGTCGTCGTGGCATTCCTGGGGGTGCAGGGGTGGGGGGAGGTACAAACAGAGTGGGGAAGGCAAAGACAGCAGCCAGGCCAGCAATTATGGCTCACAGTGTCAGAGGAGGGGCAGCACCTCTGTTAAGTACCGGCCATTCCCTTTCTGCATTTTGTTGCTAGGTGACAGAAGGCCCCTTTGTTTCCAGGACCAGCCGGACACAGGTAAGGAGAGGTGGATGAGGGGAGGAGGGAGTAGCCAGATCAACTGGCTTTTGCTAACTTTTACATCACCCATTTTTTTATGGGAATGTGTATTTAAAATGTATGTAGTACTGACGGTGCTGGGGCAGTGTTTTACAAAATGCCTCGTTATTGCTTCAAGGCCCTGGGAGGGGGCCCCTTTCCCTGGGCCTCTAAGCACTAGAGCAAGCTGCGAGGTCCAGGTGTGGGGGCCCCCTTCCCTGGGCCTTGTAGCCAGTACTCCCTCTTTTCTTTCCTTTATTTGTTCCCCTGTGAAATTAATCCAAAATATAAAAACGCTTTTGCTGGAAAGGTCGTCTTTTTTCTGACATTTTTCACTTCCAAAGTGCAGCCTTGGGATGGAGAGAAATAAAAGGTTCAAAATGTAAAAATAACTAAAGCAAGACAGAGTGGGTCGAAAAGTGGCCAGACTGATTTTATTCACACCCAAAACACATTAGCGCCACGTTACAGAGTTTGCCAGTGAAGCGCTACTTTTTGTTTTCCCCGGGTTGGGAAGTGCACCATTCCTGGATGTACTGCAATACCTGTTTGATGGGCGGATTCGAAACAAAATGCATACCGGTGCTCTGTATTCACGAATGTGGTCTTTTAAACCATACTGCTTACGTTTTGTAAGGAGATAAGCAATGGACATTGAAACTGTAGTCATGGCCTTAACTTTTCATGCAAAAGCACTCATTGATTTCTGAATAATAAGTGCAAAAGCGTTAAGGTAACCATGTTGTTCCTGCTTACATTTCACATGCTTTTACTTAATCTTGCATTCCTTATGAGTGTTTGCTTTTTCCAGGATGTTGTCACTTTTTTTTACTCAGCATATTGCTCTTGTCTAGTGCATAATTTGAATTGAGTCGCCTCCAGGTGTTTATAGCGGGGTGCAATTGGGTTGTAGTTGAAGGCAGTGTGAGTTTCTCTCAGTGGGGCAGTATGGTGTTCAGTGGGGGAGAGGATGTGGCACTATGGTCAGAGCTGCCGAATTTGGAACTGGGGAACCAGGTTCAGCCTTCATGACCAGTCCACCAGGCCACTCTCCTGAGAGAGCACATTTCCATGCTAGACCTTAGAAGGCCCCGAAAGACCTTAGAAGAGTGGTGTCTGAGCACCAGCAGGCGGACCATAGCGGTGGCAAGCGTGGGTTAACCTTGAAGGCCTGTCCACTACAACCCTATTGAAGCTCACCTCGAGTCTTTTGGGCAGGCCTATGAAGCAGCACACCCTAGAGCAACAGTGACTCTGTCATTGAGGTCACAGGACCCTTGAGGAAGAAGGCTCTAGGCGGTGCGACCGATGAGATCGCACTGAGGCGCTGACTTCGGGTGGGGGCGTCATGTTTGCAAATATATTATGTTTCTAAAGCCCTTGCTGCCTCCTTCCTGGCCTCCAGCAATTATCGGCAACAATAAAAATGTCATGATAACTCCGGTGATTAATGTTCTTCCTAGAGAGAGATGGAGTTTTGTCAAGTGGAAGTGTTGACTTGTGGAAAGGTAGCACAGAGGGTTAATGTGCCTGCTGCAAAGAACATGTACCATGCAGATCACTAAGTCCACATAATGTAAAAAGGCCAGTGGGTTACTGCTTTTGTCAGAGAGATCCTATTGTTACTTGCAGTTTATAAGTCAAAATCCTAACATAGAACAATGAGCTATTAATTGCCATCTAAGAGCTGCATGCAAACTGCAAGGTATAAATTACAGCATTATGGTTTTTTCCCAGTCTTTGATTATCCTAATGTTGCAAAAAGGGTTCATTTGGACAGAAATCAATTCTGGTTATTAAAGAGAACCCCCAACCATGGTATTACGTTCTAAATTCAGAGTTTGTGTTTCTCCAGATCAATCACTATTAAACTATACTGCCTACTAGTATGATTGTCATGTGACTCCTAGTCCTTTGTCTTATGTAACATTACCTCTTGTGATTTACACACGTATGATTGATTGTCTCTGTGTAATGTGTGATATAAAGTTCTCTGACACCCTACACTGGTATCAGTGGCGCTGTAAATCAAATTAAATGCATCTGAGCGAGAATGTGGTTATGGAGACTTGAGGAGCACTGTTAAAGGGTGGTAGTGAGGGAATCCGTGGCAGAGCGAGTCATTGGGGGCACCAACATTGTCGCACAGGGCTTCACCAGCGCTAAAGGCGGCCACTTCTACTTCCTACAGTTCTAACACCAAATCAAAAACGTTGATTTGAAAACCCCTTGAATCTGAAGCATACCTTCAAGTCAATGTATGATTTAGCAGTGGTCTCGGTTGTTCTAAGTCTTTTTTATTTATGTACAATCTTTATTTGTTTGCAATGGTGTCTTGTATTTTTGTACTATATGTGTTGTGTTTTGCACTTAACATAATTCTGCCGAGTAAAGAGCACACACACAAAAAAGATTGTCCTACGTCTCTTAGCATGTGCGTGTGGGATACTGGTGAGAGGATTTACGTTAAAACAAATTGCAAAGTATTAATGTAATCCTAAGGTAGCACAATAATGGCACAGAAAGATAAGGGAGCCTTTTGAAATTTGCAATTATATCCATGGTGTGAGAGGTTTTCTCTTGTGTCATTTTATATTTTGAATGATCTGCCCCTCATTACCTCAACAGGATCTCCCCTTTATGAGGCAGAACTGGAAATTGTATCATGCACTCATCTGGAAACAATCAGTTAACGAGGAGTAAATAATATACATCTTTGTGAGACCTGCACCTAGCTTTTCCATCCAATGTGACAAATGTAATCCATTTAATACAGTTTTAAAATATATGGACTTATTTCATTTGTATATTTATATTTTTGTCCATGTTACTGATATCCACGTTAGGTCTCTTCAGTGATGCCAAATAAGATCAATAGTCCTGCGATGTCACTTTCTGTGATGTCACTTCTTGTGATGTTACCATGGGCGGC
This sequence comes from Calotriton arnoldi, assembly GCA_963921515.1. Lineage (NCBI taxonomy): Eukaryota > Metazoa > Chordata > Amphibia > Caudata > Salamandridae > Calotriton > Calotriton arnoldi. Next base: position 589,863 of record CAWUFW010002282.1, on the reverse strand, counting down.
TCCTCCACTAGGTCGGAGGAGCGTCACTCACTGCTGTCAAGCAGTGCGAGAAGCAGAAACACAAAATGCTAAAACTACCATTTTATGTTTCTGCTTCTCGCACTGCGAGAAAGCAGAAGTGTTTGGTTGGGGGCGGGCGGGTCTGCTTTAGGGCAGGGGAGGAGTGCCTTGCCCACTGCTAGTGGCGCTGACTGTTTGGTCGGTCCTCCGGGGCCGACCAAACCAGTCATGCGCACTCTGGTCTTTCTCCATGTAGCCTGCAATGCAGCCTACATGGAGAAAATGGCCTCCCATAGGCGCCTGGCTGGTCGGTGCTCCCGACCAATCACAATGCTGCCATTGCAGCGTTGTGATTGGCTTAGGGAGGGAGGCTGCCTGCTTCCTGTTCCTGCAGGAGAGCAGGTCAGGAGCAGAGACGACGCGAGGCCCGGGAAGGTAAGTTTATTTTATTTTTAAATTAACCCCCCCGCGCGTGAACCCCCGCGAGACCCTCCACCCGCGAGTCATGCCGGCCGCGACTGGATGTTACATGCAAATTAGAGGGGCCTCACATCTTCCCTTTCGCCCGGGGCCCTAGAAGTTCTAGGACCGGCCCTGTCCCTTTCAACTTGTCTCTTGGTCTTCTTGTACATGTTCTCTTTTATCTCTTCTAGCTCTATTTCACCCATTTCTCTCTCTCTCTCCTTGTTTATCATGTTTTCTTTTTCTATTTTATTCTGTCTTCTTCTTTTCTTTATACATGTAATTACAAGCTTCAGCACTAAAATTATTATTATTATCATGGTTGCTATTATTATAACTTTCCCTATTATTAATCCACTCATTCTTGTTAACCAATTTATTACTGAAGAAAACCCTTTACCAAGTTTTCCAAATGCACTTTCAACCTCCAGTGGAACAAGTTCTTTGTGCAAACTTGTAATATTCTTTATATACTTTTGTATATTTTCACTTTTATCTGGAATGTAAGTGCAACAATGTTGGACTTTCAGCATTCCACAGACTCCACCCTCTTTTGCCAAAAGAATGTCAAGGGCAAGTCGATTTTGCATCACCATAGCTCTCATGGCAACCATCTCGGTATTTACCATCAAGAACCCTCCAGCAGTATCTGTAGATAAACGATCTACCACTGTGGATAATTTCCGAATTTTAAATGCATTCAAAGATATTCCCACTGCTGGTATCAATGCACCAAAAATATCACCTACTATTTCTGAAAAACTTTCCCTTTTTCTACGTGTAAAGGTATTTATCATTTTGTGTGTTCCTTTCTCTTTTCTATCCATATGAAAAATCTTTGGACAGACCAGGCCTAAACAACATGACCCATACCAATGGTCCGGCAACCTGTAATAAGCCCTATTACCGCAAACATAATAGATCCCTGGAAATATTGGATCTTTTCCCCCTTTGAATCCCCATCCGCCTAAAATTTGATAATTGTCATGGCAAATACTGGAACCCACAAAATAATTGTCATATCTTGTTTTATTTCTTCTAATGCACAACCTTCCCTGTTGGGGCCAATCCAGAGTCATAGCTGCATTTGTCTTTTTCTTGTCATGATTGTCTTCCTCAAACGCCCAAAGAGGTGTTTTTGTCTCTTCTATCACTTTTCTTTGAAATTTCACTCTTCTTTCTTCAACCATCTCTAAAAATACTTTTTCTTCCTTTTTTAACTCACAGGTAAGGTTGTATTTAACTATATTATCTAATGTTAAAATCTTATCTTCTATAAAATATTCACCAAACGTTTTTCCCTCTTTTATTTTGTTTAGTTCGGGAACTACAGAAACTTTCGCAAAAATCTTATCTATGTCAGTGTAATAATATTCTAATCTACCTGTTTTATAAAATAAACTTGCTAAAACACTACATGTTATTCCATACGTCAAAGGAAGGTGATGATAAGTCACACCCTCTGCTACAGACGCAGGCAATTGCATACAAACATAGCAATCTCTTACATCCATTGTTTCTACATACTAATATAATAATTTAGTAAAAACATTCTTAGAAAAATCTGTTATTGATTTGTCTTTATGTAATTCTGCACTACTTTTTAATATAACCGGTTCTTGATTGTTAGCTCCTTTTTCTTTCTCTGTGTTATTAGAAGTTTCTACTACAGCTAAACTAATTGGAATAGTGATTGCTAAAACCACCCATACTGTCATTAATAATCCTGTACAAAAGAAGCACATCTTACACCATCTACTTAAAAACTCACATTTACATTTTCTATCTCTAGTATCCTCCATTTTGTTTTATAACCTTATTTATTTATTTTCAAGAAAATTGTCACTACACCTCAGAAATTACTTATTAGCCACTCTGCACTCCAATGTTTTGTTTTTTTGCTTGGTACTCTCTTTTAATTCTTTTCAGAATTCTTTCTTTGTCAAATCCAGTATTTTGTCAAGTCCAGTAGAAATTTGTTTAAATTTCTTCAAGTTTGTTGCACTTCACCTTCACCCATTAGGTTTCTTTGTTCTGGGTTCTCGTGAGTGTTCTTTTCTTCTTTGATATCAGTCAAAGCAAGATACAACCATTCAGGCGATCTATACTTCGGATTTACCTTCTTTACTCTTTTCGTTTTCTGCAAGTGTTTTCCACCTTGTTTTTCTTGCTCTTTCTGACTTGTTATTTCATTCACTTGTTCAGCACTTTTTCCATCTAACCTTATGATCCTGTATCTTAATTTTCTTACTTCGTTGGGCCAATTGTCTCCTTTTCTTGACCTTTTTGCCTCACTTCCTTTTTCCTCTCTTTCTGTTTTCCAATTCCTTTTTCTTGACTCTAGTTTTTGGTTTCTTTCTTCTCCACTTTCTTCAGACTCTGTTTCATTTTTCTCTTTATTGTCTCTTATTTTGAATCTTATAATTTCATTTTCTTCCTCTACTTGTGGTTCTTTTCTTATCTTCCTTCGTTCACCTACTTCTGTCCCTCCTCGAGGTTCTTCCGAATTTGTGTCAATCTCTCTATCTGCTTCTAAATTTCCCTGTTCTTTTGTTTGGCTATCTGTCCCTATTGCTCCTCGGGGATCTTCCGATTTTTCTAACTTTCTGTTTGAAACTCTCCCTTCTTCATCTATTAATATTATCTCCGAAGGATTTTTACCACAACTTGTACTTGGTTGCTCACTGTTACTATCTTCTTGCTCAGTTTCTTCTCTTATGCTTTCAAATTTCCAATTTCTTTTCAGAATTTCCTCACAATCCGAATGATCTGTATCAGATTCTGAACTGGTATCTGATATTTCCAGATGTCGACTCACATGTCGATCTTCAGGTTCTGGAACTTCCACTATTTCCTCTACTTCTTCTGTCGTTGCACTTGTAGTTGGGTCTTCCAGATGTCGACTTACAGGTCGATCTTCAGATTCTGGCACCCTATTCGGTTCTTCTTCCGTTTCTGATGCTGAACTGTTATCCAACACTTCCAGATGTCGACTCACATGTCGATCTTCAGGTTCTGGAACTCTGATGGTGTGACTGGCATGCACCCAGTGTTTTACTCCTGCACATTTGACTGCAGTGGTTGTCACCAGGATCACTTGTCGTGGTTCGTCCCAACGAGGAACCAAACAGTTTCTTCTCCTGTGGACTTTTATGCGGACCCAATCTCCTGGATTCAAGTCGTGAGCTGGTTTTCTTTCAAGAGTAGTAGCATCCGGTCCAACCTGATGAAACACAGAACGCACCACATCAGCCAATCCTTTGCAATAATCCAGCACCAGATCATCAGTTATAGTCAGTAGTTTGTTGACAGGTACATGTGCTTGTCTCATTGCTCGTCCCATAATTATCTCATGGGGACTGAGTCCAGTTTTCCTTTCCGGAATACTTCTGATTGTCATTAAAACTAATGGCAAGGCATCTGGCCATTTGAGTCCTGTAGCTTGACACATTTTTCCTAACCTGTTCTTAATTGTTCCATTCACTTGCTCTACTATTCCAGAAGCCTCTGGTCTGTATGCACAATGCAGTTTCTGTTTAATACTAAGTGCTTCACAAATCAGTTTAATTAATTCATTTTGGAAATGTGTTCCTCTATCTGTTTCAATCGTGACTGGAAAACCATACCTCGGAATGAATTCTCGCAGCATAAGTTTTGCTACGGTGATTCCATCATTCCTTCTGGTCGGGTATGCTTCCACCCAACGGGAAAACAAACAGACGACTACGAGGACATACCTTAGTCTGTTGCTCGGGGCATTTCTATAAAATCCATTTGCATTCTAGTGAACGGACCTCCTTCTCGTCCTATTGTTCCTAGACTCACTACTGTCTTCCTTCCTGGATTTAACTGTTGACAAATAAGACATCTTTGACAAAGACTCTCAGCTATGGCTCTGAATTTTGGATTATACCATGTTTGTCTAAAAAGTCTGATCATTGAATCTCTCCCAATATGGGCTTGTCCATGGTACATCCATGCCATGTCAGAAATCATGCTATCAGGCATAACTGGTCTCTCATCTCTGTAAACCCATACATCATTTTCCTCATGTTTTCTACATCCTGCTTTTATCCATGTATCTTTTTCCTCATCATCTGCTGCTTCCTGTAACTGTCTCACCTCATCCCATGTCTCAACAGGGTTAGTAAAAAGCAAAGGACAAGAAATATGCTCTCTTTCTCGGCTCCTGTTCAAAGAGACCACATTCTTTGCACAGTACTGTGCAATCTCGTCAGCATACTTATTACCGACAGTTATGTAGTCTTCCCCATTTTTATGTGCATTGCACTTTACAACAGCAATCTGTTTAGGCAGCTGTATCGCCTCAAGCAATTTTTTCACAAAGTCTCCATTTCTAATTGGCGTTCCTGCAGACGTCAAGAAACCTCTTTGTGACCAAATCTGACCAAAATCGTGCACCACTCCAAAACCGTATTGGCTATCTGTCACAATCGTAACCCGCACATTTCTTCCCAACTTGCAGGCTTGAATCAGGGCTATTAGTTCTGCTACTTGGGCAGACCGTATCCCTTTCAGACAAGATGCTTCCATTACAGTTGCTACTGTGCAAACTGCATATGCTGCACTTAGAACTCCATCATTCGTTCTCAAACATGAGCCATCCACGAATAGAATATAATCTGATTCCTTTAAGGGCTCATCTCGTATGTCTGATCTCGGTTTTGTACAATATTCAAGCACATTCAGACAATCGTGATCTACTTCATCCATTTCAATCACACTCTCTTCATCTGGCAATGATGTCGAAGGATTCACATTCATACATCTGTCAATGGTCACATTATCTGCACTCAAAATTACTTTTTCATACCTAGTCAGCCGACTATGTGTCATGTATTGTGTTTTTGTTCTTGTCAAAAGAATTTCCACAGAATGGGGAACATATACTCTCAGTGGATATCCCATCACTATGCCTTCCCCCTGTTCCAGACTCACACAAGTAGCAGCAACTGCTTTCAAACATCCAGGCAACGCTTTTGCTACAGGGTCTAAAACAGCTGAAAAATATGCAATGGGTCTTTTCATGGTTCCATGTCTCTGTACCAAGACTGAAAATGCACATCCATCTCTTTCACTGCAATACAACTCAAAGTCCTTCTCATAGTCAGGCATTCCCAATGCTGGAGCTTCACACAATTTCTTTTTCAGCTCTCTGAATGCTTTCATTTCCTCATCATTCATTTCAAAAGGATCTTTAACATCCTTCTTTGTCAGTTTTTGCAACGGTTTGGCGATCAATGAAAAACCGCTTATCCATTGTCGACAATATCCAACCATTCCCAGAAACATTCTTACCTCTCTTTGGGTCATTGGAGCTCTCATTCCTTGAATCATCTTTATTCTTTCAGTCGTTACCTTTCGCACTCCTTTCTCAATTTTATGCCCTAAATATTGGACTTCTTGTTGACAAAACTGCAATTTTGATGGGGACACTTTATGTCCTCTTTTGGCTAAATGATTCAGCAAAGCAATTGTATCATTGACACATGCTTCCTTCATTTTTGATGCCACCAGTAGATCATCAATATACTGAACCATCACTGACTTTTCTGGCATTTTTAAGTCTTCCAATGATTTCTTTAGAATCTGATTAAAGATTGAAGGGCTTACTGTGTACCCTTGAGGAATTCGGCACCATGCCAAAATACGCTCTCCAAACCTAAACGCAAATAATGGCTGGCTATCTGGAATAGAGAAAAATGCATGACATAAATCAATTACTGTGTACCATTCTGCTTCACGTGGAATCTGGTATAGAATCACAGCAGGGTTCGGTACTATTGGGCAACAAGGCACTACAATTTTGTTTACCTTCCTCAAATCTTGTACAATTCTATATGTTCCGTTTGGCTTTTTCAGTCCCATTATTGGCGAATTACATGGACTGCTCATGATTTCTTTTAGAATCCCTTGTTCAACCATTTTATTTATTACTGGCGTTATTCCTTCAATTATTTCTGGTGTCAATTTAAACTGGGGCGTATTTGGGTAACTCGTTCCCTCTTTTACGGAGATTTTAACGGGATCTACTTCTTTCATTAATCCTATATCTTCTCCTGTAAAGTCCCACACTTCTTCCTTCACTGTCTTTTTCAGTTCAATTGGGATTTTCTCTGCATCAAATACAGGAAACAAATCATTTACTTCTGGTTCTAAATTCACCAGTGTCATTTTATACAATACATCTTCATCTGGGGTCTGAAATGCAATTCCATCTGGAGTACAATAGATAGTGCAATTCATTTTGCACAATAGATCGCGTCCTAATAGGTTCACGGGACTACAATCGCATACCACAAATCGGTGCATTTCACTAAATGGACCAATCTTTACCTCCACTAATTTAGTAAGAGGCGTCTTAATTTGCTGATTTGATACTCCAACTACTTGGATATGTTCACCTGAGAGAGGAAGGTTTGGAATTTCCACTGACCTAACAGTAGAACGGGTAGCTCCAGTGTCCACAAGGAATGTTACATTTGCACCATTCACTTCTCCATCCACAAATGGACCAGACTGATCTACCTCTAGAGTTGCGCAAAGCACGCTCTCTTCCCCCTCTCCTAGGCACCGTCAGAAGCTTTCATCCGTTTCATCCTCATCCTGTCGTAACCAATATTGAGAAATGGCAGCTGCACGCGGCAACTGTGTTACCTGCTCTCCTCCGTAGAATCCTGTTTCTGCACTGAATTTCTGTTGGTTAACACTCTTGGGAAGTGGTGGTTGTGGCACCTGACTCTGCTGAGTAACTACCTCACTCTGCACCTGTGAATTTAATGATTGATTTTCCACATTAAGTTTTGGAGGAAATGTACACTCGTTTCTCCAATGCCCTAGCTTTCCGCAGTTGTGGCATGGCCACTTTTTCTTTGCCTCATCTATGCTCATTTGTCCTTTTCCTTTACCTATATTTGGTCGAAATCTAGCCTGTCCTGCTTCATTACCTGTATTACTCAATTGAGCTTCTTGTTTCTCTGCAACTTTCACCTGTGCCCACATGGCTTTTTCTTTCAATTTACGCTGTCTACTCTCAATATCATCACTGCAATACTTAGCATATCTCAAAACTTCGTCGACTGTGCTATTCTGCCAACAAATCATATGCTGTTTAATCATCTCACTTATCTCTGGTTTCAACCCATATACAAATCTATATACAAAATGACTCATATCCTTCTCATTTAGTGTCTCATAACCACTATACTGTTTGAAAACTAGCAGCAGTCTTTCATAGTAAGCATGCACTGATTCTTTACTTTCCTGCGTTGTTCTGTCTATTTTTACCCAATCTGTTTCTTTAGGTGGAATCTTATTCTTCAAAAAGGTAATTACTTGATCGTACTTTCTCATCACTTCTGGTCCTGGCGCTCCTGTTTTAGCATCCCTTGGATATTCTACAGTTGGCCAATCAATAGTAATCTTACACTCTGTCCACAAATCAGCTGGCACTACTATATCAAACAATCCATCCAAGTCTAACACAACACCTTTGAAACTTTAACAAATCTCTCCACTTGTCTGTACCATTCTACTGGCTTCTCTCTCAACTTTGGGAAATCATTTGTAAATGACAGTATATCCTGTCTAGTCCATGGAACATGCACATAACTACCTCCTGGAGTTTCTCTCATCGGGTACTCCCTTACAACTGGTTCCTTATCTGTTACTGCAAAAGCCAAAGATGCTTTATCTGTTACTTTCTCGTTCTTTTTTATCCATCTACTTCTCCATCTATCCACATCACCCCATTTTCTCAGTAAAACAATTAATTCTTTTATTTGGGTCAATCTTCCTGATGTGTTCAGATTCTCTATATCTTTCTCACAAAAATCTACTCTATATGGTTTCTGCAACGTTCTCACTTTTGCTAATTCTACTCCCAGTTCACTTGCTGTCTCTTCTAATTTGTCATGTAAATTTCTAGCTCTCCATGTAAGACTTTTGCACAAAAACATAATCTCATCATCCTGATAATTTTTTAATTTTTCTGTACCAATCGTTCCTAAAATCAATTCTTCCATGTCTATTTTTAACCTAATTACATCTAATGGTTTTACTTTTGTTTCTTTCGTTTTTAGCGTTTTCATCCATTCATTTAACTCATCTTGATTCGGACCTACAGGCGTACTATTTAATTCTATCCAATTGTTACTTCTTTCTGGTGTCCCTGATGCAGACTCCGTTACCATAGGTATTCTCCTGAACTCATTCTCATTTATCGTCAAATTAGTAGGTGGGCTTGGTATATAGGTACTAACCAAATGGTGAGCACCTTCATTGTTCAGTTCCATCCCTTCTCTTTTTCTTTGCAAATGTGAATTCATGGGAATCACTAAAGAACGTTCATCAATTTTCTGATTCTCAAAAATTGGCATTACTGGACCTATCGTTACTGGTACAGTTACAGCTTCCATATTCTTTGTCAATTCTCTTATTTTCTCAGTCAATTCTCTTGTGGTTTTTGCTAATTCAGTTGCATTGTCACTTTCTATCTCTTCATTTTGTGAAGTTTTTAATTGATCTTGTGACCTATTTATCTCATCTCTTCGTTCGGGAATTTTATTCCTCCCAGTTTCCATTAGTGGTGCATTAGGTGTCACCACCGCAGAAGTCTGTTGGTATGGAGGCGGGTTTCTGTTTAAAATATCTTCCAGCAATTCATCATCCGTTTCACTACCACCATACCCATACTTTTCTATAACTACATGTTTCTTTTTCTCTGTACACTTTCTCTTTGCTTCTTCCTCTACTGTAAAAGCTGGAAACAAACCTCCTGTCATATTAGCACATCTCCAACGCTTTATTCTGTCCTCATGATTTACTCCCCATAACCTTCCAGGCACAAACTCATGATTCTTTAATCCTCTGAATCTTTCTCGTTCATACATCTCATCTTCCCATTCAGTTAAACCTTCAAACTGTGTCGGTCTAGGTCTAGGTTCTAACATTGCCATCTTCTCTCTCAAATTCCGTAGTACAGCTACATTAAATGAACCATTCTCAGGGAAAGCCAATGCTCCATCATTCTTGGTATATTTTGTCCAATTTTCTAACCATATGCATGTATGATATCCATATTTCAGCATCATGTGCGAAGCTGGTGATTTCGGCGGAGGAATTACTTGTCCCTCTCTAGTCACTACCTTTTTGTCTTTCTTAAAGAAGTTCTTAACTTTCGACATACATGACGTTTTCTCTCTACCATATTCATAATACGACATGATTCACAATCGCTTTCTCTCCTCAAACAATCCGCAATTCAACACTGTTCTCTATGCGTTATTCCAACCAATACTAGCGCGACTCACACCAACACTCCAATCACAACAGTTTCTGTCTACAGCGCACTGTCCAATTCCAGCGCGGCTTTTGTCTACGTCAGCTCTGCTCTTGACCCCTCCTTTACAAAATTTATCGGCAATTTCTTTTTTAACAATTCTTCGTTAGTTACAACATTTAAAACACATTTCCATTGTCTGATTCACTAAACAAAAAGAGATAGTTTTGTCCATTTACACAAGAATTCTGTTTTTTTTTTCCAGTAGGCAGCGCTTACCTCTACCCTACCACAGAATTTTCCCGTTTCGCCGATAAAGTAGCACTTTCCTCTACCTTACCCTTCTTTCAAGCAAGCGGTAAACCCGTTTCTCTGGGGATAAAACACATGTGGAGACTATACTGCTCCTGAGAATTAAGGCCAGAGTTTCACAAGAAAACCGATCACCATTTCACTTACACACCTTTTATGCGGAAAATGTCCCTATCATAACACAACCTGTGTTATCACCAATATGAACTCAGACAATGCACTATTCCATGTGACTTCTCTTGCCACACGTGTTCCACTTCCTACTTCCCGGAAGCGTGAAAACTTACATATAACATAACGCGACTCAACATAAAGTGTTAGACATGAACTTATCAATAATCAATAATCAATAATCACCAAACTAATCTATAGTAACCATAACTGTGCTACCAAGAAATCTGATCCAGCGCTAACAATAAAAATATTTCTCCTATAGAACTCGGTCATCCAGGTACAACTATCTCTCCAATACACAGACCATATCCATATGACGGTGGGGCCCATTGACACCGCATATACATTCACTTACTCATTTATTCCCTGGATTACCTCCGTCCTTAACCTAGGAGAAAAACAGTAAAACGATTCTCTGGAAGGAGACGGGATACCTGTTTTTAACACGACATAATGTTTCTCATTGCTTTTAAGGTATTCCGCTCATTGGTCGATGGACCAACTAGTAGGAATCAGTTGATGGTGATTAAGACCAGCTCAATCACAATAAACTCTTAACATTTTACCTTAATTATTAAGCTAAAGAATCACTGAGTCATTTGTTTAAAGATAATAAAGTTTATATAAAGTTTTAGAAACAATGCATAAGTTTAAGTTTATCACTCACTTTATCATTATTATAAGAATAAATTGAAATTACAATGCATACCTATTTGATGGAAGATAAAGTTTGTTACAGCAAGAACTTCAAAAAGATCTATCTATCTGTCTTGGAAAAATCTAATAGCCCTAAATAAAAAATCTATCATGAATAAAAAGGTTCTTAAAAAGCAGCATCTTATACCTAGGGAAAATAGCAGCAGCAGCTTCGATCATCCGCAACAGCAGCTCAGCACCCGCAACTCATCTATCAGCAATCTCAGCTCTCTCCTCTCCTAACAGTACGCTCGCTCATCATCAATAATAATAACTAACAACTCCTAACCCCTCCCGGAGTAGGTCTTCTTATACCCTAATTCTCGCTTACTAAATAAAATGTTGCCTCTTTATGGCGTGATTCTCTCTCATTGGTTCATTCAAGTCCATATACATTTTTATCAAACTTCCTTGTCTTAACCAGTTCTTTGTGGAATGTCCATGCTTGCATCGTTTCCCACAGTTCATGACATTACTCATCAGTTTCGATCAGTCCAATTTGTATCAATTTCTGTTACTTCTTAGATTCAATAGTTCCGTTTGTCCATTTATTCATTTTGACTTCTCACGCTTCTTGCTGATCATCTTGGCACACATTTGCTCTTTAAGGTCACAATAGCCTTGACCATACTTCCATCCTAGGCTCTCAGCACGAACACGTGGTCATTCTTTTTCACAGCCTTTCTCCTTTTTCCACACGGCTTCTTGCACATGCGTACTCTAGCTCATGGCGGCCATTTTATATCGCTGCTCAACAGGCCTAAGCGCACTATTTTCAAAGATAAACAAAATATTGTTAAAATAAAGAATATAAACCTTTTCTTTTCCCTCCCGTCTTTCTACGTACCCCAATTAGGTATTACCTAGCAAAAAGCAACATATAAAGCCGTCCCTTACTTACCATCGCTTTATTTTGCCACCACACGTTTTATTTTCAAAGCACAAATCATGCGTTTATTATTTTATTAGTATGCAAATATTAGATTATGTTAGACACGTCAACAATTATAAGTAGATTAATTTGCACATAAAATAGCGTGTTACCTTTAACCCTTCACGTGTAACATACATTGTTGGTTATTTACTTAAACGAACATGTTTATTAATTAATTTACGTAAATTATTAGGAGGTTAAAAATTTTTCATTTATCCTGCTCCATCACTGAACATTGTCAAACACTCACCCCAGTCACAGATCTGAGTTTAATCCATTGTTCTTTTCCTCACCATGCCACCCCAGTTTAGACCCAGCCATATGCAAATCAGTCTTGACCCTGCTCCTCATGGGAACAGTCCAGCCCGAACTGCCAGGCCAGGTCCTTCCTAGACCAGAAACAAGCATCCTGGGACCGGTTTCGGGATATCACCTCTCATCAGCCAGGTTAGATTGAATCCAGTGGTATGGTGAGCACGGGACCCACGTCTGGGCATACCCTTAGCTACCTTAGGGTGACTATAGCAACACAAAAAGATGCTGGACGGAATGCTGAACATTGGCAAACACTCACCCCCAGTCACAGATCTGGGTTAAATCCATTGTTCTTTTGCGCACTTCGCCATCCCAGTTTAGACCCAGCCATATGCACATCAGTTTTGACCCTGCTCCTCATGGGAACAGTCCAGCCCGAACTGCCAGGCCAGGTCCTTCCTAGACCGGAAACAAGCATCCTGGGACCGGTTTCGGGATATCACCTCTCATCAGCCAGGTTAGATTGAATCCAGTGGCATGGTGAGCACGGGACCCACGTCTGGGCATACCCTTAGCTACCTTAGGGTGACTATAGCAACACAAAAAGATGCTGGACGGAATGCTGAACATTGGCAAACACTCACCCCCAGTCACAGATCTGGGTTAAATCCATTGTTCTTTTGCGCACTTCGCCATCCCAGTTTAGACCCAGCCATATGCACATCAGTTTTGACCCTACTCCTCATGGGAACAGTCCAGCCCGAACGACCAGGCCAGGTCCTCCCTGGACCGGAAACAAGAATCCTGGGATCGGTTTCAGGGTATCACCCCTCATCAGCCAGGTTAGCTTGAATCCAGTGGCATGGTGAGCACGGGACCCACGTCTGGGCATACCCTTAGCCACTTAGGCCAACATTAGCAACACAAAAAGATGATGGACGGAATGCTGAACATTGTGAAACATCTTAGGAAACAGATGGTAAAAAGTACAATGAGTGCAATGCTAAAATGCGTTAATTGCTGCTCCACATTAACGCTCCTCAGCGGTGACCTGTCATAGGAAGATGGCAGAACGCATGCACTGAGCCTCCTCTCATGAGGCGCCTTATGATATCCACCACGGGAGGTTAGAAATTGTAATTGAAATTGCATTTATATAGCGCTTACTACCCCTGATGAGGCGTCAGAGCGCTTTTCGGCAAGTAGCACGCTACTCCGGAACCCAAAAAAGATTAGCAGTGAATTATAGCAATACGGCACAGAGCTCTCTGGAATAAATTGCAAGAGTAGTGGAGGTGCCTGACCAGAAGGCCTCAGTAATGCGGGGCATGAGGCGCCACCAGAGGGAGAAATACCGAGGCCCCTATTTGCCTGGAGTAACCCGGAGCTTGACGGGTGAGCATGGGCCTTCTGATGCAGCACTGAGTCATGTCCAGGGACCCTGGGAAGGCGCATGCACCTGGTTGACCTCCATATGCACAGCGGATCAGACAGTGATGGAACGTTGCAAGTAGCAAAGGGTCAGTGAGAAGAGTGTTGGATCCCTGCTCAGTCCCTTTTGGTGGCCCGGCTGCTTCAGAGGCCACATATAGATGGTGGAGTGGTATGTGGGCCTCGTGCTCGTTTTAGTGTCCTCTGCCTTGCAGTGAGAACATATGGGAAACGGGGATCCTTTCACATTCGGGGCTGGGGCCCCCAGGATATTGAACTTACTCTTATGTGACTGACTGCTGAGTGGTACTGAGGTTTGGGTACCGGGGAAGCCTATGGGGCAGCAGGCACGCATTCAAGTGACTGAGGCTGGAACGGTGACTCCTCATGAGTTGCTCTTGCTCTGTCTCTTTAACCAGGGATCTCTTCAAAGCAGAACTTCTGTCTTGGTAGACACAGGGATCTGAGGGACACGTTCGTGGGGGATAGAGTGAAGGAGTGCAAGGGTGACCTTTGTCGGGAAGGACACATGGCTGGGTGACACTCACCATAGTAATGGAAGACCAGTCTATGTACACTTACTGTCCATCTAATGCATTCTGAAATAGTGCTTGAGAGGGCTAAAGGGGCTAGCTTTGGTCTGACACGCTACTCTCCTCTACAGATTATACACGAGTCGCACCTGTGTCATGCTTCTCCTGATACCACAAAAAAATGAGGAGAGATCAGATGATTAAATTGTCCAACAGACATGCATGGAGCAATATGTGGAGGGCTAAAGAACTATGCACTCCTTGAGGAGCCCGGAGGGATCACATGGCACTACCCCAGGCTCCACCAGGGTACAGATTCTGAAAGCCATAGAACAGTCCAGACATCTATTGGCGAATGAGGCAGACTCCATCTCTATTGAGGTGCACCGAACAGTTCTTGCAAACTGAAAGGACACTTGACACTTTAACTGTGGATGTTGTCGAACTGCAATAGCAGGTTTGCTCCTTGTCCAAGATGTCACACACCCTGGACAGTAAGCTGGAGGATGCAAAAGGAAGGTTTTAGCTAAATGATCTTTGTGGGATTTCCGGAGAAGATAGAGGGAGGAGCATCTGACTGGTTCCTGGAACAGTGGCATAGCACAACATTGCAACCTGTGGGTCTCTCACCACTGATCATCATTGAATGAGCACAGACAGCAATGACATCCTCACCCCCTCCAGGGGTGGCTCCGAAGACCCTCATAGCCAGGTTCTTAAATTACAGAGACCGTGAGGTTGTCCTACAATGGGCTAGAAAAAACGGAGATCCTAAATATGAAGGAAGGTCCATTGGTATTTACCCAGATTACACACTAAAGGTAAGAAAACTGAGGAGATCTTTCACGACTGCCACAAATTAAGAGCCATGAATGTAAAGTATGTTTCTGTTCCCAGCAAAATTGAAAGTTATTCATGATGGACAATCATATTTTTAACTACTCCAGATAAAGCTTGGCACTGGTTAGAGATAAGGGGTAGATCACACTCTAGACCAACTAACAAGAGTACTCCGGGTCCCTAGAGAAATCAATGCAGACAGAAGAGGCCTGCAAAAAATCAGAAGCATGCGTCACATACATCCATGGAAGACACCAGGGTTGTTGTATAATAAGACGGGACTAAAGACCTCCAGAGCCTGCTGGCATTCCCCGAATCAGCTCAACAATTACAGATGCCTTTGGAGGAAAATGAAGACAAACAAATTGTCTTAGTCTCTGGGGCTACAGAACAGGCCACGTTGGCCACTATTTGCAGCTGTTATCTCTTCAAAATGATTAGTGGGATCATGTAATCTGTGCAATTTTTTGACCTCTTGTGAACTGGCAAAACAAGGTAAAGGAATTTAGCACTAGTGGTAGCTGGAGAGAGCCACTATTTTTATAGCAATGTATTATTGTGATGCAGTCACTGACTGCATATGTTGAAGAAGATGATGGGAGCTCATAAACTAAAGGGGATAGGGACTGCCAGGTAGATGGAGAACTTAGTTTGAGATCTTACAATTTGTTTAAAACTGAAAGGTTCGATCTCGTGGGTTAAAGTGAGAGAATCGACCTTGGGGGATATCACCACCCACACTAGTTTAGAGCAGCTGAGGAAGCTACTCCTCTAGGTGAGAATTATACTTGAGTTTGGTTACGATCAATGTTTGTTTGGTCAAGTTGTTTGGGGTGTTAGATTATGGGGGAATGGGGGAGACCCATGTTTGTTAACCGAATTAGTGTTTCATCGGGGGATGGTGAGGGGGGGGAGTACACATTACAATTCATGACATGGTACGTGGATCCCATAGAATATCAGACACCATTAGACGAAGCAATAAGAATGACAGGGATGAGGCACAAATCCGTACGGCAAAAGGTCAGGAAGGGAAATAGGAATCAAGTGATAGATTCATAGATAGGCCTAAAATTCGAATGGACACCCAGTTGAACCTGTTGACCTAGAATATCCGAGGACCTAATGGCTTTGTAAAAAGATATAGGGTAAATATGTATCTTAGGAGGCATTCCACACAGATTGCATTCCTCCAGGAGAATTACCTCACAGACAAGGAGGAAGTAAAGATCTGGAAGAAATGGAGGGTACAGTTGTATTACTGCACTTATTCAGTTTATGCATGAGGAGTCTCGGTTTGGCTACCATCTGGCATCCCCTTTCGCCTCCACAGTTAGGTTGCAGATGTACAGGGGAGATATGTTGTGGGATATGGGCTCCTAGACAGATCAGAGATCTGCCTGGTTAGCACTTGCAAACACAAGGAGATGATGGACGGAGCGCTGAAACTTTTCAGACACTCACCCCCCAGTCACAGATCTGGGTTGAATCCATCATCGTTCTTTAGCTCACTTTGCCACCCCAGTTCAGACCCAGCTATATGAGTCCCGTGCTCTCCATGCCACTGGAGTCAAGCTAGCCTGGCTGATGAGGGGTGAACCGTGAAACCGGTCCTAGGATGCTTTTTTCTAGTCCAGAGAGGACCTGGCCTGGCAGTTCGGGCTGGACTGTTCCCATGAGGCACAGGGTCAAGACTGATTTGCATATGCTGGGTTCAAACTGGAATGGCATGGGGAGCAAAAAAAAAAAACGATGGATTTAGGCCCAGATCTCTGTACTGGGGTGAATGTATGACAGTGTTCTGCATTCTGTCCATCAGTTGTTCTTTTTGCATGTGTCACCCCCGAGTGGGACGGGTATGCCCAGACGTGAGTCCCGTGCTCTCCATGCCACTGTAGTCAAGCTAGCCTGGCTTATGAGGGGTGAACCGTGAAACCGGTCCTAGGATGCTTTTTTCCAGTCCAGAGAGGACCTGGCCTGACAGTTTGGGCTGGGCTGCTTCTATAGGGAGCAGGTTCAAGACTGATTTGCATATGGCTGGGTTCAAACTTGAATGGCATTGGGAGCAAAAAAACGATGGATTTAGGCCCAGATCTCTGTACTGGGGTGAATGTATGACATTGTTCTGCATTCTGTCCATCAATTGTTCTTTTTGATTAGCACCTGCACCCAGAATTCAGATTAAACGTTTTTTTTCGTACATTCTATGACACATTGATACCATACATATTTATACGGCAAGTTTTAATTATATAAGTGATGGTAAAATGGACAGACATACCCTTAAAACCCACACAAAGCCATGAATGAGGGAGGCCCTAGTAGAAGTTATGACCCGCCTTCATTGTGTGGACATTTGGAGGACATTACATCCCCACACTATGGAATATTCATGCTACTCTGCCACACACATTGTATACACAAAACAAAATCAGGTGGTTGTGAGATTTAAACACATCTTTACTTATGCATGAGGTACATTTTACTCAATAATCATGACCTCAAATTTGTTTTAGTAATGATTGAACACAAACGTTTTTTAAACTTCCACATTTGGTGTGATAAAAGAAAGGACAATCCACATTCAACTCGATGGATATACAGTGAAAAATATTTGAAAAACGTGTGAAATATGAAAAGATAGATCAAAAATATATTGTGATAATGCAAAATTTATACATGAACTAGGCTAAAATTGCATCTTCACCTATCCAAGATTTTACAAGACCAGAGCATTGCATTCACAGTAAGTGCTCTTAGTACTGGAACGTATAAAGGGTCCAGAGGTATCTAATATGGGCTTCCAATAGTTTCTTTAGACAAATGAATTTATACGTCCATATTGATACTGGTTGAACTAGGATCCCCTATTGATCCCGGTCTACGCGTTTCGAACCCACACTTTCTTTGGGGGTTCTTTTCAGGACAAAGGTTTGGTGAATTCTGCAAGGGTGAAGGAAAAAAAACTTCTGCCACACACAACACTTATAACAGATTAGATAGAGCATTAGTATCACAAAATAGGGTGACAAACATACAGGTGCCTCAATACCTTTGAAGGTTTCTTCCAGACCACTCTCCCCTCTTTTTTTAAATACAGTCTAGAGATGTGGAGGTGTAGCATACCTACCTAGCACAGAAGCTCTTGACGATTTGGTATTTGAGCGAGAAATAGCTATTGCACTTACTACCTATTTAGATCACAATTGAGGACCACTGAGAACAGGATGACAGAATGAGAGCCAATCAAGATGATGTTGAGAGGCGAATGCATGAGTAAAGTGTGCTGTTTATGCTCACAACTACAGTTGAATGTCTCTAGATAAGAAGAGAAGCTTGGAATTATCCAAACCAAGACCCCATGTAGTGTAGGTAATGGAGAAGAAAAGCTTGAAACACAGCATAAAGTGGGTGAGACATGGGATGACCTAGACAAACACACTCAGAGAAACTACAGACAAGTTCTACATAAAGATGGGAACAAATCAGATAGATTACTTACATGGTTATTGAAACGGGAAAGGCCTTCACCGCTCATAACCCCCACAATTCTCCACTACACTTGAAATAATGTTGGGAGCTGGCAACAGCCGTAAACTGCTATCACTCCTCTATAAGGCCCTGAGAACTGATAGAACTGTGCCCCCTTTACATGCTCACCGGAGATGGGAGGAGGACAGAAAGGAATTAGTTTCAGATTTGGAGTGGGAGACTACTTGTAATATGGGTCAGGAAGTAGTCAGAAATGCCAATTCAAATTGATTCATTTCAATTTCCTACACCATACAAATTAACCCCAGTGGACTTACACAAAATTTATGCACACAGGTCATCCGTTTGTCCCAGATGTAGAGGGAACTACACAACTTTTTTTTGCACATGGTGTGAACATGTAGTGTTATTTCAAATTGTTGGGAAGAGGTGATTTAGATAATAGGATTACAACGATTGGCTTACAACAGAAATTATAATGTCTCCAAAACCCCTTGTAGAATCGGCCTCGTAACACGATGAGGTAGAATGGCCAACTGCAGAAGCAAGATGAAGGAAGTTAGGATAGACAACAAAGTGGAGGAAGATTTGGAGACCTGGAGCACATGATAAATTCATTAATTCAACCTATCAACACTGAGGATTAGTTTGTGTTAAGAGAGAAGGGGACTCACTAGGAGGAACAACCAACATATAAGATACTGTAAGTGTAAGAAATTGGGTTATTGGTTGTGGGGGTGGAAGCCCCACTCAGGCAGCAACCACAATCCTTGCCAGGGTGAATCACAAAAGTCACTAAATTAACCTGTATTTAACCCTTTGGTAGCTTGGCACAAAAGCAGTCAGGCTTAAACTAGAGGAAATGTGTAAAGTATTTATGCAGCACACACAGAGTAATAAACTGAAAACACAACACACAAAAAATCCCACACTAATTTAGAAAATAAAGCACATTTTAACAAATAAAATGACACCAGAATGACAGTAATCCAATGAGTGGAACCGGAGATATTAAATGTTAAAAATGTTTGTGAAAATAATGCCTAAAACCAAAAAGCACCACTTGCAGACATCTGGTTGACTTAGACTGGGGGAAAGCCACAAGTTCAGGCTGACTGCAATGAAGCATAGGTCGGATTCAGGGACCCAGTCAGTCCAGCTGAAAAGTTACCTGCTCAGTCCGGTGCAATTAGTTCAGTTCGCACTGGAGGAGGGCGCAAGGAGCAGGCTGAGCATCAGAGAGACGACACTCTAGTGCGATTAGCAGGTCGGGCGTCATGGACGATCTTCACTTGCTCTAAGAGTCCATTGGGCATTGCGGATGGTCGTTGCTGAAGCCTCAAGTTAGCGGTTGTCATGGGCTGTCGTTGCTGTAGCGCAAAGTGCAGGTCTCGCATTGCCAGTAGCCGGTGCAAGAGCAGGTTTCATAGTAACTTTGCATTGGCGGTTGTCGCGAGCGGAAGAGTTTCAGCGCGAACGGGTTTGTTCAAGGTCAGAAGGACCCAAAATTAAGGATTTACACCTTTTCTCTAGGAGGAGTACAATCTGATGTCAGTCAAGGGTCCAGGACGTGGGGAGGCACCTCTTGAGGATCAGGAACTCACTCCAGCAGATACCAGCAGCAGGGCTCAGGCAGGTCCAACTGCAGCAGGTTAGCTGGGCAGTTACATGGAGGACTGTCATATGGAGCTGGAAGACTTACCTGACATCCGACGCTTGTCCCCGACGAATGCTGAACTTATAATGGAAAAAAAAGACAGACTTACTTTTGCAGGACAACGAAGGGGATAGAGAAAGAGAAGAAGGACAAGAGAAGCTACAAAAAGGGACAGCAATAGAAAAGACGGACTGGGAAGAAACAGAAAGTGAGGAAGACAGAAAACGAAAAGAGGAAGAAGACGCCAAGACTCGGATGGTCAATATGGAGTAAAGATAGTAATTCGCAGGTAGAATAAAACAGCTCAGGAAAAAGGTTGCGAACATGGAAGTAAATGGAGTTCTCTTACAATCATTTAGAGACAGATTAAAATGATACTTTTCGTGTTACCTTATAGTTAATTCTCCCTTATTTAAGTTGTCCTTATTTTTTTTTATACTGTCCGAGGGAAAATCTTTTTGTTTTGGGAATCTGGTGAGACAGCGTATGTCACATGAGACTATAAAGATAGGAAAACACCAAGTAAGCAAAGAAAGCCAAAAGGGAGAGAAATCCAGAAGAGAGACAGAAGGAATGAGCGATTAATCAAAGAGAGAAGAGCAGACTATAGCAGATACAATCAAATAACACAGAAAATACAGGAAAAGATGCAGATTGCAGAGGGCTTTAAAAGGAATTACATTTAAGAATAGACACTTACCCGTACTTTCTTCTCTCTGGGGGTACTGGCGGGGCAAGACCGAGTACACAGCTAAAGAAAGAAGAGAAGAAACAGACAATAAATATGCCTCGTTCACTGGAGACTCATAATCAATTCCCCCTCGTGGAGAGCTACTGATATAACGTTTAATCTTAAAATTAAATTAACTACATAATTTGCTTGAACTCGAATATATATATAAAAGGATAAGAAGTCGTACAGTATATACAAGTTGTTGTGAATTCATTATCCCGCTCGGCTTTACATGACAAGGCCACTGAAGCTTGTTGTGTCCATGTAGCTACACAGGAGGTTAACCAACTGACCCTTGGAATCATTGGGTAGTCTAGGATGAAGGCAAGCAGGTCCAATATTCCTTCTCAGACAGCAAGACAGTCCTCTGCAGCAGGACAGTCCTTCTTCTATAACTTCGACTGGTACAGAAGTGTTCTCACGAATGGCTCTGGAGGTTCAATATTTATACCCAGGGCCAGTCTTTGTGTGAGGGTACTCCCTGTCCTACCCCTCATCTGGTTAAGGAAAGTTCTTCCCCCGTCTAGGTTCCAAACTGTCTGGGGGTGACAAAAGGCAGGGGAGGTCTGGTGTCAGGTTCCTTTGTGTGTGCAGGAGGCAAATCCCTTTGAAGTGGGACTTGGTATAGCCTCCCCTCCCGTCACCCTGCTAGGATGGTCCATCCTGGCCATGTCTAAGCCCCCTTTGTGTTACTGTCTGGAAGCAATACACAAACTCCAACACTAGAGTCAGTCACAATCATGTGACCCAAAACATTGGCAGAAGGCACAGATTTTTGGGACCTGAAAATGCCAATTTTTTAAAAGTAAATAACATGTAGATATGAAGATGCACTCCTTCCCTTAATAAGTTACCTAATTTCATCCATTGCCAATTTCATAGTAATGCGTGCAAACAGTGGCTGTGAACCATCCCATCTCACAGCTTATGTAAAGTCAAATAAAGGGTGCAACACTTGCGCACTCAACTGTTGCACTGCCAATATTGGAAATTATTCCTTTAAGTTAACCAAACGTAATCCATTTTGCACTTATTTTCAAATTCCTCTTTGTATCAATCCATTGTTTCTTCACTTTTCTTACATCCCACTCCAAAATTACAAGTCTCTGCACTTTACCTCTTAAACGCCAAAACCGGCAATCTTAACTTCCATTTTACTTGCTATTCGTTAATCGGATGTTCTCCAACCTCTGCTGTTATAATGCTCTCCCACGTGTGCCCAGTCACTCTTACTGATTCGATGATTCAACCTAACCCTGTGACCTCTCCCTCCTATGACTGTACTCCTAATTCAAAAAACTATGTATAACTGAACTCACATTCCCACAGTGCACTCACCAAACATCCTGCTAACCGGACTGAACCGAAAAACATTCGTGCTCCCACCCCCTGCAAACCCACTTGTGCTGAATCATAAAAAAATTCAAAACTTAATCTCGCATCATAATCTGTCAGTAAATTATTACATCCACCTGTTCAAAAGTTCAAAAAATTCGTTCAATGAAACACATGCTGATTGATTATCTCATTATAACAGCAGAGGTTGGAGAACATCCGATTAACGAATAGCAAGTAAAATGGACAAGGAAGTTAAGATTGCCGGTTTTGGCGTTTAAGAGGTAAAGTATAGAGACTTGTAATTTTGGAGTGGGACATAAGCGAAGGCGGTTTGGAAAGGGAAGTGGGGTAAAGTTGATTGAGGTAACATGTGAAATAGTGAGTGGGTGTGGGGTCACATCTGTAAATGGCAAGTTTAGTAGAGATTGGTGATATCAGCACAAGCACTTTTTTACACACAGAAATAGTTTTATGTTAGGATGGGGGTGGATACTGTAGGATGGGCAAGTTGTTTAAGTTTGAGCACTAGCATGTTGGTTACGATAAGGTTGGGGTAGGTAAAGATGTTGAGGGTGGAGGCAACGGGTGAGTAAGTGGTTAGTTGAATGTAACATGATAGCAATAATGCAGCCATTTGAGTCGTGTTTCTATTTGTTTTAGTGAACCCCTGAAAAAGAGCCGTACGGCTCGAAATGCATTGGGTAATTGAATGAGTTCATTTCTGGAAATGTTGTTGACCTAACGTGTCGCTGTGAAAAGACTGGATTGGCAGCAGGAGGCATTTGAAAGTGGTGAATAAAGAATTCAAAGGCAACATTGCTGTCTCCGTGTGATTTTTGATGTAAGAAAAGTGAAGAAACAATGGATTGATACAAAGAGGAATTTGAAAATAAGTGCAAAATGGATTACGTTTGGTTTACTTAAAGGAATAATTTCCAATATTGGCAGTGCAACAGTTGGGTGCGCAAGTGTTGCACCATTTGTTTGAATTTTCTAAAAGTGGCATTTTCACAATTGGGACTTAAAATACGAGTTAACAAATTAAGAAAATTTAAAATTACAATTCATTTGAGGAAAAAAAGTATATTCCTATCTGCTCCCAATCTAAAGTTAGCACTTATTAAATGTAATAAGGTAACCCAGTATTAGTTAATAGAAGAGATAGGCCTTACAACATTGAAAAACAACTTTTGGAGTTTTTCACTGTCAGGACATGTAAAACGTAAGCACACGTGTCCTACTTTTTAAATACAATGCACCCTGCTTTATGCGCTTTTAGGGCCTACCTTAGGGGTGAGTTATAAGTATTAAAAAGGAAGGTTTACTTTCCCAGGTCTAAATGGCAGTTTCAAACTGCACTGCAAGCAGTTTTACAATGCTACTTTAGTGGGTGGCAGAATGAGTGCTGCTGTCCACTAGTAGCATTTAATTTACAGGCCCTGGGTACATGTAGTACCATTTACTAGGGGCTTGCAAGTGAATTAAATGTTACAATTAGGTTTATGCCAATTGTACCATGTTTTAGGGAGAAAACACAAGCACTTTACCACTGGTTAGCAGGGAAAAAGTGCACAAAGTCCTAATGTCAACAAAAACGGGGTCAGCAACGAGGGCAAAACATCTGGGGGTGACTCTTCAAAAAGGGCCATGCTCAACAGTAAGCCCATTTCGGAATTGTGAAATATATTTGGCTAAATCTATGATGAATATTGATGTAATTGACTGCTCTTTGAAATACTGTGTGTATATTTTCTTGTGGATCCATAATATTAAGTAATGTAATGCGGGGAGGGTGGGTTGGCAAACATGATATGTTTTGTAGAATCAATTGATGATTTATTGAACACACTGCATAATTTTACTCTTATGGCACATGAGAAACTATAAATAAAGTATTTAAAAAGAGCTCCTCTATGCACAGATGATGTTTGACTCAGTGTTCTTTACTCCTGGTGTCTTCTGCTCACTTCCTTCAGAGCAGCACCAACTAAGATGGCCACCGCTAAAGGTCACATATGCGTCGGAATGTGAGCTTGTGTGCCATCCCTCTAGCAATGATGTGTTGTCGCTGTGTTGCTGTGTTTGCTTTGACGAATGGCACGTCTCTGGACAGTGCCCGTGTACCTGTGGAGGCACTGCCAAAAGGAAAGCAAGATCACTGCGCATTTCTCAGTGCTCAACAGTCAACGCTGTTAGACCTGACAGCCTTAGGGTTGTCTTCCCCCAACTTTTTGCCTGCCTCTCTCCATTTTTCGGAACTAATTTTTGCTGGTTTTAGGACTCTGCACACTTTACCACTGCTGACCATTGCTAAAGTGCATGTGCTCTCTCCCCTAAACATGGTAACATTGGCTTATTCCCAATTGGCATATTTAATGTACTTATAAGTCCCTAGTAAAGTGCACTACATGTGCCCAGTGCCTGTAAATTAAATGCTGCCAGGAGGCCTGAAGCACTCTTTGTGCCACCCACGTAAGTAACCCTCTAACCATGGCTCAGGCCTGCCATTGCAGAGCCTAAATGTGCAGTTTTATGCTGCCACTTCAACCTGACAAGGTAACCCTTTCGCCAGTCCTAAACCCTCCCTTTTCATACATATAAGTCAGCCCTAAAGCAGGCCCTGTCTACCCGCAGGGTGCCATGTATTTAAAAGGCAGGAAATGTACTTTTAAGTTTTACATGTCCTGGTAGTGAAAAACTCTCAATTTCGTTTTTTCACTACTGTAAGGGTTATCTCCCATAGGCTAACATTGGGATTACCTTATTATATCTTTTAAGTGTAATTCCCAATTGGGAAGAGATGGACTTTTCAAGTTCAGTGTCACTGAGCTCACAATTTAAAATCACAACTTATGGTGAAGTTGGATTTTTAATTCCAGTTTAGCAAATGCCACTTTTAGAAAGTTGGCATTTACTTACTTTACAAAAACAACAGTTGATGGACAGAATGCAGAACAATGTCATACATTCACCCCAGTACAGAGATCTGGGCCTAAATCTATCGTTTTTTTGCTCACCATGCCATTCCAGTTTGAACCCAGCCATATGCAAATCAGTCTTGACCCTGTGCCTCATGGGAACAGTCCAGCCCGAACTGCCAAGCCAGGTCCTCCCTGGACTGGAAACAAGCATCCTAGGACCGGTTTCGGGGTTTCACCCCGCTTCAGCCAGGATAGCTTGATTCCAGTGGCATGGGGAGCACGGTACCCACGTCTGGGCATACCTGTCCCACTCGGGGTGACAAATGCAAAAACAACAGTTGATGGACAGAATGCAGAACAATGTCATACATTCACCCCAGTACAGAGATCTGGGCCTAAATCCATCGTTTTTGCTCACCATGCCATTCCAGTTTGAACCCAGCCATATGCAAATCAGTCTTGACCCTGTGCCTCATGGGAACAGTCCAGCCCGAACTGCCAAGCCAGGTCCTCCCTGGACTGGAAACAAGCATCCTAGGACCGGTTTCGGGGTTTCACCCCTCTTCAGCCGTCCTAGGATGCTTGATTCCGGTCCAGGGAAGACATGGCTTGGCAGTTCGGTCTGGACTGTTCCCATGAGGCACAGGGTCAAGACTGATTTGCATATGGCTATGTCTGAACTGGGGTGGCGTGGTGAAGCAAAATAACGATGGATTAAACCCAGATCTGTGACTGGGGGTGAATGTTTGCCAATGCGCAACATTCCGTCCATCATCTTGTGTGTTTTGCATTTACTTACTTTAGCCATTTGGTGCTTTCTGCCTGTCTCTGGAATACGTGTCTGGGGTCGATGACAGCTGGCTTCCTGCATTCCCTCCAGACAGTCTCGTACAAAGGAAGCAAAGGTGTGTCTGATTGGTCATTTGCATGCAGATGGGCCATCCTCACAGGATGGGAGGGAGGAGCTGACACTTACACCTGAAAGGGCTGTGTCCTGTCCTCACACAAAGGATTGATTGCCCCCCGGTAGTGTGTCTGGAGCCAGGGCAAGAAGGGGGAACTTCTGTGCACTTCAACATTTTCTTTGAAGTTTCCCCCACTTCAAAGGCACAGCTGGGTACTGGACCTCTGGCACTACCAAATCAGTACACTTCTGGCCCTGTGACTACTCTGCCAGGATGAAGAAAGGCTGTGCTGCTGAAAGGACTGCCACTCTGCTGGACTACTGCTTTGCTGGACTCTGCATTGCCGTGCCCTTGCCTTGCTTAGCTGCCCTGTTGCCTGCTGTTCCCCTGCATGGGTGAGAAGGGCTGGACCTGCATCACTTGAACTCAGAGTGACTCCAAGGTCTTGCTGGCTTGCCTCCTGTTGTCTAAGTCTCAGGGACACAAAAGACTTAGAACCCTTCTGTTCCAACCCTTGGACTCATCTGCTTGTGAGCCTGTCCTGCCAAGTGGTGCCACCCAAGTCCAGGACCCTCAGAAGTGGACCTAGGGGTATACTCCAGTGGAACTGACGCATCCTCTGCTGCAAGAGCAGAATTGACACATTGTTGCTGTTGCGGGAACCAGACTGGCGCATCGCACTCAGAACCGCCACATTGCATCCGGAGCCACCGCCTCGGAACCAACGCATCGCTGTCACTGCATGGAGAAGATAGACGCATCGCCCATCCTGCCTGGATTAACCCGGAGATCACCTTCGGAACCGCCGCACTCGGAACCAGCGCGTTGCTCAAAGGAACCAACGCATTGCCGCAGTTGCATGGAGAAGTCCGGCACAACGCCCTAAATGCGTGGGGTTCATCGACACATCTTGTGTTGTGACAAGGATAAAGTTGCCTTTGCTCAGTGGGCCTTGTGTGGGTCCTGTAGCAGGCCTGCGCTCCATCGCGGGCAGCCTGAACTCTTCACTTTGTCCCTGTCCAGCATCACCAATTAACTCTTTGAGCACTATTTGCTCCTCAGCGCTATTTTTGCATTTAATCTTTACGAATTAAAATTCTGACTTCTACACATTGGATTTTTGTCGTTTTGGTCTTGTTTTCATCATAATCTATTTTTCTAAACTGGTGTGGAGTCTTTCTGTGGTGTTTTCACTGTGTTACTGTTTGAAGTGTTGCACAAATACTTTACACGTTGCCTCTTAAATTAAGCCTGACTGCTCTGTGCCAAGCTACCAGAGGGTGAGCAAAGGATAATTTAGGTTGTGTTGTGACTTACCCTACTAGGATCGTGGTTCCTGCTTGGACAGGGTGCATACCTCTGCCAACCAGAACCCAAATTTCTAACAAGCACCAACTACTGAAGTGAGCACGAGTACCTTAAGGTTATCTTGGGTGTGTTTCCTCTTAGACAAAAAAAAATACAAAGTAACACTCACTGCAGTTCCTAGGCACCTTGCAGTGATTCTAACTTCCACGCACTGATAGGTTCCAATAAAAGCTGAAAACAGGGGATACCAATCTGTGTTGCAAAGCATCCTCCCCCCTGAGTAGTAAGTAAAATAGCTTATTGTTTTAGTCAATAAAAACCATAACAGAATAAATATAACCATTCAGGAAAATACAAGATAAAGCAAGCACGCAACATATAAATTAAATGGATTTGTAAGATAAAAGAACAAATTCATTTGCAAGGCTATATTACTTTCATATGATCTCAGGTGCATTGCTATCATTAAGTGCCTACTACTCTTAATCTTATGTATGCTTCCCTATATTAATAGAATACCTACTACTCCCGTCTCCCCACGTGCCCCACACCAGGCACTCACTCCTGGGAGAACCAAAGTGTGTTCTTCCATGTTTGTGCAGGCTGCTTCTTAGTTTAAAGGGTGACAACGGTGGAAAATACCATATAAGGTGCTATGTGCAAATATTCATGAAGTGAGATTTAACTCAACATCTCTGGGCTTAAGGAAATCTGGCATAATGTGCCATTGAGTAAAGTGCTTTGTGCAAATTACCCTAAGGTAGATCATGTCCTGACATCTCATGCATTTAGGGTGAGTTTGACAGGATTCTATGTTGCATACATGTGGAGATAGGTGTAGAATGGTCATGGGAACTGTTGAGGGCAATATTAAGTCGGTGGGATAGTGGGGCTGCTGATCGTACTTGTCACGCTTCACTAGCAGCCACAGCGGTGGGTAGTTGTAATCACAATTGACCAGGGGCCTTCCCTCAGGCACCCTCAGAAAAGCAGAGCGCTGATGCTTCTTGGCGGGTGCGAATGCCTTGCGCTAAAAAGATTGACTTCGGCAGTCCTGGGTCGATCTAACTTAGAGCAGCAGCACGGGAGGTGCAACCATGATTCGTTTTTGTAATCAGAGTCTGCAGGCTCTGCCGCCACCCTTGCGGGCCCATGCTGGATTAAATTCTGTAACTGGTAAACATAATAGTCTCATATACAGAATCGTTCTGTGGGCTCTTACCTTTATTGTTTCTAGAAGTTATGGTTGCGGGGGAGTGGAGTTCTTTAATAAGGCTACACCCTGGACTCTCAAAGTTGTTTTTACCTGCCTGATTATAGCCCTTTTCCAGGCTGTGAAGGGAAGTTCCCCATTTTTAGGTCTCGCATAGCGTTGGAGCGCGCATGCGCTCCTCACTCTGCGAGGCGTCTTGTAATCGATAAGATTTCTGAAGTGGAGTTGAAGCCCCGCCCATCATTTTGATTGGCTGGCGTCATCATTTATGCTAAACGCTGGCTTGTGATTGAAAATGAGGCTTCTTTGTTACCGCCCTGTCTCCTTTTCGGACGGCCCATCCGGACTCGATCGTTTACTTGCAGCGTTACACTGTCTCCTACAAAAGTCTGTGAGAATTTTTTTTTTATATTCGCCCACAAAGCGCAATATTTCTTATTTCCCTAAAGCAGATGTCATTTCGCACCCCCCTCCATCCGCCGGCACGACGTCCGTGGATTTTTGCACCCCCCTTCCCCCGCCCGCACTCAGTTCTCCGTGCATTATTGCACCCCCCTCCCCCCGGGCCGGATGTCCGGGGGCTGGCGCCGTCCCGGTGATGGTGAGTACTGGTCTGACGTGAGCTCTGTCCCATCGCCTGTTCACTTTTGTAACACTATTTTTAATAGCCTGTTCTGAATACTGTTTCTGATATATTTACGAATGGCTCCCCCTAATTTCTTTGGTCGAAATGTTTAACGATTTAGTTGAATTTCTTATTTTGTTCTTTATGTTACAATGTATTTATGTAAAAATGGTTCAAGTTTTAAATAAACGGCTCCGAAAGATCCACTGTAGATTCTCGTGTCTGCATATTACCTAGAATCCTAGGTTGTTGGGGTGCCTCCGCTGATGTGCCTCGAACCCTGAAAGAGGTCCATCCTTCACTGGGGCTATATCCTGAACTGTGAGGGGGGGGTGCGGGGTGAGTCAGTCCCATAGCAGCAGGTTTGTTTAGTTTTTACGATGTCTGCGGAGGTTTTCCAAGTGTTATTCATGGCTCAGGGAGGATGAAGATCTAAGTGGGCTGTGACAGGGTCCGACGTGTGACCCTCAGGTCATACAGAACGTCTCAGCAGCGAGCGTTAAACTCACTGAGCTGACCGAGCATTCTCTTGAGAGTGTTAGCACGTGACTGGGCCTGCCACAGCTCTACGAGCTCTTCGGGGTTCTGTCGGGATATGTTGTGATATATGTGTACACCACCCGCCCCTGCTTCTTGCTGCCACACGTTGGGCTTGTAAAGTCAACGCCATCATCTGGGTGGTGAGGTCCTGTGCGGTGGCCGGAGGTTCAGATAAGGGAAGGGCGCGGCGCCTGCCCCCCACCCCGGTGCCCCCGGACCCCGCCTCTACTGTGCTGAGCCAGCCCTGCTAATTTAGTGTGTCCGTTACGTGTGTTTTTGGGAAGACTCGTGGCGGGGGTGGGGCTGAACGCCAAACGGTGAGCTACCGTACCTGTGACCAGTAACATACCTGCTAACAGCTCATGCAGCCTCGCCCTGCCCTGGGGGCACAATTCTGCTGCGAGGAAACGGGCCTGCAACAGCTGTGATCCTTAAGAGACAGCCCTGCTGTCCAAGACATCCGGAGGCAGGGTGGCGCTCAAGCACACCGTGTTATAGGCCCAGCTCACAGACAGCAGGGCTAACCCTCTGGTTCCAGACCCCCACCTGTCTGCGGCGATACAAGGCGGCCTTAAACATCCAGCAATCCCTAGGTTTACAGACCTCTTTCATCAGGAGGCAGGTGACAGCAGAGCTAGCGCTCAGTATAACCATCTCACCGCCCTGCACACAAAGACTCCCGGTCTTCCGGGGTGGTGTAGGGGTGACGGGAAGCCCACATGTGCTCCTCGAGGGGTGGCTCTTAGTACCTTCCTGAGAGGAAGGAGGACGCTAGTTGGTGGCACTGGCCTTACAATCGGGGGGAACGACTCATTTGAGAGTTTTTATATAGCGCTGTCAGATATGAAAAGTGAGAAAGCGCTATCCGACCAAGGGTGTAGCATAAGAACCTTCATACCTGCACGTAGAAGAGAAAAGATACAATAAATGCATCGGTGAGTGTGGCTCAGTAACCCCCATCCCCCCCGCACTGAGGACCACCCTGTCAAGTCACGGCGTTCACTCAACATCGTGTGCTTCTGGGCAAATTACTAAAACTCTCTGTGCCTAAGAGCTGCCAACTTTGAAACTGGGGAGCAAGGTTCGAGTCACGGCGTTGACTCAACATCGTGTGATTCTGGGCAAATCACTAAAACTCTCTGTGCCTAAAAAACATCTGATTGTGACTTGCGTTATAATCCTGGCTTCACCTTTTCAGCAATACTGTGTGATCTTGTTGAGATCGCATGAGGTCCCTGTGCCGCGATCTTCCAAAAGCTGAGCATTCGCATTACAAGCAAATAAGAAACGTGCACATTCTGCAATACACCTACATATTTGTGGAATGCTTAAGCATGGCAAACACTGAGTCATCGTATAGCAATTTCTCCCAAAACCCATGTGTTTTCATGCAACTTTTTCCGCAGTTAAGCTGATTAGTTTGTCTTTCTCCCCCACCGGGTTTATCTTTTCCTCTGTGAGCGACCCTTTTTACTCGCTGCAATTTGTCTGGAGAACGAATGGGAGGGGATGTAATGTATCGGCCAGAGCTGCCGACTTTGAAACTGGGGAGCAAGGTTCGAGTCACGGCGTTCACTCAACATCGTGTGCTTCTGGGCAAATCACTAAAACTCTCTGTGCCTAATAGCTGCCAACTTTCAAAATAAGGTTTGTTTATTTAAATTCTGTTCTGCTGTCGTGCATAAATACAATTTAAATCTCCTAAAAATGCCCCTCCCACTCTAGCCCCCCCCCTTGCGCATATTTAATTATAAAATCTGCAGCCCTTGATGAATAACATATTTGATCTTGGCCTGTCCGGTAGCAAAGCAGAGACGCTAAACTTGTATTTAGTCTTCTAAAAACTAAATATAGATCAGAGCAAATAAATCCTTTTTTTTACAACTACTTTTGTTCACTTAGATACACCCATGAGGCATCTTCAGGAGGTTTCATTAGTATCAGGGTCACCATCTGTTAAACATTTGCTTAAACAGATACTTCCCAAGGGACAGACACATGCCCTCCAGCAATTTGTTTACTCTCTGGTAGGCAAGTCTTTCAATGTAATCTATGTCACCATCTTTTGTTAGTCATAAATTAGCAGCTAAAAGCAAAGTGTTCTGTTCTTTAAACCACATGCTGTGACTTCTTAGATCTGTTTATCACATTGTAAACAACGTCCTACAGTCTACCTTTCCTAGGTAAACAGCAGTAGTACTTTTTACACAAATAATACCTGTCTTTTTTTTGTGCAAAGCAAGTTATTTAGTATTAAATCTGTTTTATTGGCAACATACAACAGAGAACAACTCGAGTCGCCCATAACCCGGAGGGTCAGCAAGTTAAGTTTCAGCTGTGCAAGTAAATCAATGAGAGTAGTAGGGCTAGCAGATATTAAACACAGCAAGCCGCCTACAACCCAACAGGGCCGGCCGCGTCTTAAGTAAGATGGTAACTGTTAGACAGTGCTGCGGGGGAACCCCCAAGGTAATAGAAAGGCAGGAGGTCACGGGGGCCATATGGCGGCCCATGGGGCAGTAGTCTCTGTGTGAAAGTCAAATGTCAACATGAAATGAAACCAAAATGGAGTGAAACAGTAAAGACAGCAAAACCAGACCCTCCCCCTCCCCCCACCCCGTCTCCTCAGTGAGCCACTCAAAAAAAAAAAAAAAAAAAAAAAGGGGGGGCAGATAGTAGTCCATGTACTTTGTATGCTACAGCAAAGCCACTGTGTCGGGAGACAGACAGAAGGGGGCCAGTGTCATACATACTTATGGGAGGATCGAGATATCGTCTGGGACCAGATTGAGAATGCGGAGGTATTGTGGGCAGGATAATTCTCGAAATTCTGTGGAGAGGATAGACAAGAAAGGGGCCCAGGTTTTGGCATAATCTGCAGTCTTCCCCGCAGCTGCCATGGAGAGTTTCTCCATCGCTAAGAGGTTCCATAGCTGATGTATCCAGTGTATGTGCTCCGGAGTACTGTCCGACTTCCATCGCGCTATTAGAACCCGGAGTGCCGCGTTCAGTGCAAGCGCCATTTGCCTCCCCTTAAGCGAGCGCAGAGAAAAGTTAGTGCATTAGGAAGGCCTAGAAGAGTGTACGCAGGGAGCCGGGGTATGGAGGTGTTAAAGGCCCTATCAATGTCGTCAAGAATCTGGTCCCAGTAGCGGGTTAGTTTAGGGCAGTGCCAGAGTAGGTGGAGAAGAGTCCCTGGACTACCACATCCCCTCCAACAGAGGCCGTCGCACTGAGGTTGCCATTTGGAGACCCTATCAGGAGTATAGTACCAATATGCCGCAATCTTAAAGGCCGTTTCAGTGTGACTTGAGGAGTAAGTAGTGTGGTGCGCCCGGTAAAAAACATCCTCCCATTCCTTGTCAGATAGCGTGCGGCCTAATTCTGTTTCCCAGCGGATCTGTCCAGCAGTGCGCGCCTTAGGAAGTGCCATGGTAAGGAAGGAATAAATTTCCGATATAAGGCGTTTGTCGTCTTTTTTGCGAAGGACCCACTTCTCAAACGGCAACATCGGGCGTTCGCAAGGGATCGTGTTTCAGGCCCAGATATCCAGTGTGTCATCTGGGAGTGCAAATATAAATCAGTCGCAGGCAGAGTATAGTCCGAACAAAGTTCCCCAAAAGGGACAAGGCCCCGAAGGTCAAATAGATGGCCTAGGCGTTTACAACCTCCTTCGATCCAGCGTGCAGCCGCCCCATTATTCATACCCGGCTGAAAGGCGGGGTTCATGAAAAGCGGGGTCATGGGAGAGGGAAAGGTGGTCAGATTGGCTCTCCGGGAGACCCTATCCCAAGCAAGCATTGTGGGACGCGTGACAGGAGAGGAGTATAGGCCCCAGGCCCGAGCCGGTCGCGGCATCCAGGCATCTCGCCAAATGTGATGGCCCGCTACAATCTGGTCCATGAACACCCAGTGTTTCTCAGTCATAGGGCGATTCCACTCCACTAAGTAACGCAGATGGGAAGCGTGGAAATATCGGGTGATATCAGGAAAGGCTAGGCCTCCAGATGTCTTAGGTCGTTGAAGCTGTGTTTTCCGTAATCGAGACGCCGTCTTGCCCTGGACGAACCCTTCAATTGCTGATTGAATCTGCCGCAGGGCGTGTGGTGGGGGTTCTAGTGGTAGGGTTTGGAATAAATAAAGTGTACGTGGTAGTACATTCATCTTAACCGCGGACAATCTCCCAAACCACGTCAGGGGGAGGCGGCGCCACAGTTGCATATCTGCCCGGATCCGTTTTAGCAAGGTCGAGTAGTTTATCTCTGCAGTTTGCACAAGACTTTTGTGGAGGACCAGTCCTAGATAGGTAATGCCGTCTGCCACCCAGTCAAAGGCAAACCGGTTTCGGAGAGTCTCTACCGTCTGATGCGTAGCAGTGAGGTTGAGCACCTGTGACTTTTGCATGTTGATTTTGAAGCCTGAAAACTGGCCGAATACTTGGAGGTCGTCCACAATAGCTGGCAGAGAGGAGAGAGGTTGCGCTACTGAAAAAATAAGATCGTCCGCATATAAACTAATAAGGTGCCGCTCTGAACCAAAGGGGATACCATGTGCAAGAGTGTTGTCTCGGGGTCGCTGGGCCAATGGTTCCATATATAGGGCGAAGAGCAGGGGAGAGAGGGGACAGCCCTGCCGGGTTCCCCGCCCTATTTCAAAATAATCAGAGAGGACGCCATTGACCCGAACGGCCGCCTGGGGTGAGCTGTAAATGCTCGCAATCCAACGTCGGAATTGCGGCCCCAGACCAAAGCGTTCAAGAACCGCAAAGAGGTACGGCCAGTGTACACGGTCAAATGCCTTCTCCGCGTCGATCGCCAGGAGAAGGGCTTCCTCCTTTGACCGGTGCACCTTGTCAACGAGGTGACAGATGCGTTTGGTATTGTCCCCACATTGCCTGCCCGGAATGAAGCCGGACTGATCTGGGTCTACGAGACCCGGCATATGGGGATTTAGTCTGTGTGCAAGTATACTGGAGAATAACTTGGCGTCTATATTCAGTAAAGAGATCGGCCGGTAGGAACAGCAAAGTTCCGGATCCTTACCCGGTTTGGGGATAACCGATATAGAGGCCTGCTGCATAGAGGGGGTGAGGGATCCAGTGTCGGCAAATAAATTAAATAAACGGGTGAGCAAGGGGCAAGTTCCGCGCAATAAGTTTTATAAAAAGGGCACTGAAGCCATCGGGCCCTGGAGCCTTCTGTAACTTCAGTCGTGCAATCGCAGATACAACTTCTTCAGTGCGGATAGGTACCTCCATGGCGTCCGCCTCGCTTGCAGGCAAGGGTGTCACCGCTGCCTTTCCGAGATAAACTGAGGGGTCCGGGCGTAGGGAGAGATCCGCCGCGTAAAGTGAGCTATAAAAAGAGCGGAAGGCCGACAGTATGTGAGCGTCACCAGAGAGGGATTGACCAGATTCATCACGGAGTGTTGAGACCGAGTGCGCCTCCTGCTGGCTGCGTAGGCAGTGCGCCAACATACGGCCCCCTTTGTTGGAGCCCACAAAGTACTTGTGTTTCAAACGCGCTACGGCATGTTCAGCGCGGTCGAGGTCAAGGCGGCGAAGTTGAAGGCGTTCTTTCTCTAGTTGTCGCCATACGCGTGGGGCGCCCGTACGCTTATGTATGGCCTCCAATTCTCTAACTGTAGCCTCTAGATCCGCGCGCTTCGCTTGCCTAGTCTTGTTGTCATAGGCGGCTTTAGCTATGAAAGCACCGCGTGCAACTAAATTAAGCGCCTCCCATACCGAGGAAAGTGGTGTGTCCCCCCCATCGTTCACCGCTATATAATCAGTAATGCAACGCCTAATATCCGTTACTACATCTGGGGACCTAAGTAAGGAGTCTCGCAGGCGCCATCGCAAAGCGGAAGTAGAGCGCTCGGAGGGGAAACGTAAGGACAGGGTAATGTGTGCGTGATCAGAGAGGGCCCTCGCTTCAATAGTTGACTCCGTGACCAAGGTCCAAGCCGCTGAGGTGACTAGAAAGTGGTCAAGGCGGGCGTACGTCTTGTGTGCGGCCGAATAATATGAATAGTCCCTGTCGTTCAGGTGCAGACAGCGCCAGGCATCCCTAATCCCGGCATCGCGCAGCCAGTCCCCACCTGATGCTGAGAGGGCGCCCGCGCCCCCTGTACGAGAACCGGAACGGTCCAGTTCCCCATTCATCACTAGATTGAGGTCGCCACCCACCACTACCACAGGGTCAGGAGAATGCAACACCTCGGCGCAGGCCTCAATTAGGAACTTCTCTTGGCGTACATTAGGGGAATAGATGGAAGCGATCGTGCAGGAGGAGGAGCCTAGCTGGAGGCGCAGGGCTAACAGGCGTCCCTTAGTCTCCGCGATGGGCCCGATTACTGAACCCTTAAAGTGTTTGGCCACCAGAATGGCTACCCCTCCCCGTTTGCTATTCATTGAGGACCAATACTGGTGAGGAAAGTGTTTGTGCCGCATGCGGTGGGTGTCTGCTAGGAGGAGATGGGTTTCTTGGATGAGGCACAGATCCCCCCCTGAGTTTTCCAGTAGTGATAACACAGCTCTCCGTTTGACCGGATTGTTGAGGCCCCGAGCATTAAGTCTGATTATTTTAAGGTCCAGATGGGGAGGGAGGAGTTTGTGGAGCTTTTAGAAAGGGCGCGGAACACCAAGATAAGGACAGGATAGAAAGGACATGGTGGCGGAGAGTGGCGAGGTGTGCGCGCCTATTGTAGACTTGTCTGGCAAAGGGACTCACTGAGGAGAATACCCACCCGGCCCTAAAAAAGACAAAACAATCCCCAACACAAAACAACATGAGCAAGAAAGGCATCATCAGACCGATCTTATACCGGTCAGCCGCTATATCAAAAAGGAAAAAATCCGCAACAGTGCGGGAATGACACAAGTCCGTCATGGAAACAAAGTTCAGGGGGGAGATGACAGATCAGTATGTATCAGTGTGGGGTTTTTAGTATTGACAGGAATAATGGCGCTCAAGCTAATTCGCGCTGAGTTTATGTTATACTAGGAGTGTGAACGGTGCAAACCAGGTCAGGGGATATGCCCTAAAACCCCCGTGATGGTATGGATAGAAATCCACACAAATGAAGTAGGTACAGTCCCGGGCACACGTAACGAGGATATAATATCAGGAGAAATGTCTCATACTGCAGAAATGTAGAGGGTCTACACCAGAATGATAGTCATAGGTGTTTAATATAGTAACAGAGCATAAGCAACCAGCCAAAACAAAAGCAACCAGCCGACACGTGTTTCGTCACAAAGGGTAGTAACCCGTGACTCTTCAGGGCTGAAAGGCGGTGCCAACAAGGTGGATTCAAGTGACCGTTCAAGAATCCAAAACGGCAATGAAGAGCAGTGCGAACCACGGTAGGTGGACTACTGCCAAATGTAAGGAAAGGAAGACGGATATCGCCGGGCGGCGGATAAGCCAATGAGGACTATTGACCTTCAGAAAAGTCAATGCAGTCTGTGGCGACGAGATTAACCAAGTGCTAGGTAGCACAGGGGGGAATATAGAATTAGGCGTGCCAGGTCAATAGTCCAGGACGACAACGGCGGATGCGCCGGAGTACAGGAAACTGGGAGAAGTGTTGTTCAGGAAGGAAAATGGTTCCGGAAGATGGCGAAACACGTGTCGGCTGGTTGCTTTTGTTTTGGCTGGTT
Organism: Calotriton arnoldi; assembly: GCA_963921515.1. Classification (NCBI taxonomy): domain Eukaryota; kingdom Metazoa; phylum Chordata; class Amphibia; order Caudata; family Salamandridae; genus Calotriton; species Calotriton arnoldi. Next base: position 552,530 of record CAWUFW010002282.1, on the reverse strand, counting down.
GCTTATGCTCTGTTACTATATTAAACACCTATGACTATCATTCTGGTGTAGACCCTCTACATTTCTGCAGTATGAGACATTTCTCCTGATATTATATCCTCGTTACGTGTGCCCGGGACTGTACCTACCAGATGACAGATCAGGTCCACAGAAGGGCAGGGTTGTCGGCCCTCCGGCCCGCTCGAGTAATGAATTCCATGTCTCCGCTAGAAGAGAGGATCAGGCTGGGGATGAGTTGGCTGGACTGCCGGCCAGGGATGCCAGGACATTTTCCCTTTCCTTTGCTCGAGCTGCTGCGTCCGGGCCAAGGGACGGCGAGGAGGGTTTGCCCACGGTGTGCCAGCGGTCCGGCCTGGCGCTGCGGGGCGTGAACGCCTTCTGCGGGCGCGCCAGGACCGGCGGTGAGAGACCCAAGAGGGCGGAGGCTTCGTGCAGTGATCTCAGTTGGTGTAGTTTCCCTTCATACTTAAAGATGATGCGGAAGGGGTGTCCCCACGCATAGGGGATCCCTTTCTCCCGCAGGTGCTGAGTGATGGGCCGGAATTCCCGCCGTTTGAACAGTGTGACCGCAGAGAGGTCTTGATAAAGCGTCAGCGTGAGTCCACGGAATGGTATAGGGTGTGAGTCTCTAGCTTTGCGCAGTATAAGTTCTTTCAGTTGAAAGTTGTGAACGCACGCTAGGATGTCCGGTGGGGGCGCAGTATTCCGGCGGGGCAAGCCTACCCGGTGTACTCTATCTATTTGGATCTCTGTTGTGTGATCCGGGCCTAGAATATGTCGAAACAGTGCCTGTACAAATCCCCCTATATCATCCTCCTCCGCTCCCTGTTTCACTCCTCGAATACGCACGTTGTTGCGGCGGGAGCGGTTTTCTAGGTCCTCCGCCTGCCCCTGTAGCTCGACGTGTTGTTCCTTGAGCAGGAGAACTTCCTGCTGTAACATCTCGAGTTCCTCGTCGCGCCCATTCTCGCGCTCCTCCATCGTCGCTACCCGGTCACCGATCTCTGAGACATCGCGTCGGACCTCACGAAGATCCACCGTCAGCTGGTCTTTGAGTTCCTGGAGATCCTCCTTAAGTGCAGAGAAGAGCGAGGTCATGAAGGCCTTCGTGGCCGGGCCATCAGCTCCGTCCTTTGCTCCTGCTGCCATCTCCGAGCTCAGACTCGCCGTTTTGGATTGTAGCATGTCCTTCACTGAGCGATCCTTCCTAGGGCGCCCCGACGCCATGGGGGCCCAATTCCCGGTAGAGCCTGTGTAGTGGGGTACCGCTCCGTGTAACACCTATGTGTATAGATGCTGAGCGTAGGTACCAGGTACAGGGAGAGCAGATGGGCTAACAGTGGAGCACGCTCAGTCCAGCCGCTGCTTCCATGAGAAAGATCAGTGCTCCGGCGCAGGAGGCACGCGATTAACTGCACAGAGGAAGGCCAACTCCTCAGTCATCCATTGAGAGGGGTCGTGAGAGAGCGCAGGCTGAAAGAGGGGGGTGAGCTCCACCACCTGCCCGAGTCATGAGCGCCTGCATCTAGCACAGCACCCCCTCCCTGCGCCCCAGACAGCGAGCAGCGGTAGTGGAGTGATGAGGCTCCCCCGCAGATGTTGCAGTGAGATCGCCACAGGGGATCAGGCCAAAGGAGAGGGCCGCCCCCAATGAGCGACTCACGTAGCGGGGGTCAGAGCTCAGAAGAGGGAAGCGTGATGGGCAGTCGCAGCAGGCAGTGGGCCCAGGGGCAGGTCCCAGTTCAGGTGAGACCCCGTGGAAGCACCAGGCCGCGGGCGCCGACACGCGCCCCGAACAGGCGGCTCCGGACGCAGCGAGGGGTAGCAGGGGAGGCGCAGTACCAGTCTCGTTCTCGCACCGCCGGCACCCCCGCCCGTCCCACAGGGGCCCGGCGTGGCCGTCAGGGGGAGCCGCCCGGGCTCACCGCACCAAAGCGCTCCGGGTTGCGGGCCCGCGTGAACAGAAGCTCCACCCCGGCGGGGGGGGGGGGAGACACAGAGCGCCGGCAGGTACCTGTAGCCCCCAGGGGGCGAAGAGTGTTGCCTCGAGGTTGCGGGTAGGCCCCAGCGGCCCGGAGGAGGCGCAGCGTCGACTCACTGGCAATCAGGCCTCAGTGCCGTGCTCCGTGGCCGACAATGTCCGATGGGGCACAGCGGGAAAGCGAAGCTGCCGTCAGGGGAGCTCAGGATTGTCCCGGCCCAATTCCCTGGGTCACCCCAGAGCGCGGGCTTCACCCCGGCGGGGGGGGACGAACCACAAAGCACCAGCAGGTATTCGGATCCTCCGTAAATGCCCTCCAAAGGCTGCCGGCAGGCCCCGACCGCGGGGCGCCCCTCGATAAGCTGCTGCCGTTAGGCCTCGACGCTCCGTGCTCGCCTCCACGCAGCTTAGCCCCGCAAGCCCGCAGCGGCCTCCCGGAATCTCCCCAGGGCACCGCAGGGTATCAGGCGGACAGCGCCAGCGTCCTCCGCCAGGTAGAGCGAAGGATGGAGTGCGGTTTAGAGGCAATAGAATTCGGCGGGCCGGAGCGACCGTGAAGCACGTCTTACACGGTCGCCAACTTGGACACGCCCCCCCCCCAAAAAAAAGCAAGTTATTTAAACAACTCCATGTAACTATTTAAAAATTTGTGTTCTACAGGAATGTGCGTATATGTTAATGTATAATCTGCAGCCCTCTGATTATTAGTAATAAGATTTATTTTAGCTTGCCCGATAGCAGAGCAGAGGTGCTATGCAGAGGGAGAGGTAGGGTCATAAAAAAACTAAAGGTTTTTGTCCCACGCACGGACATCTAGCTTCCACCCACTAGCTTGTTCTCATTGATACTTACCACGATCCATCAACTAGGGCAAAAAAAAAAGAGGGGGTCCCAAAGCACGTTTTCCCCATATTAATACTATTTAATTCATTATTATACAAAACAGTACACATACACTTTAGCGGACGCACCTATTTAATTATTTAAATACCAGCACAGGCCACTTTCACTTTTGCAGCCGCGCAAACTTAATTGTTTAATTACCAGTACAGCTCGCTTTCACTTTAGCAGCTGCACTACACAGCTTTTAAATTTACTTTTTTTTTTTTTTAACTTTGGGGAAAAGCTCCATACCCGCTTTCACATTAATGTTGGCCGCGACCCTTTGTTTAAACGCTGCTCATGCAATATAGCAATGCAATAGGTCTCGCATTTGCAAAATGTAAGCTATTGGCATTATAAATAACAATGCCTTTTATTTATGTTTTAAAAATCAACACATAAATAAAAGGAAATGTCATTTACAATGCCAATAGCTCAAACTATCGTAAATGCGAGACCTATTGCATTGCAAATGCTTGTTAGCGCGGATTGTTCAATTTGAAGGGACATACTTGCATCGTGCAGCTACTGGTGCCAGGGGTTGCCCTGGGTCTCAAAGATGACTTTCAAATGGGCTTTTAGCGAGTTGGTGGGCGCCTTCAGGACCCTGATATTGTATTTCAGTGTGTCTGATTTGCAAGTTAATACTTGTTTTCCTACACCAAATTCCAGCCTGAGTCTTGACCGACAGGTGTAGCGTGTTTGCTGGAATATTTTCCTGAGCCCTATGCAATGAATAAAATCCAAGGCTGAAGCGCTGGACCCAGGGAAGGCCTAGTGACCATACTGCAGAGCTGGAAGTTGTGTTCACGAACCTGAGTATAGGTTTCGCTGAAGTACTACTTAGTGTCCTATTTAGTTGTTTGATGCCATCGATGATTGCTGCGCCTTTCTTCTTCAGGGAGTTGAGATGGACGTTGTGTTTAAAAGGTTCTGAGACCATACTCCCAGATATTTGTACTTCCTCGCTGTGCTGATAATCTTATTCCCTATATGCCAGGTGAGCGTGTTCTTAGTTCTCCCAAAGATGACAACCTTAGTTTTGTCCTGATTTACCCTGAGATGGTTTCTTTCGTTGTAGACGTTTATATTGTTCAATACCCTCTGGATGCCTACTTTAGTGTGGTCCAATATTATGATATCATCAGCGTATTGGATGATGTGAAGTTTGATTGGCCCCAGCTTAGGAGGGACGAGACGTCCACCTTCCATAGCTATTCCCAAATCCGCTGTGTATAAATTGAACAAGAGAGTGGCAAGAACGCAGCCTTACTTTAGGCCCTGGTAAGTCTGAATTTTGGGGGTGACAGTGTTGGGACCAGTTTTTATCGTGTATAGGGAGATTATTGCTCTTAATAGCTTTGAGGGTATGCTCCACGCTTCTAACTGCCTATACACAGTAGGCCTGTCAACTCTGTTGAACGCTGCACTGCAATTCATAAAGCAGCAAAAGCGGGGTGGCTGATTTATCTGTGCAGCTCGGTGGCTTAAATATGCAAGTGCTGTAATGTTAGCGACTGTAGACACTGTGGCCCGAAAACCTGTCTGGTAGAAAGGCAGGACTTTGTATTTACTAGCCCAAGATTCCAGATGTTTCAATAGAACTCGAGCAAAGGCTTTTGCCTCTAAAGCCAGGAGTGCGATGAGGCGATAGTTTGTTGGATTTGTCCTATTCCCTTTTTTAAATATGGGGCACAGAGTAGAACCCTTCCATGAGTCTAGGACTTGGCCTGCTAGGTATGCATGGTTGAAGAGCAGAGTTAACAGCCTTGCCCATGCGTCCGGGTCACGTTTAAATATGCTGGTTGGAAGGCCGTTGGGACCAGGCGTACTATTTTTTTTTTTAATTAGCTCTATTGTTCTGCGGACCGTAACAGCAGGACAGCTGATGGGGAGAAGCTCTGATTTGAGTCTTTAACCCCCATTTGGATGCTTGGGCGGGGGATGTAGACTGGTCTGTGTATAGTTCCTCCACATATCTTATCTAGGCTCCTTCTACAACAGCTTTGTCCCTTTTGTTATATTTTAATTTGTTGATGTAGTCCCAGAAGCGAGCCTGGTTTTGAGGTCTCGCCTAGATAGTGCATGCGCTGTCTCGAAGAGACATGTAGTATCTATATATGGGTTTAAAAAAACGCCCACTTTTTCAATTGGCTCCTGCTACTGTCCTTTGAAAATGGTGGCATTTGATTGGTGAATAGGGTTAGTATTCCTCCTTAGTACCGCCTTTTCTCCTGTTGTAACCTCCCCCGAGGGCTGGCCCTCTTACGTGTGTTATTACTCAGGAAGTTTTAATTACAGCCTCTGAGCACTATTTTCTCAAATGACTTTCTGCTGCCTGCTGTTGCAGACAGGACACACTCTCCCACAACCCCTTGCAGCCTGTTTATGTGTTTGTTTGTGAGTTGAGGCAGATGGTCTATCTGGTTCTTATCTTGTCCATTCTTTCGGATGTGTCTGTGTTGGTTTCCCCTGTTTTACGCGAAAACGCCCACTTTCCCCATGCTTTTATTCCCGAGGGGACCTGAAGTCTAATTACAAGAAACATTTTACACACGACTTTCACTTCTGAAAATGATGGCTATCGCTTCTCCCTTTCTATTTTGCAAGAGGAGCCTTCCATCCCTGCAGCCTGGACACTTCAGAATAGCATCGCTTTCTGTTATATCAGCAGAATTCAAAGGAGCTGTTGAGCCCAAATCCTTATGTTTGTTATCAAACCCTTTGTGGGAATGCTTTCTGTTCATTCTATCAGGTAATTTTGTGTTTTGCAGCACAAGGGGCTAAAGCGATTCTTGATTGAACCGAGGTATTAACACAACCAGGGAAGCCTCTGCATGACCCCGAAAGAGGGCATTGATTGTTGTCATGCAGATTAGCATTTTTAGGTATATTCCGAGTTGTAATTGCTCTGTCACCCACAACAGCTGATTTACCGGAGTGAGTGACATTTCCAGTTTTCATGCTCCGGGGACGTTGCAAGGGCTGGAGCAGGGCTTTGCTTTTATTGGTGCATGTGTTCTAAGACTCTACAGGTCTTTGTTTTGTATAAAGCAGCATTCGCTGAATCAGAGCGCTTTATCAAAAAAATAAAAATGCAGAAATCCAAACACTTTCCAATTTATAGAGGAGTGGATTGACCCCCTGTCAAAGCTTTACTTTTAGTTTGTGATTTCTTCATGCCATTGGTAATTTGGTTTGGTTCTTCAGACCAATTTAACAGCAAATATTGGTAAAGCCAATAAATCTCACCTTTAAATAATATTACCCAACCTTTAGGCAGAAATGCCAAAATACTATAGCATTTAGAAAACTACTGCACACTACATACGAATAGGTAATAGTCGCAAAGCCATCCCTTTTGTCTGTGATTTCTGCATGCTGCTAATGACATAATGACAATACAACAAATTCAACTCCACAAATTTCCACTCCGCTACATGCCACATAATTCCACTTCACATAAAACCACTCCATGAAACATAATTCCTTTAAACTCCACGCAACACAATTCAACTCCACATAATGCCACTCCATAACACACAATTCCACTACACATCACATACATCCAAACCACACCACAGAGTTCCATATCATGCCTCATAAATTCAACATCACGCCACATATTTCAACCCAATACATGACACTCCACAACACACAATACCACTACACAGAATTCTACTACACTTCCCTGCGCACCATGCCACATAATTCCACTACACACAATTACACTCAATGCTACACAATTCCATGACAAACAATTCCACTCCAATCTACTTGATTTCACACCACATAACTGCAATTCACACAGTATAATTTAACATCATGCCACATAATTCAACTCCACTACATTCCACTCCACACCAAACAATGCCACTCCACGTTAATCCATGCCATGCAACACTTCACATAATTCCACTCCACACCATGCCACATATTAACACTACCCATATTTTTCCTTCTAGCCTCCTTGCAGCCTCGAACCTACACAGTCTAAAAGAGCTCTTGAAAGCACAGTGCTGAAAGCTCACAGGAGAGGCGATTCAATCACAGCCCACGCATATTGCTGGTTAGGAAGGGGCATCTTAACCCGCTCAGCCTCCCCTTTATTTCTACATTTTCTTCAGTACACGGATCTTTTTGTTTCTCCTTATTATGCTGTTATTCAGAACAATTCATCCATGTGCTATGTTTGATTAAATGTCACTTGGAATTCCCTGCCACGCATTGTAGATGCACGGTCCCACTTTTTAAATATACTTCTCAAAGATTGGTGCCCGCTAGCGTGGAATGGTAAATTAAACAAATAAAAATGTCTGGTGCAGCATGGCATATACATGTGAATACATGCTGACACAGGCATGCTTATCATTAAGCTATGACACGTATTGTTTGCTTTTGATGATGTGGGACATAATCAGGAACAAGCATTGGCATAGCCAATAGGTCTCACCTTTGGGACCTAATAAGTATGTAGCCAGAGCTTTTGGCTTTGCCAATGTCTTTAAGCTATGTTGTAGAGCATTGTGGCTGCTGTGTAGCATGTTGAAAAGTTATAATAAAAAAGTGTTATAAGCATTTTTGTTACATTATATATATAACCAGGAAGACCTTATGTACAACTGAACAACCGTATTACAAAAAGAATTAACATAAAAATGTCTTCTAGTTGGGTCTTGCCTAGGCATCGTTTGCTCTGTCTCTACGAGACATGATGTATTCAGGTATGGACTTTAAGCTCCGCCTTTTTCCACCCATCTTTTCAATTGGCTCCTCTTACTATCTTTTGTAAATGGTGGCTTTTGATTCGTGAATAGGCTTAGTAGTCCCTCCTTAGTACCTCCTTTTCTCCTGTTGTAACCTCCCAGGAGGACAGCCCCTGTAACATGAGTTGTTACTCGGTATGTTTTATTTACAGTCTATCAGCACTATTTTCTTAAATGACTTTCTCCTATTGCACGCACAACATGCTCTCCTGCAACCGCTGGTGCTTTTTTAAGCAGCGCGGCACGCTGTGCTTTATCTTATGTTTTTGCTTCAACAATGGCTGCCATGTCATTAACGATGCACAATCCCCAATATATTTTTTTTAAAGCAGCACGGCACGCCGGGCTTTAACTTATGTTTTATTTAAGCCGCGCTTTGTTATGTATTTTTACATCTCCCCCCATCCCCGTCCTGCCCCTCTACACTAACCTAAATATGCACGGGCGCCAGGCTTCAAGTCTTAGCCCGGCGCCCTCTTTTATTATATTATTTTTTTATTAGCATGGTGCCTGCTTCACGGGCCGCCATGTGCAAAACTTTACGTGCACGGGTGCCACGCTTTAGGTTTCAGCACAACGCCTGCTTTCATATTTACAACACGGGCGCTGTTGTTAACAGTCCTTTTGCTGGCCGACCACCCCCACCCCTTCCTCCGCTACTTTCTAATTGCCAGGAAGAAAATGAAGTTGAGGAGATAGGTGCCTTTCGAGTTTGTTATGGGCATCCCTATTTTTGGTACATCGGAAAGGATACAATGCTTATGATTGATCCTGCGAACCTGCTCAGAATACTCCTACTTTCATGCCATTTTTTGATCTGCTAACCATCTGCCCTTTCACAACAAATGCAAAAACAACAATTGATGGACAGAATGCAGAACAATGTCGTACATTCACCCCAGTACAGAGATCTGGGCCTAAATCCATCGTTTTTTTGCTCACCATGTCATTCCAGTTTGGACCCAGCCATATGCAAATCAGTCTTGACCCTGCGCCCAATGGGAACAGTCCAGCCTGAACTGCCAGGCCAGGTCCTCCCTGGACTGGAAACAAGCATCCTAGGACCGGTTTCGGGCTTTCAGCCCTCATCAGCCAGGATAGCTTGACTCCAGTGGCATGGAGAGCATGGGACCCACGTCTGGGCATACCCGTCCCACTCGTGGTGACAAATGCAAAAACAACAATTGATGGACAGAATGCAGAACAATGTCGTACATTCACCCCAGTACAGAGATCTGGGCCTAAATCCATCGTTTTTGCTCACCATGCCATTCCAGTTTGGACCCAGCCATATGCAAATCAGTCTTGACCCTGCGCCCAATGGGAACAGTCCAGCCCGAACTGCCAGGCCAGGTCCTCCCTGGACTGGAAACAAGCATCCTAGGACCGGTTTCGGGCTTTCAGCCCTCATCAGCCAGGATAGCTTGACTCCAGTGGCATGGAGAGCATGGGACCCACGTCTGGACATACCCGTCCCACTCGGGGTGACAAATGCAAAAACAACAATTGATGGACAGAATGCAGAACAATGTCGTACATTCACCCCAGTACAGAGATCTGGGCCTAAATCCATCGTTTTTTTGCTCACCATGCCATTCCAGTTTGGACCCAGCCATATGCAAATCAGTCTTGACCCTGCGCCCAATGGGAACAGTTCAGCCCGAACTGCCAGGCCAGGTCCTCCCTGGACTGGAAACAAGCATCCTAGGACCGGTTTCGGGCTTTCAGCCCTCATCAGCCAGGATAGCTTGACTCCAGTGGCATGGAGAGCATGGGACCCACGTCTGGACATACCCGTCCCACTCGGGGTGACAAATGCAAAAACAACAATTGATGGACAGAATGCAGAACAATGTCGTACATTCACCCCAGTACAGAGATCTGGGCCTAAATCCATCGTTTTTTTGCTCACCATGCCATTCCAGTTTGGACCCAGCCATATGCAAATCAGTCTTGACCCTGCGCCCAATGGGAACAGTTCAGCCCGAACTGCCAGGCCAGGTCCTCCCTGGACTGGAAACAAGCATCCTAGGACCGGTTTCGGGCTTTCAGCCCTCATCAGCCAGGATAGCTTGACTCCAGTGGCATGGAGAGCATGGGACCCACGTCTGGGCATACCCGTCCCACTCGGGGTGACAAATGCAAAAACAACAATTGATGGACAGAATGCAGAACAATGTCGTACATTCACCCCAGTACAGAGATCTGGGCCTAAATCCATCATTTCTTTGCTCACCATGCCATTCCAGTTTGGACCCAGCCATATGCAAATCAGTCTTGACCCTGCGCCCAATGGGAACAGTCCAGCCCGAACTGCCAGGCCAGGTCCTCCCTGGACTGGAAACAAGCATCCTAGGACCGGTTTCGGGCTGGGCAGTTCAGGCTGGACTGTTCCCATGAGGCACAGGGTCAGACTGATTTGCATATGGCCATGTCTGAACTGGGGAGGTGGAGTGAGCTAAAGAATGATGATGGATTAAACCCAGATCAGTTGACTGGGGGTGAGTGATTTGCTCAAGCGCTCCGTCCATCATCCCCTTTGGTATCGCTTTGTTCGCCCTAAGTTGGCAGGGTTATGCCCAGACGTGGGTCCCATGCTCTCCATGCCAACCAGTTGGTGCTCAAATGAGGGTGAGGGCTGGTGTTTAAGCGAGTGATCCTGATCCAGCGGGTTACTAGCAACAAGTATTCATACACCAAATACTCACTTGGGCCCATACATTCATCCTACGCTAGCAATTTCCGCTGGTGGGTCAGTTGTACTCTTTATCAAATCCCTGCTACCAATTACCTTTCTGATTGAAGAGTAATGACTTACCAATGGACCATTTGCTAATTGGGAAGTTTAAAATGAGTGACATTCATTACAATTCATAATCCTGAAATAATCACTGAGTCAGGAAGTTTTAAAATGTTTATCTAAAGATTTAGCAGAGTAAAATACAGAACCACATGATACTTAATCGTATATCAAGGATAAAGCATAATAATCAATTATCGATCAATGACGGTCCCTCAGAAAGGAGAAGATAGAGACAGCAGCGCAACTAAGGGTTGCATTTATATTTACCTAAAGGTGCGAGAACCAAACCCCTTGGCCAAGGAGTTTGAAAAGATGAGACCCAGGAAGGATGAAGAGCAAAGACCTCCTCCAGGTTCAGGACAGGACCGGTGACCTCTCTATCAACGACGCCTGCGTCGTTCCCCTCTCTGATACTTCACTTCTCCTTGCTTCTCTCAGGTCGTCTTCTAAGGTTCCGCCGCCCCCACCTCAGAACCTCTCTGGACAGCGGTTCAGTCTGCAATCGATCAGCTTGTCATGGATCTCGAGCCTCGAACTCTGTGCTAGCATCTCTCTAACTAATTAGCTAATTCTATATCTATTATACCCTTCTATGCCCATGTACCTCCCCTTAATGTTGCAGAATTATGGGCCCAATACTTCTGATTGGACGGGGACAGGGGGTTGATCCTCACACCATGTCGATTTAGTTCAATTTCTTTAAGCCCATTGTCTTTAAAATACCGCCCATCACAATTAATACATTTGCTTTATTTCCCACCCGTTTCTCATTGATTCAGCAACAATTTTTATATACAATTGTATCGAGTGAAGGTACATCGCGGGTGAACTTGTGAACCAGGCTTCTCGAACTTGGAGGGCTTCCAAGTTGACTTCATCGTATTATCTGGTCAGCCTTTCAGGGCGCATGTGCAGAACCAATGTCTCTCGAGGTGCAGTTCAACCAACCCAGGCCCATTTATGAACTAATAAAAGTCAAAGAAGGAAATATTAAAATCACAATATAAATGGTTTCACTGTATACCCACTTTGTCTACTCTATTCCCAATTATTTATAAATCTATCCCGCATTAATAGCGTTAGAATACCACAGTTTAATTGCAACATATGAGCAAGCTGTAGCGCGGGAAAATATTAAGCAGCCATTTTAATACACACTGCGCAGAAGCAAGGATTTCCCTCCAAGCAAAGAAAAGACGTCACACCACGTGATATGGTTGACACATGCGCAATAAGTTTCCCGCGCTTTAGCGGCCATTTTAGATTAGACAAGCGTTATTTGTTAGTTTAAACACATAAGCAAGCTTCACTCCTATAGTGTTCATGTATGTATTTGTTAGTAGAGACATTACAAAATTTTATAAATTAATACTATGAGAGGTTTGCTTACGAGCAAGTCTCATTCTGAGTTCTTGCTCCATCAATCCCCTCTCTGATGGCGTTTCTGAGCCATCAAAATACTACCACAACCAGATGCCAACTTTTAGCATAAAACTGTCTCAGCTTCATTTTTACACTTTCTATTTTTATCGTCTCCTTTCAGTTTCTTGTATAATTCACTTTTCAGATCTTCTAGTTCAATTTCATCAAACTTTCTTTTCTTTCCTTTTCCTGTCACTCTATACGTCTCATTCTTTCTACAACATTTGCACCATATTATTATTGACATTACTATTATTGCTATCCCTGCTAAGGGTCCTAATATTTGACCTATAAGTCCTTTCCCTACAGTAGCAAACCAGGTACCAATTGACGTAATGCTATTTGTCAATCTTTCCCATACACTATCAGCTTCCAGTGGTTTTAGTTCCTTCTCAAGTTTGGTTATATTCTGTATATAGGTTCCAATTTCTGCACTTTTATCAGGTATGTAAGTGCAACAGTGCTTTGTCTTCAATAATTTATGGACTCCGCCCTCTTTTGCTAATATTATATCAAGAGCAAGTCTATTTTGCATAACCATAGATCTAATCGCAACCATCTCCGCATTAATCATTAGAAATCCTCCAGCAGTGTCCGTTGATAAACGATCAACCACTGTAGATAATTTACATATTTTCCTTGAGTTCAGAATTATTCCCACTGAAGGTATCAATGCACCAAATATGTCACCTACAATTTCAGAAAAACTAGCTCTTTTACTACGTGTTAATTCACTATTATTTTCATTGCTCCCAGTGTTTCTTTTTACGTGGTATATTTTTGGAAAAACTATTCCAAAGTAACAACTTCCATACCACCGTGCAGGAAGCCTAAAGTAAGCCTTATTCCCACACACATAATAGATTCCAGGAAAAACTGAATCTGTTCCTCCTTTTAGTCCCCAACCTCCAAGAATTAAGAAATTATGTTCACATTCACTGGTACCAATAAAAACATTGTTATAATCAGTCTTTAACCTATGTAGACAAATTTTCCCTATCTTTACAAAATCCAGAGCCATAGCAGCTTGAGCCTTGCCAGGTGTGTAACTACCCTCTTTCTCAGCCCAAGGTGGCAGATGAGCCTTATGCTCCGATGCTTTCTTTTGGAAATCTTGTCTTCTATTCTCTACTAAATTCAAAAATATCTTTTCTTCTTCATGTAACGAACATGTTAGATTGCTTCTATGTGCATGTGTTATATCTATCGATTTCATTGTTAGGAAAAATTCTCCCATAAACTGTGCGTCTTGACTACTAAGCACTGGGTTCATATTCTTTCGAATCGGAACCTCAGAAAATATCACATCTATGTTTGAATAGTAATACTGAAGTCTCCCTGTTCTATAAAATAAACTAGCCAATACACTACATGATATGCCATAAGTTAATGGCAAGTGATGATATGTTAACCCTTCTGCTACTGATTCTGGTAACTTCATACAGACATAACAATTACTAACCTCCATGGTATCTACATATTGAAACAATAATTTTGTGAAAACGTTCAAACTAGTGTCATTATCTGTTATTTCATGATGAAATTCCGGTTCATCTTCTGCCCTTAGTTCTACTCTATTACCTTTCATGTTATCTGTCCTTCCCTTCGTTTCATTGTTAATCTTTTTATCCATTATCAGAAGGTAAGGAATTGCTATGATCACAACTAACCATACTATAAGCACCACTACCAGACTACATATGCATATAGCACAGCATCTTTTACAACATTTCCATTTTGATCTCCCAGAAACTCTATCGTCAGGCATTTTTGACAAGGAAGATTTCTCTTCTTATCTTTATTTCCAGTCTCTTTACGTTATCAAGGTGGTTTTATTTCTTTTTCATAAGTCAGTTCCGCACTGGTTCCTTCGTCACCACTTTCACTTGACTCTGAGCTCTCGTAGTCTTCGAGGATGATATAAGTCCAATCAGGACCTTTAAATTTGTTATTCACAAGTTTCAGTCTTTTGCTTTTTCGTTTTTCAATTCCACTTGTTTGTCCCGTTAGGCTTGTCACTTCATTTACTTGTTCTGGATCTTCACTTCTGGTTGTTATGTGATATTTTACTCTTTTAATGACACTAGGCCAACGATCACCTTTTCTGACCTTCTTTGTTTGCACTGTCTCTTCACTTCTTATTTCTTTTTCAGAAGTTCTTTTATCTTCAATTTTTGGCACAATTTCGTTTTCTTCGGTTTCAGTTTCTTCTTCTGTTTGTTCTTTTTCAGGTCTTATTGGTTTCTCTTCAGCTGCTCCACTGTGAGTTTCCAATAACTGATCTTCTTCAGGGTTTATTACTTCATGCTTGAGATTTTCGTGATCTTCTTCTTGAATGTCTTTTCTTAAATCTAACTGGTTCTGATCAGGGCTTATTGCACTTTGTACTTCTGCAGCCTGACCGATTTCTTCTAGACCTGTCTGTCCCTGCTCTTGATTTGTTGTTTCATTGTTGATTTGAGCCCAATTTCCTTTCCCTATCTGATCCTGCTCAGGTTCTCTTATTGTTTCTTCTTCCTTTTCCTGAGCTGCTTCTTCTTCACCTATCTGATCTTCTTCAATTTCTTCTAAATTTGCTTGACTTCTTGTTCTGTTGTAGACTTCAGGTATTTCTACCACCGGTATCCAGTCCTGACTTGTGCTCGGTTGTTCTTCTTCAGCTTCCCTGGAATCTCGCACCTGAGATTCTTCAGCTGGGCAACCTTCAGCTTCCTCAGTTATCGATGCTATCTGAGGATTTTCTTCTTCAGGGTCTGGTACTCTTTTGGTGTGGCTTACATGAATCCAATTAGGCAATCCTGCACATTTCACTGCTGTGTTCGTAACTAGTATGACCTGACAAGGTTCGCTCCACCTGGGTGATAGACACGTTTCTCTGGTGTGATGCTTCACAACCACCCAGTCTCCGGGATTCAGATCATGCTCTTGTTCAGGCTGCCTGGAAACTGCGTCTTCCCCAACCTGGTGAGAGACAGAACGCACTAGGTCAGCCAATCCTTTGCAATAATCCAGAACCATATTGTTAGACCTGTCAGCCCTAGGGTGGTCTTTCCCTGTTTTTTTTCCCTTTTGCGCCTCATTTTTGCCACCATATTTTTACTGGACCTAGGTCTCCGGGCGCCTTGTCACTGCTAGCCAGTGCTGAGGTGCAGGTGCTCTCTCTCACTCAAGATGGCTGCCACCGGCCCCTGCTACTGCAGAGGGGCCTTACACGCATACACACTAGTAGCCAGGGTCAGGCTGGGACATAGGGATACAGTATCCATTCCATCCCCGCCTCTGGGCCCCATAGCCAGGCATGTAGAAGGTTCCAGAACCTTCCGGGCTGTGGGAGGAGTTATGTTTTGCCGCCTTTGGGAGAGTCACCTGACCTAGGAGTATAAAAGGCTTGGAGGGAAAACTTTCTAGTCAGTTGATGAGGCACCACTGATCCTGGGAGAACCTCCGCCGGAGTATAGGCGTTAGGGCCTAGGGGGGAGACCTACACTACTGCTGCTGACAGGGCTGAGGCCCTGCTGTAGTAAGATAGCTGAGGAACGCCCACCACCCACTGACCTTGCCCAGTGTGAGGGGACCCAGGGAACCACCTTCAGCGTGCGGGGAGGAACATCAAGCACTCCCAGACCACCAACTCATTCCCCCCTCATAAGAAGAAACTTCTGACAAGAAACTTTGACAAGAAACTTATAATAAGGAACTTCTGACAAGAAACTCCTAACAAGAAGCGCCTAAGAAGCAACCAAGCTGGAGCAGTCGCCAGACACCTTAATTTGAGAAGGCCTGACCGTCCAGCCAGGCCTGAAGCCTAAACTGCCCAACTGGGGATCACCAGGTAAAGCGCCGTACCCTGAAGCGCTAGACCTTCACCCCCTATTCATTTCTGCCTGCTGCTGGGCTGCCCCCAAGTACTTTTCCAGTCAGCCCTGCCCACAGGCTGCTGGTGCGCCCTGCGTTCTGCCACCCCTCAGGTCACTGACCTTGTGTGGAGATCACCGCCGCGGCCGCCGCCACCTGAGGAGAAGTGCTGTGTGGTGAGGTGCGCCGTCGCGCCCTCACCGAAGGGAGCGCTGAGGTGAGGGAAGCCCCTCAAGTATATGTGGTGAGGTGCGACGTCCGCGCCCTCACCGAAGCCTATATAAATTGCCCCAAATTGTTGCCACCGGGCCCTGGGCCCCATCGCCGCCGTCGCGGCCGAAGAAATCGCCACCGCCGCCGTCGCGGCCGAAGAAATCACCCCCGCCGCCGTCGCGGCCGAAGAAATCGCCATCGCGGCCTAGCGCGACCAGCGAGGCCTCCAGGCCCCGCCGACGCCGTCTCCAAGCAGCCGGGGACGCCGGCCGCGCCCCCAGGAAGGCCACGCAGCGATTGGGCGCCGGCTCCGGTCACGCCCCCAGCGCCGACGGAGGCCCAGGAAGAGCCCTGGCCGTGCAGAGGGAGACGGGGAGCCGGCCGGAGAGGACTGCTGGCTCCCGCTCCCCATCCTGAAGTCCCTGATCCCACGCAACTTCACTTACCTGATCCCGGGGGCCGGAGGAAGGTGATCCCGGCCCCCGCAACGTGCGCAGTCATTTCCCTGATCTTGGGGGGCCGGAGGAAGGTGATACCGGCCCCCGCAACGTCCCGACAGTCCGGCCTGAAGGCCGAGGTACCCCGACCGGGCCCCGCCCTCCAGAACACGGGCCGGGCCTGGGGGAGTGCCAGTCGCTAAAGAAGTGCGACCAACGAACAAGCAACAGGTGAGCCCAGGAAGCCCAGGAAGCCCCTAGGGCCCACAAAACGCCACTGGGAGCCGGGGGCCACCATTAACCCCATAATTAATTGTGTAACTTTCCCTATGAGGCGAGGCCCCGGAGAGGAGTGGGCCTAGCCTGGAGTTAACCCCTAAGGGTCATAGAAGCCCCAGGATACAGGACATGTTGAGGGGTTCCCCACAGTATTTAATAATTTATTGCAGATGCCTATTGTAATTACTGCCTAGGCCATGCTTTTAACTGCTAAGTCTATACCACAGGGGGAAAGTGTTTAATTGAATTGAGCTGAAGTGTACACCGCCAAGAGTTGAAGTGTTTTATGTTACAGGTGTACTGGAATTGCGACGCCCACTGTACTGAATGTGGGCGCGCCTAGATTAATGCAGGCCTATTTAAATGTAACGTGAAAAGCCTTCTTTTAAGTAATTGAATATGCTAAAGTGAACTGCATGTTTAGGCTCATGTTTTATTAATGTACCTTGAGATCATTATTAAGTGCTACGTTTAGGAGATAATTCCTGCGGCCTCTTAGTGGCCTACAATGTTGATGAGCTATGATGCTTTATTTAAAATGTGCACCAGTTGAGTAATGCAATGAATTTGAATGTAGATCTGAATTAATCTGCCTCATCTGATGCTAACCTAATTTATATATAAAAGATCTTGATTTTAAATACAAAAGCCTGGTGTGGTGTCATGTTATTGCGTTCGCATTTCTGAGTCAAAGTAAGAGTGTGCTGCACAACTGCCTTACACATTGCCTTCGCGTGCTTTCCCGCTTCGCGCCATGCTACCGTGGCGGACTCTGTAAACCCGGTTCCAACACATATCATCAGTTATATTCAGCAGTTTATTTGTAGGAACATGTGCTTGTCTCATTGCTCTTCCCATGATTATTTCGTGCGGACTCAATCCGGTAATTCTATCAGGAATGCTTCTGAGTCCCATTAAAACAATTGGCAATGCATCCGGCCAATCTAACGATGTTGATGCACACATTTTTGCCAGTCTTGATTTTATTGTGCGTTCATTTGTTCAACTACTCCAGAAGCCTCTGGACGAGTGCAATTTTTGCTCAATTTGGAATGCTTCACAGATTATTCTAATCACATCATTGTTGAAGTGTCCTCCTCTATCTGATTCCAAAGTTACTGGGAAACCAAATCTAGGAATGAGTTCTCGTAACAACAACTTTGCGACTGTAATACTGTCATTCCTCCTGGTAGGGTAAGCCTCCACACACTTTGAAAACAGACACACTATGACAAGTACGTATTTCAGTCCTCTACATGGTGGTAACTGGATAAAATCAAGCTGTAATCTCACAAATGGACCCTCTGCCTTTCCAATTTTCCCAAACCCAATTATTGTTTTTCTTCCTGGATTATGCATTTGGCAAGTTAGACATCTCTGGCAAAGACTCTCTGCTGCAACCCTAAACCTTGGATTGTACCAACTTTGTCTGAAGAGTCTAATCATTGCACCTCTCCGTACATGTGTGTCTCCATGATACATTCTGGCCATTTGTGAAATCAGACAGTCGGGCATGACTGGTCTGCCATCGGCATAAATCCATACATCGTCGTCTGCCCTTTGAGAACATCCCATTTTAACCCATGCATTCCTTTCATTCTCATCAGCATCATCTTGGAGTCTTTTCACATCATTCCATGTTTCAGGAGGTGCATACAGCATAAGTTGGCAGCTGATTCCCATTCTTTCAACCCTTTTATTGACTGACAACCTGTTTTTGGCACAGTGTTGAGCCACCAAATCTGCATATCTGTTACCGACTACCACCTAGTCATCTCCTGACTGGTGTGCGGCACATTTCACCACAGCCAATTCATTTGGTGATTGTATTGCTTCCAGCAATTCCTTTACAAATTGTCCATTTTTAATGGGGGATCCTGAAGAAGTCATGAAATCCCTCTGCATCCATAGTTGGCCAAAATCATGCACAACCCCGTAACCATATTGGCTATCTGTAAATATAGTTACTTTCTGATTCTTCCCAATTTTGCAGGCTTTTATTAAAGAAATTAATTCAGCT
This sequence comes from Calotriton arnoldi, assembly GCA_963921515.1. Lineage (NCBI taxonomy): Eukaryota > Metazoa > Chordata > Amphibia > Caudata > Salamandridae > Calotriton > Calotriton arnoldi. The sequence continues at coordinate 533,872 of CAWUFW010002282.1, read as the reverse complement.
ACTTGTGCAGATTTTACTCCTGGTAAATAGGATGCTTCGACTATTCCAGTTAATTCACATACTGCATATGCTGCAGTTAGTTTACCATCTTCATGCCTTTGGCACGAACCATCAACAAACAGCTCCCTGTGTGGCTCCCTGAGGGGTAGTTCTTGTATGTCAGGACGTGGTTTTGTGCACAATTCTGTGACTTGTAAACAATCATGTTCCTCTTCATCATCTTTAACTTCCTCATGACATGGGTCTGGTAGTAAGGTAGCAGGATTTACTATTGTGCACCTTACAATAGTCACATTTTCAGCACCTAAGATTATTCTCTCATATCTAGTCAGCCGACTAGGAGTAAGATGCTGAGTTCTTGTTCTTGTCAACAGAATCACAACTGAGTGTGGGACAAACACCTTTACAGGATGTCCCATTACAATTGATTCACTTTGTTCAATGCTCAAACAGGTAGCAGCTACTGCTTTTAAGCGGCTGCCACTGGGTCCAACGTAGCAGAAAAATATGCTATAGGACGTCTGTCCAAACCATGTCTCTGGGTTAGGACTGAAAGTGCACAATTTTCTCTCTCATGACAGAATAATGCGAATCTACTTTTATAATCAGGCATGCCTAGGGCAGGTGCTGCACACAAAGCACTTCTCAATTTTACAAAAGCTCCTACACTCTCATCATCCCACTCAACTGGGTCCTTTACCTTCTTTTTCGTCATTTGAATTAAAGGCTTTGCTAGCAGAGAAAACCCTAGTATCCATTGTCGACAATATCCTACTATTCCAAGGAACATTCTCACTTCTCTTTGAGTTACAGGCATTTGCATTCTTTTGATTAATTTTACTCTTTCAGAGGTTATCCTTCTTTTTCCCCTCTCAATTTGGTGCCCTAGATATTTAACTGCTGTTATACAAAACTGCAATTTTTCAGGTGAAACTTTATGCCCTTCTTCTGCCAAGTGATTTAATAGTGCAATGGAGTCGACAACACAGTCCTCTCTAGTGTTAGATGCCACTAGTAAATCATCTATATATTTTACTAAGACTGAGCTTCCTGGCATCACTAGTTTCTCTAAGCACTTTTTCAATATCTGATTAAAGATGGAAGGACTTTCCGTGTACCCCTGAGGAACACGATTCCATACATAGACTTTGTTTTCAAATTTAAATGAAAAAAGATACTGACTATCTGGGTGCAATGGTATCGAAAAGAATGCTTGGCATAAATCAATCACAGTAAACCATCCTGCACTCCAAGGAATCTGGTATAGGATTACTGCAGGATTTGGCACTATAGGACAACACGGTTCAACAATCTTATTTATTTTTCGCAGATCTTGAACAATCCTATACTTTCCACAAGGTTTCTTCAAACCCATGATTGGTGAATTACAAGGGCTACTCATTACTTCTTTTAGTATGCCTTGTTTTACCATTCTGTTAATTTCTTCAATGACTCCTGCCTTTACTTCTGCACTCATTTTGTACTGCCTGGTATTTGGGAAAATTGCACCTTCCTTTACAGTGATTTTAACTGGGTCTATTTTGGCCAGAAGTCCTACTTCTTTTCCCGTAAAATCCCATACCATGGAATTTACTGCAGTTTCTAATTCTTCTGGCAATTCGTCTTTTGTTATCAAAGAAAACATTTCATCTACTTCTGTACCTTGCTTTGCAATCATAAATTTATATACATGGTCTTCATCCGGAGTCTGAATTGAAACACCATCCGGTGTGCAGAAAATTGTGCAGTTCATTTTACACAACAAATCTCGGCCCAATAAATTTACTGGACTGGAATCACACACTACAAACTGATGCATTTCTCTAAAATTTCCAATTTTTACTTCCATTGGTTCAGTAAGAGGTGTTCTAATCTTTCGATTAGCTACACCCACGACTTGGATAGCTTCTCCAGAGAGAGGAAGGTCTGGGATGTCGGCTGTTCTCACAGTAGACCTGGTAGCACCAGTGTCCAAAAGGAAAGTAATATCATTATCTTTCACGTTTCCTTCGACATATGGACCTGACTGATCTACCGGCAAGGATGCGCCAAGTACGCACTCCTTCTTCCCCTCTCCTAGGCACCGTCATTGACTATATGGACAAAAGTCGTCCTGTAAAAGAAATTGTGAAGTTACATAATCATTCTTACCACTTCCTCCTTGATATCCGACGTCTGTACCGTGCTTTGCTCTGCTTAAATTACCCTGTATAGGCGCAGGTGGCAACTGACTCTGAGGATTTATACCCTGCTGTGAGTCATTCTGCGTCTGTGGATTTAAATTTTGATTTGGGCCATTATTATTTTGAATCTTTTTACATTCATCCTTCCAATGCCCCAATTTTCCGCATCCATGACGAGGAAATGTCTTTTTAGCTTCTTCTCTACTCATTCGTCCTCTCACTTTACCACCATTTCCTGCGTCACCATTCGTTCCAGAATCTTTTCCCTGATTATCAGCTGGATTATCCAAATTAATTCCGTCGCTCAGCCATTTTTACCTGAGCCCACATCACTTTCTCTTGCAGTTTCTTGTGCCTATCCTCAATGTCGTCTCCACAATATTTGGCATATTTCAACATTTCATCAATCGGTTTCCCTTGCCAACACAGCATATGCTGCTTAATCATCTGACAAATCTCTGGTTTTAATCCATAAACAAATCGGTAAACAAACTGATTCGTGTTTTTATCTCCAATATCCTCAAATCCACTATACTGTTTGAATACCTGCAATAAACGTTCATAATAGGCATGCATCGATTCACTGGCTTCTTGGGTAGTTCTGTCTATTTTCACCCAATCTGTTTCTTTTGGTGGTATTTTCCCTTTCAGGTAAGTTATTACCTGCTGATACTTTTTCATTACATCACTTGATGGGGCACCTGTCTTTGGATCTCTAGGATACTCTTCACTCGGCCAATCAACTGTGATTTTACAATCTGTCCATAAATCGGCAGGTACCACTATGTCAAATAAACCATCCAAATCCTTCAACAATACTTTTGACACTTTCACAAACCTCTCAACCTGCTTGTACCATTCAATTGGTTTTTCTCTCAACTTTGGAAAATCATTCGTAAATGACAAGATATCCTGTCTACTCCATGGAACATGAACGTAACCTCCTCCAGGAACTTCTCGCATCGGGTACATTTGATCTGCTTTCCCTGTTTCCTTCATTAAATATTCAGAAGTGGTTCTACTGTACCGTGCCTCTTCCTTTTTCTTTGTCCATCTAACTTTCCATTTATCTAGGTCTCCCCATTTCTGTAAAACTGTCATTAATTCCTTTACTTGTAATTTTCGACCAGAGGCATTCATGTTTTCTAAATCTTTGTCAGAAAAATCTGCTCTAAGGGTTTCTGTAGTACTTTTGACTTTCCTATCTCAATTCCCATCTGTAAGGCCAAATCTGATAATTTTTCATGAAATATTTTTACATTTCTAGTGATGCTTCTACATACAAATAACAGCTCTTCTTCATCGTAAGTATTTAGACGATCTACTCCTACATTACCTGCTATCATTTCTTCTAACTCAACCTTTAATTTGTAAATATCCATGATCTTTGGGGGTGAACTTTGTTTGTCTGGTCCTTGTGCCCACCTATCTAAATCTTCTGGCGTTACTACTGTGGCACTTTTAGTTCCAGATGAGGTTACTATATTTACATCTTTGGAGCAACCAGGTGTTATTCTTCTAGGAGTACTATTTATAGATCCTCGAATAGGTAAATCCATTAATGATATCATAGATTCACAATCACTGAATTGAGCCTCAATTATTACAGGTTCAGGTTTTGGGATTTCTACAGGTGTGGGCATTGCTAATGGTTTTGGATAATTTACCTTGTCACCATATAAAGGAACCACTGGACCAATTGTTACAGGTATGGTCAAGGAATCAGGATGTGCATTTAACTGTGTTATTTTCTGTATCAATTCTGCTCTGTTTCTGTCTATCGCTTCCTTTTCCTTATCCTGAAGTACCCTATTTACTGGGGGATTATGCAATACTTGCGGTACCAATGGTGTCTTTAACGGTGGTGCACTTGGGGTACATCCACTTGTCCCTTCCTGATATGGTGGCGGGTTCTTTAATATTTCTTCCATAAACTCATCTTCCGAATCCCCAAATCCTGTCACATGTTTTGTCTTCTCTGTGCATTTGCTCCCTGACGATTCTTCTGCCATTAATATTGGATACAAACCCTCTGTAAGCATCGCTCTTCTCCACTGTTTCATCTGACCATCCCTTGACTCATTTTGGTATCTAGGGAAAAATCCCTGATAACCCCTACTACTCCGAGATCGGTCACGTTCGAATGCCTCGGTTTCCCACTCTTCTAAGGCTTCGTATTGAGTTAATCTTGGTCTGGGTTCTAAGTCATTCATCCTCAATCTCAAATTTTGAAGAATTCTCCCATTGAAAGTGCCATTTTCTGGGAACGCTAATATTCCATCATTTTTGGTATATTCTATCCAATTCTCTAACCATACGCAAGTATGATAACCTCTCTCCATCATCATGAATGAAGCGGGCGTTTTAGCTGGTGGAATGATAATTCCTTCTCTAGTTTTGATGGGTTTATCCTTCTTAAAATAATTCTTAACCTTTTGTAGAAATGACATTTTTCTCTTCTCCCCGTACATTTTGGGTAAATCTCGGTGTATAAAATTATATTCTGCAAAGCCTAGGAATCTCCTATCCGGACGAGTTCCTATTAAAGTTGGATCGCGTTTCAACATACAATCTCCACTATCCACTAGGATTTCGACTTCTATGGTAACAACCAATCAAATTCCAGCTAACTTTTGTCTCTGAACCAATCCTAGCGCGGCCTTTTTGTGATGTTTGTCTGCCAACCCCTCCTTTACAATCTGCGCTTCTCTGTCCCTCGCTGTTTCGACCAATCCCAGCGCGGCACCTGTGACGTCAGTACTACTCCCGACTACTGACCCCTCCTTTACAAGAGTCGTTCCACGCCCGCTGTTTCGACCAATCCCAGCGCGGCGTTTTGTGACGTCAGCTTCCTCTCCGGCAGCTGACCCTCCCTTTACAAAATCGTACGCAAAACTTTAATTTCTCTACAATTCTTATTAAAATTCAGTAACAACATAAAACATTCGCTATCGTGTCAGTTTCGCTAATTTGAAAAAAATAGTTTCTCTCACACTTAATAAAACCTTTCCGTTTACTAAATGTACACTACGAGTAAAACCCTTCCGTTTACTCTTCACGTAAGCGTCAGAAATACCTGCTACTTCTTCAATGTTACCCTTTCTAGGTGATATAACATCAAATTTTTACCAGCATATTCCTTTTGCTATTACTCACACTCATAGAGTCCCTAACAAGTACTGATAGCCCTACTTAACTTTTCAGTACTATTTCTGTCTGACAGATAACCTCACTGCAGTATGGCTTCCACTTACCATCCGCTATTCAATTTTCCCCAGGGAATTCTGGACAACATAAAACAAACTTTGAACAAACGGATGTTAGTTTAAAAAAAAATAAAACTCTCATTACCCAATTAACAAAATACAACCATCCTCTGATAAACAGAAAACTGATCCAGCGGGTTACTAGCAACAAGTATTCATACACCAAATACTCACTTGGGCCCATACATTCATACTACGCTAGCAATTTCCGCTGGTGGGTCAGTTGTACTCTTTATCAAATCCCTGCTACCAATTACCTTTCTGATTGAAGAGTAATGACTTACCAATGGACCCTTTGCTAATTGGGAAGTTTAAAATGAGTGACATTCATTACAATTCATAATCCTGAAATAATCACTGAGTCAAGAAGTTTTAAAATGTTTATCTAAAGATTTAGCAGAGTAAAATACAGAACCACATGATACTTAATCGTATATCAAGGATGCAGCATAATAATCAATTATCGATCAATGACGGTCCCTCAGAAAGGAGAAGATAGAGACAGCAGCGCAACTAAGGGTTGCATTTATATTTACCTAAAGGTGCGAGAACCAAACCCCTTGGCCAAGGAGTTTGAAAAGATGAGACCCAGGAAGGATGAAGAGCAAAGACCTCCTCCAGGTTCAGGACAGGACCGGTGACCTCTCTATCAACGACGCCTGCGTCGTTCCCCTCTCTGATACTTCACTTCTCCTTGCTTCTCTCAGGTCGTCTTCTAAGGTTCCGCCGCCCCCACCACAGGACCTCTCTGGACAGCGGTTCAGTCTGCAATCGATCAGCTTGTCATGGATCTCGAGCCTCGAACTCTGTGCTAGCATCTCTCTAACTAATTAGCTAATTCTATATCTATTATACCCTTCTACGCCCATGTACCTCCCCTTAATGTTGCAAAATTATGGGCCCACTACTTCTGATTGGACGGGGACAGGGGGTTGATCCTCACACCATGTCGATTTAGTTCAATTTCTTTAAGCCCATTGTCTTTAAAATACCGCCCATCACAATTAATACATTTGCTTTATTTCCCACCCGTTTCTCATTGATTCAGCAACAATTTTTATATACAATTGTATCGAGTAAAGGTACATCACTTGTGAACCAGGCTTCTCGACCTTGGAGGGCTTCCAAGTTGACTTCATCGTATTCTCTGGTCAGCCTTTCAGGGCGCATGTGCAGAACCAATGTCTCTCGAGATGCAGTTCAACCAACCCAGGCCCATTTATGAACTAATAAAAGTCAAAGAAGGAAATATTAAAATCACAATATAAATGGTTTCACTGTATACCCGCTTTGTCTACTCTATTCCCAATTATTTATAAATCTATCCCGCATTAATAGCGTTAGAATACCACAGTTTAATTGCAACATATGAGCAAGCTGTAGGGCGTGAAAATATTAAGCAGCCATTTTAATACACACTGCGCAGAAGCAAGGATTTCCCTCCAAGCAAAGAAAAGACGTCACACCACGTGATATGGTTGACACATGCGCAATAAGTTTCCCGCACTTTAGCAGCCATTTTAGATTAGACAAGCGTTATTTGTTAGTTTAAACACATAAGCAAGCTTCACTCCTATAGTGTTCATGTATGTATTTGTTAGTAGAGACATTACAAAATTTAATAAATTAATACTGTGAGAGGTTTGCTTACGAGCAAGTCTCATTCTGAGTTCTTGCTCCATCAATCCCATGAAAGTGAATAGATAAAACTAGTTTTTGGCAGTTGGTGCAGTTTTGCAGAGAGGGTGACCCTTTTGAAGTCTCCGAATGCAAGTTGTGTTTTTTCTAGGAGAGTGTATGTTGAAAACAGGGTTCCACCTCCAACTGATGATCACTTGATAGTTACGTCTAAAAGCAGCTTCTTCTGGAACACAGTCGGCTTGCAACCCAGAATGACCTATCACTTGACAGCTTCCCAGACACTCTATCAGTCAAAATTGCAGCCCTCGAACTAGGTCTTCATCCTTGAAGCAGCCATGAATTCCAGTTAATTTAAGTGGAACACGTACTGAAGATTGCCCACATTTGTTGGGAGTATAAGGTACTTCATGAAGCTGTCTGTGAGTGTCTCATAAATGTCAGTGCCAGAATCTGAAAGTTTAAGGACTGTATTTTCCAGCTCCTCGCACCGACCTGGCTCATCTTGCAGTGCATACATTTTGTTGTTCCACGGCAACTGTTGTGTTTTTGGCAGGGGTGTTGGTGGGAGCAGCTTGCATGGGAGCAGCCCAGGCAGAAGGGGGTCTGTAAAAGGTGCAGATTACCTTTTTTAGGAGGACGGTGCCTTTAGGTCCCTTGCATCCTTGCACCAGGATGACAGCGGAGACAGACGAGTGCAGTTCTCCGAGGACCACGGGCGTGATTTCTTTCCGCAGCAAATCAAGACAGCACCCCTTATTGGACTACTCTTTGCATAACCACTATTGGATCTGACACGCAAAACGGCCTGTCGTTCATTTCCCTCAGTTAAGGCCTCCATCCAAATTCAGCCTTTCTAACTACCAGTACCACGTGACGCCGTCGCTTGGACATATATTCTGGCCTGCACACCATTGAACACTGCTGACTGCCAGTACCCCTTCCCTCCATAGGTGCCCAGCTGGGCCCTATGTGAGTATCCTTCTTCCCTTTTCACTCCCACAAGGTGCTCACTACACAATCTGACAGTCATCCCCAGGTGTCCCATCATTGATAGGTCCTGATGAGACCACGTATTTATAGCTGGGTCGAAACGTCGTCGACAACTTGAAGCAAACCAATTCCCAGCTCCTATTATTGTACTAGGAGGCTGCTAACGTTTGACTATGTATCAATTGAATGGTCGTTTCTGTACAAAATATTGAAACCTTGATTTTATGTCACAAAAAGTCACAATCCTTACTGATAGGTTTCACTTTCACTTGGGGCACCATGCACTGGATTAAAAAACAATGTGAATATATTGTATAAACTACCTTGCTTCTCTACAAACCCCGTGTTATATGCCTTTTCTCTCCCTGACATCTCTTCGCCTCCGATTAATTGCGATTGTGCTGATATGTACTATTTATTAATCACTGACTGTTCACAGGAACCACTGTTTTCTGTTCAATTGTAAGTACCCTGGTTCCGTGTGAGTAGGGTGTTCCTTGTGTCCTCATACACAACTTGGTAACCATGGAGGCCTTCAGGGGTTGTCTATTGTGAGGCTCTTCTGTTCTATTGGAGCAGTCCGTGCAAGACATTGCACTGTCCTGTTCTCATCATGTTTACCATCATTCTGAAAAATGCATAAGTCTCAAAAACCAGTCAATCTTGATATTTAAATATTTTCATGCTTCTTTGATTTGATCGTATAATCATCATACACTCAGTCCTTTAGTGATTTTTTTTTTAATTCAAAAAGATTTTTTTAACTTTGTTTATGAGCAGCAGAATCCACAAACTTTCATTATAGTGGAAAAAATCCACTTATCTGCGAGAAGCTTGAGTAGTTCTTGTGCTTGTCCACAACTCCCTTCACAAACGCTTCAGGAGGCGTGTGTGACGGAGATACCTCCTATATTGACATTTTTATAGGTTCTTTCAAGCTTGAAGTTAGTAAAAGGTTTCTTAATAAATACCCTCTATTGTGCTGCCACATATTAGGTTGTCGAAAACTTTTAGCCTTATCATGGCTGTACAAATTGCGGCACATAGCCGCGCTGCGCTCCGAGCTCACTTAACAGTGTATGGAGTGCCTGTCGCGGGTGTCGATCTGATCTTTGTGGTACAAGCAGATCCAGCTTACCACTTTGAGGTGTTTTACTCTTGGGTCACTTTTCCTGCGGTGGATGGAACTGATAATTTGTTCCATGAATATGAAGCCACAGATGTTCCTCAACACTATAGACCGTATAGGAATCTTGAAGTACCGCTCACGGCGTGGCAACACCGTGTTTGGTTTGATGGCGCCCTCCCCCAACCGGTTACTGCGGTTCGTTTAGGCCCCTTATCAATTGATGGGGCCACTTGGCCTGTCTTGGCCGGGTATACTCCACATCCGCGGTATATGACAGTGGCAGTCGCTGAACTGCGTCATATGTATTCGTCTTTAATACGAGTGCACAGAGCTTTAGTACAATATGTTACAGGCAACATCCAGGCAGCCCCGCCTGGAGTTGCAGCCCATCCAGCTGGAGCAAGCGGTGTAACTATAAGTCCTGTCATGGTTAATTCTGTGATGGGCAAGCGCCCACCAAATAAGGACGATTTACCTTATTGGCTTGCAGAGAAATTTGACCAGCTGGAGGCAGTTTTTCCCAATACTACTCCTGTGGATAAACACAGGATTTTGACGATTAGTTTGCCAAAAGACTTAGTACCCGAGTTGACTGCATGCAACAACTGGGGTAGGGTATTCGCTGCAGTATATGCGAAGTGTTTCGGCACTCCTTCCATGACGGTTCTCCCCGCTGTGATTAAACGAGTACAGGATGAACATGGCCCTGAAGCGGCTGTGGAATTAGGGATGAGACTGGTGGGAGTGTTCGACGTAGTAGCTGAGTTGATCCTTGCAAATGTCAAGGGCGATGCAGTTAACTTTCAAGTGGCTAATGCTTTGGCTTTAGTCCCAGAATTGGACAGGCCGCGCGAGTTACCAAAAATTATTGCCCAGGCTTACAAAACAATTGGCCGAAATAGCCTGGGAGTTAAGCCTTTTGCTAAAACGCAAACTCAATCGCAACAACAACCGAAAACTCAGTCTGAGAAAGATGAGAAACCAGTTTTTACTAAAAAGAGCTGGAGGTTGAAAAAACAAGGTAAGCAACAAACGAAGTCGGGGTTGCGAGCCGCATCCCCGGTTTCTGTTTCTTCTGAACGCACATATGATTTGCGTGATAGGGCGAGAATTAGGTCTCCAGAGAGATTTCACGTCCCTGATAAGGGTTCTCCTCGTTCTTTACAGGAACCGACGCCTTCGCAGGCTGGTGGAGGAGATCGTCAGGATAGAGGAAGGGGCCGAGAGGCTCCACAGGGGCGAGACCAACCTCGACAACAAGTCAGAGGGAAATCAGAAGAATTTCAACGTCCTCGCCCACAATTTCAGAAGAAAAAGGTTGCCGCTGTAACAGCAAAATATGCCACAGACGGTGAGAACGAGACTCCTGAATTGGACGTGGGCAGTGACGCTCCTAGACAGCGCCGCGGAAGTTACCATAGTGCGAGAGGCACTACGTCCTCATGTGGAGGCGACAGCAACTGAAACATTCGTTACTGTCGAGACAGCAGACACCAGAGTGGCACCTCCTGGCAGATTACATAATATTGTCATTCAAATTGAAGGTGATATACAGCGTGTTATTAAAGGGATTTTTGGGAGAATCTGACCTTTTCTTACGATATTTTGTTGGCAGAGGCGGATTGGCCGCCCCATTTGTACTTGCTGCGCATAAAGGGAGGAGGTAATCCTCCCGAGGTTTTCTCGACATGTCCCAAAGGACAAAGCAGAGGCTCTAGCAGCTGAGTGGGCTGTGTCCCTGGCTCCAGCGTTATACCGCAACCATGTGGGATGGGATGAAGAATCACCACCCCATGAAATACCTTTGCGGTCGCTGCCACAGCCACAACCCCAATATCCCATTAAACGGGATGCAAAAGGCCCCGTTTCTGAAATTCTGACTCAGTTAGAATATCAGGGAGTCATTGAAACATGCATATCACCAATGAATAATCCCCTTTTCGCGGTTTCTAAACCCGATGGATCGTACCGCTTAGTTTTAGATTACCGGCATTTGAACTCTCATTGTTGGACCTTTGCGGTGCAAAATACACATAGTTCTGCGCTAGTAGATAGTCTTGTTCGTAAAAAATACAAAACTACACTTGACCTATCCAATGGATTCTACACACACAACTTGGCCTCGGAGAGTAGCCAATAGAGCGCTTTTACATCCGGTGGCAAATTATTCAAATTTCGGCGTTTACCTATGGGCTACAAAAACAGTCCCGGTGTATTCGCTGCCCGTGTCGTCTCTTTGTTGGACGGCATAGACCCAGATGCATGTTCGTACGTCGATGATATTTATCTGACAGACGACAAATTATTCCAGCATCTTACACGAGTAGACCGCATTATTCTCGAGTTTGCGGTTTTAGGTTACAAGTTTAACTTTGCCAAATCACATATTGCTGAATTTACCGTTTTGTTTTTGGGATATGAGCTCAACAATGAAGGTAAGGGCTTAGCACCCCATTTTTGGGAGAAATGCGCACTTTTGTGCCCTCCGACCAATCTGAAAAAGCTTCAGTCTTTGCTGGGTTTTCTGAACTTCGGGTGTACTTACATTCCCGAATATGCCCAGCGTATCAAGCCTCTTTATGCTTTGATACAACCTGACTTTTCGAAGTCATCCTGGCTTCCTGAGCATAACTCTATACTGCAGTCTTTGCAGTCTGATCTACTTGAATCTAAATTCTTGTTGACACGTGATAACCACACAAACCTGGTGATTAGAATCATTCCAGGGGCAGTGGGTTTCACGTACTTGACCTTTAATGAAGGTGACACAGTACCGATTGCATACAAGTCACATCTTTACACCTCTGCAGAAATGCGATTTTCCTCTGTGGAAAAAGTTTTGACGGCAGTGCAAATGGCGATTCTAAAGGAACGCGCACTGGCACAGGGAAAACGCATTTTGGTGGTAACACCCTATCCTGCCCTAGAGGCAGTGACGAAAGCAAGTGTCCCAAACTCTAAAGCTTTGCACCCCCGTTGGATACAATGGGCGACATCTTTGACATCTCCGGATGTCACTTTTATCTTTGATTCTTCTCTACAGACTCAGGAGTTTTTGCAGTATGAATTCGTTCATCCTCCTCCTCTGTCTTTGCTACCGCTTGAGGATTACGAATGTATTATCTATACCGATGGTTCGGCCCAGCCGGCCACGGGTTCCAAGCATGCTTATTCAGCAGCATGTGCTATTGTTGCAGGTTCTTTTGTGAACGGAAAGTTCAAATCAACTGTGGTGCACACTCAAGCACTGGGTGACAGTACTGCACAATTGGCCGAGCTGCGTGCATTGGTGCTAGCACTTGAGTTTACAAATCCGGATGTGACTACTCTTATTGTATGTGATTCTTACTACTGTGTTCAGTCTTATAATGACAATCTATTCTTTTGGTCACAAAATGACTATAGAGATGCAAAAGGCAGCACAATCAAGCATAAAACGCTTTGGGTTCGAGTGGCAGATTTACAACAACGTCTGCCTCTCACACAGGTTGTACACACTCTTGGCCACCAGCGTGTGGGCGCACATGCTGTCGGTAACGGTTTGGCAGATGAAGCTGCCAAATCCGCAGTAGCCACGTGTTCAGTCAAAGCAGTTACCAGATCCATGTCTAAAATAGACACTGATATTCTAGCAGCTATTGCTGCAACAAAAGAGGGTGCTAATTACCCTAGGGGTTTCCCTTCTAAATACTTTTATCAATTAGGTCCCGAACAGGCTCCTTATGTTACAATACCGGACGTTGGTGATCGGCTGATTCCCAACGCGGACTGCAGAGTTTCCTTGATTACGGCAGCGCACGAAGGCATGGCGTCAGCTCATGCTGGAGTGTCTGCTACGGTTTCCATCTTGCAGCAGCGTTACTGGTGGCGTGGATTATATAAACAAACCGGTACTTATGTGCTTTCCTGTGACGTTTGTCAGCAGATTAAGCCTTCTACGGTTACACGGCCACCACAGAAACCGCTCTGCATTGCTAACAGACCTTTTGGGTGTGTTTACCTGGATCACTGCGGTCCCTTTTCCTCAGACACTCCATATAAGTACATCTTAGTAGCAGTGGACTCGTGCACACGGTTCCTCTGGGTCTGGCCACAACGGAGTGCTGACGCTCGAAATGTCATCAGGGATTTGCGTGTCTTTGTGGGAATTTTCGCATGTGGCACCTTCCATTCTGACCAAGGTCCAGCGTTCGCCTCTAAGGCTTACAAGGACGCAATAGGTTCACTGGGGGTGCGGGTGAAATTTTCGTCTCCATATAGACCCGAGGGTAATTCAATTGTGGAGCGAATGAACCGTGATTTAAAGCAATCCTTGACAGCTAGAGTCTTAGGTACTGGCAGGAACTGGCTGGCCCACTTGTATACCGTACAACGTGCACTTAATAATCTCCCTAGAAGACCTCTGGGTGGGCGGACCCCATACGAAATGCTCTTTGGCATACGAATGTTTGTGCCTGACCTTGATGGTCTAGACATGGCGGCGCAATCCGCCATCTTTGATGTAGATAATCATTCTACTATGTTACAGGACTTACAAGAAGCCCGAGACAAACTTGCAGTTGCACAGACACCTTCGGCCACAGACGCTGCGCTGCAGATTCCGGTTGCCGGCTGGCTTCCGAAGATTGGAGAACTGGTTCGAGAGAAGGTGGAGAACAAAAAAGAATTCGGACCCTCTTATCGTGCACCAGTTCCGGTCCTTGGCCTGAAGGGAACTCGTACAGTCATCTTACCACCGCTTTCTGGTCGCAAGGAGAACAGATACATCTCAATAGAAAATGTCAAGCTACAACATCTGGCCGATCCTGAATAGTGTTACACCAGCGGTCTCTTGTCCTGTCATTTGCCGGACGAATGTTCTTGGCCCTTCTGCCCGAACGGTCACTGATGTTGCTTTTGAGATGGTAGATTTGCCTGATCCCCTGCAAGACTGCTCAGTTTCCCCCTGCAATGAGGAGACCGAGTATACTTACCCCGACACCGAGTCCGTGGCTCATTTGCAAACAACGCCACTAAGCCCAACACGTTATTCGTTTGACTCGGATTCTTCTTCATCACTTGTCCCCTCCAAATTCAGTATTTTTGTATCATGGTTTAGAGACAATTTTTTGATCCCCCCATGGACATACATCTGGTTGGTACTTTTCTTGATTTTTTTGTTCATGTCCATTGGCTTTGTCACCGTATTTTTCTGCTCATCAATGGACACTATTTGCCGGAACGCTCTGCTGTCAACTATGTTGCTGGAACTTTGGCTCCGCATTCTTCCTCTCACATCATGAAGCATGACCACACATTTGTGAACATTTCAGCTTTCCCAGTGGCTGATGGCATCGTATGAGATGCTGTAGATTTCCAAATTCATGGACCAACCGAAATTATTAATGTACCAAATGTCCTTCGTGTTTCAATGGGTGATATTGTAAAAAGTAATTCATTCTGACGATTGGGATTTGCATGCCGTTGAATCGTTATTTACTGATTTGAAATATTATGCTGCTTTTAATGCCGAAGATTTGTACATGAATTCTGCAAATTATGCCGAATTATATTGTTACCAACATTGGAGCAACCATTTTCTACACAAGCCAAGTACCCTTCGGGGTCATTTTAATTACACTCAGTGGGAACATTGTCCTACCCCTTTGCCAGGTAGCTCCCAGACTCTTCAAAATAAGTTTACTTATTTTACAGATTATAATAGATCTAATACTGGTTCCTATTATTTTAAGTTGAACTCTTCATCTACTAAGAAAATCATGTTGACCCACACCAAATTGCTGTATTCAGGTTCTTTTTTGGACGCCTTAGCTGTGGGTGGATATGAATATTGGAGGGACACCATTGACTTGAAATCTATTTGGGGTTCCAAAGCATGGCAGGTGCAGGGCATAGAAGCCTTGCACCGTGCTTGTCTTATCCCGGCCCAAATTTTGTTTTTAAACCGCACCATATTTCAAACAACATGTTGGGGTTTGGCTACATCCAAACAGTTAAATGCCCCGTCCATTCCTGTATTGTCTTCCACTCCCAATGAAAGCTTGTCCTTTAACATGTCCCTTACAGATTTGCAGGTGTTATTTCAGAATAATTTGTTTAATGTTTCTGAGATTGTTCACTCACCCTGGTTGTCGTGGCCCATAGCCTCTGATGCCTGTCAAATGCGTTTTCATGACAAGGATCCTGGTTACAAACAGGATAGGCCGGACCCCAGGTTTTCAGACTCTCGTACTGTTACTACATATTCTGTTGGTAAGTTGTGTAAGCAGTGGTTGCAGCATTCTTCGTTAGATTCTGTTAAACACCATTTATCACTCATATCAGGCCATATTGATCTGTCCGACTTTGTTTTAGGGCCTCGTGGCCCTCGACCTAAGAGATTCATTTATGAAACTTATAATGAACTCTGGAAGCTTTCGCAAATTGAAGCTGCTTCCCGTCTTCGGGAAATAGATCAAGCAAATTTAGAAAAGGTGCTTGCTGTTGTTGACAATAGTATTAACACCCTGTCTTCCCGCATTTACACATTAGAGAATATTATTTCCTCTGTTGTTGATATTGTACAAGATGATGTTTCTGTGTTATATTATGGTCAAAATCAATTGCGTTCAGTAATGCATTTTGCATGGACTTTGCAAACGCTTAAAATGGGGAAGGTTCCTTGGCATTTTTTGAACACGTCTGCCTTATTTCTGACTTTTAATTTAACTGATAAACAGCAGTTCATGTCCATGAAAGATGCAGCATACACTCTGTTACATATTGAAAAGATAGAGCCTTTACCGTTCTCTGTAGCGGAACTAGATTCTGCTGTGTGGCTAGTACACGGGGTTATCGCTTTACCTTTTCCTTTGTTTGAATTTAGTTCGTGCATGAAGCATTATCCTGTTGGCCGCTTTCAGCAGTGCTTTCCTGCATGAACTTTGGTCTCTACCTTTCATTTATAAATGCCTTAAGGACGGGAGGGAGGTTTTTCTCACGGGGGAGTTATGTGATTCGACCGTGGGTCATTCTCTTGTTTGTAAACACATTACATTGCACGGAGCTTGTAACGTTTCGGCTCCGAATCTTGCTTGTGTTTTGAAAGGCATTCCTGCTCCTGCTATTTCTCCTACTTTCACTGTGCTTGCAAATGGCAGCTATCTTCTTCTGAATAATCAGGACTGCTGTGGCATGCTGGCCGGCATACCCTATATTGTAACAGTTTCTCACAGGGTTGTCTGCTGCAAAAATGTGCTTTTTCCTCCCCCACACGGAATCGTAGATAGTTCCATTTGGCCTTCCATTCCGACTTTGAAAGCGGATTTCAATAAATTGAGCAGAATAAAGGCGCTATTATTGAATCAGGAGGTTATGCTCACATCCGCCCGGGAGACGTACATGCTCCAGGTGGCGAGTACCCACAGTGAAATTCAGGCACTTCTTAACACAAACCTCCCACAACATTTCGGAGAATTAATTCACCGTGTTTTTAATGCTTCACGCACCGAAGGCCTTGTGCATTTTTTTAAAGTTGTGGGCTCTGGCCTTGTAACCTCTTTTCAAACTATCTTTGGTGTAATACCTGCTTTTATTCATTCCATTTTTTCCAGCGTCTTTGGTGGCTTTCCATTGATCATCGCCTTAGCGGCTGGTGTTTTGCTTTTGGTCTGTGTGCTACGCAATGGCTGCACTTCCTGGGGCCCTCCTCGACCACAGTCGACTCCTGACGCTCCGTGAGCGCATCCTCGAAGCCTTCGGCGTCCTGCCCTTGGCGACTCTTGGTGTGTCATATAGACTTTCTTTTCGCTTTGCGTATTTCACTTGCGTGCAACCTGTGATGTCTTGCATCCGCTGTCCTTTCTCATGGACCTTGGATTACTGCCTCTCCAATACGTCTCTGTCTCGACCGGATTTTGTCCAGTTGGTGGGTCCCTTAGAGGCCCATGAGCATGACTGTTCCGGTCCTGGCTATATGGCGCGTGCGGCTGCACTTGTAATTTTTATGAACAAAAAGCAAGTGGTATAAAGGAATAAATACAAAACAGTTAGCGAGTAGAGTACATTTAATTACCCTCTCCACAATTGTTATTCTTGATGAACTTTATCGACTATAATTATATCTCGCAAAGACAATGGCTCCTAATCAATGGAACAAACACAAAAGAATGACATATATCACAACATTCTAGACATAAACGAACAACATATATGTAGCATACAATAACCCTAGCAAATTTTTCAAACTAGTGTCTTCCATACAATTCTGGACAAACCACTAAGAGATAGTCAAGGTGGCACACTAAGAGGTTAGTCAACCAATATAATCTATTCCAATGTGACACCCTCCAATTTAAAGCATCACTACAGTTCTATAGACTCCTCCTTAGAAGTGTCGACGTGACCACGTTTCAGCCTTTAATCATCATAGGCCTCCTCAGGACAGGGTTAAGACATTAATCTGTAAAGCTTATAGATAGACCAATGCTTAGTCCATGACAGCTAGCAGCACCCAAGTCTCACAGTGTTAACTGAATCAGCACGTCTCTCACCACGTGAGGTCGGGTGCCCTCCGTAACATTCATCAGTGTCTCATAATCACTCTCCGCATACAATTTCGAAATAAATCAACTCGATAAAATTAGAGGATCACAGTCTCCTGTAGTTCTTCCGCTCCGACCACGGACTCCAGGGAGAGACTCTGGCCTTGTAACCTCTTTTCAAACTATCTTTGGTGTAATACCTGCTTTTATTCATTCCATTTTTTCCAGCGTCTTTGGTGGCTTTCCATTGATCATCGCCTTAGCGGCTGGTGTTTTGCTTTTGGTCTGTGTGCTATGCAATGGCTGCACTTCCTGGGGCCCTCCTCGACCACAGTCGACTCCTGACGCTCCGTGAGCGCATCCTCGAAGCCTTCGGCGTCCTGCCCTTGGCGACTCTTGGTGTGTCATATAGACTTTCTTTTCGCTTTGCGTATTTCACTTGCGTGCAACCTGTGATGTCTTGCATCCGCTGTCCTTTCTCATGGACCTTGGATTACTGCCTCTCCAATACGTCTCTGTCTCGACCGGATTTTGTCCAGTTGGTGGGTCCCTTAGAGGCCCATGAGCATGACTGTTCCGGTCCTGGCTATATGGCGCGTGCGGCTGCACTTGGAATTTTGGCACAATGGGATGTCTGGGCGGCTGCTCAGACTCTCCTACAATGTAGTTATATTGAGCATCACGCAAGTTGTCCCGCATTGCTTTTCGCTGCTCCCTCTTACGAGGAACATGAATGGAGTTTTGATTTGCTGGACTGGATGGCATCGCTTTTTTCTGACGACTCCAACGATGTACTATTGGAAGGTGTGGCGTTTTTCTGCACTTACACCTTTTTGGACTAGGGGGTCTCCGCTTTCGGAGTCCTCGATCCCTGGGCCTTTCTGGTTCTGTTGTTTTTTTTTCCTCTCCTTGACTTTTGTTTACAACACTTCAGTCACGGACGTTACCATTCTGCTCCATCTATTGGAACTGTGTCATTGTCCTATGTCTTCACCGATGGACTGACCAGGGGAGGGTGTTGTGTGGTTTATGAACTCGTGTGATTTGCATTACTAAGTTAGCTTAGGCCTGGCTGCCATGATGCCTCTTTGCGCACGTTACTTTGTGCCCCCCAGCCTCTGCTATTTTGGGACTATCTGCCTTTCACATTCTTCCTTGTTGCTTTTGGGTTGCGTCTGAACATTGTGTACAAGGTCGGAAAACAATGTGCCTTGTTCTTGCTGATCTGGTCAGACCCTCGTAATTAGACATAACACTGAATGCCACTGCACTGAGGGAATTCGGGTGCCTTTAATATTGTGATTTTCACTGTTGGAGACACTTCGGAGAAAAACCTTTCCAGAGAGAAGAGCTGTGCTTGTCTGATGATGTAAACCATTGCATCTAGATATTGAGGTATGGGGGTCTGCCAGCCAAAGCCCAGAGGTCTTCTCTTTTTATAATAAACTAGATACTAGCACGGGGAGGGTCGTGTACTCATTTAGCAATATATTGACAGCTTTATGAAACGCTTTCCCCGTTTATATTATATGGAATTGTAACTATGGTTATTGTTTTATTCTTATGGATTATGCTGATAGTACTGACACGTGTACTGTACCTTAGAGCACGTTAGTTAAAATAAACATTTTAAACTATACAGTGTCTCTTATTACGCACGTTGTGGACAAGTTTGAGTGAGTAATGAAAGGGTGTTCTTGCTTCTGCGAGTCCTGAGAGAGAGATACCGTGTTCTGGGTTGTCTAATAATTAGCAGCGTTGTTGCTAAGAAGACGCTAAAGCTAGTCGGATTGGGGTGTTAGGTACTACGGGGTATGGTTGGCTCACCACTATATTCCGAGGTCCTATTATCCTGTGCATAGCTCTGTGTATGTACAGAATCAGTCTTGCGACTGGAATAATTAATTTTTCTCTTCTTAGGGCTTCTAATCCTCGTCCTTAGTTGTCGTGAACTAAAGATTTTAGCTCACCAAAAGCTATGATGTGGTTGTACATTCTAGCAATAGAATGCCATATTGTGTTAAAAAATACTGCATCTGATTTTCTACTATTAGGCTCTGCAGGTTCTCAACGAGTGCAATTTCGATCTCAAGGCATGATAACGCAATGGAAATAGTACAGCGTGCACTTCCCATATATATATTGACCAGCAGCAGGAAGGACGTAACCCAATTCAAGGTGGCTACCATTCCTAACTACCTCAGTTTCCCTAGTTAAGATGTATTTGTTGCGGGGTCGCAGGAAAGGGTCGGAGGCTAGGTCTGCTTAAAGAGGGCTTTATTTTTCCAAATACACGTTTTTGCCTGGACGTCAGTCTTTCGGGGTAATATGGGGCGGGATCCATCTTGCGGCCAGGGTTCCGTGTTCTTCCCAGGCTAATCCGCTCCTTCTCCCGAGACCCAGGTCGTCGGCGGGTTGTACTCTCCGTGATGATGGCGAGGGGGAAAACAAAAGGAGAACGGGTATCAGGGCTTCCGCCAATAACGTAGTATAGGGTACGGGAAGTGAAGGGACACCGCAAAACCGTGACACGCTACTAAAGGAAAGTGAAGGTGTTCAGGGTAGGGTGCAAGCGGGAACGATAGAGAGATCCTGGCTTGTTAGGAGGTAGAACTATCCCTCCTCCCCATCCACCCTGTGAATCGTTCCCGTACCTGTGATAGCCACGCCCCTCCTGGAGCGTGGCTCGGCGAAGCGCGGTGTCGTTGGCCTCCTGGCACACCCTGGGCTCCTGATGGTTCCGCCACACGACTCCGTCTCAGCTCCTCCGGTTCTCTTTTTCCGTAGCTCACGACTTTCTCTCTCGGGTCTCCTTCTTCTCCTCCGGTGTCGACGCACACCCAGTTCCGGGAATCTCCGCTCCTTATTGGGCTGACCGCGGTGACGTCATCCGGGGGTGGAGTCTCGTCATCAGGGAATCCCCAGTTAAAGGAGCCATCCCTTGGGTCCTCCGTATCGCTCAACAGGGGGATGGTTGGTGTACGAAATAAAGGGCAGTGGTTTAGAGTATAGGAATAATGGCGCCACTCAGGAGAATACCATCCAAATCAGTATAGGGTTGTCTATATCGGTGATGGTGCTGAAAGGTGAGGAGCACGACTAGTCTCCCCAAACTATCGGCCTGTGCCAATTGGGTAAACAGAAGAAATGTCCCCAGCACACGTAAGCAGTAATGCAATAGTTAAAATGCACGTTTTTCAAGACGTCGCTCAGCGTGCCATGTCCTGTACTCGGAATGGCACGCTGAGCGACGTCTTGAAAAATGATATACACGACATACCGAATTTGAGACTTTGGGAGCTTGGGACGTAATTGGATCCCCTCGACGGATGAACTACAGAGTGAGACGTCGAAAGCTACGGAACCCCCTTTTGTGGGTTGGAATTATCACCACAAAATAAAGTTGACTACAAGGAGATCATAGCCTTGATAAAGTCGTGGGAGTATTACCCTGTTTGCGACGAAACACGTGTCGGCTGTCTGAGGAACCAGAGAATAAAAGAAAGAAAATTACAAGAATCCACTCACTTGTGTATATTTATGCTCACAACGTGCATTTTAACTATTGCATTACTGCTTACGTGTGCTGGGGACATTTCTTCTGGATGGTTGGTGTAGTCCACTCGTCCTGCTGAGGGGAAACAAGAGGGGGAGGGAGTGGCGTTGCAGTCCACCAGTCTATACCGTTCTCATAGTCGATCCTCGTTGCCCCCACCGTGTTACAGTATTCCAGCTTTCTATCTGTGATGTAATTTCCTATGTAGACCATCTATAAGGAGAACCTTGATCAAAGCTGGATGCGCTGCAGCACATTTGAAGCCCTGTTTTTTGTTGTGTTAATCGCAACTTCTATAGTGATTTTCGACCATATTTTTTCATTTTTCTTCTTGGGGTTTGTTTGGAGGGGTGGATTTACTAGGCTGTTTTCTGTGTTAGGGTAGTCCGATGCCTGGTATTTCTTATGGCTTCTCTATCTTCGTTCAAGATTTCCATACAGATTTTTTGCTCCATTTTGTGACTCTCCTAAAGAGACACTTGGCACCTTCCATGTGAATCTTTGTGCAGGGTACCACTGTAGCTACTGCAAGGAGTCGCCCTTTCCTCATGCAATTAAGAAAAGTGAAGGATTGACTCTCACAGTGTCCAGCCCTAGACAGTTTGTGAAGTCAACATCTCCAGGGTGCCTCAATAACCATGAAACCCTCTCAGGACTTAACCCAAACTGTGCAGCAGAAGGCTCAAGAGTTACAACAATCATGACTTGATATACATCCTTATAACAGATGGTGGATATTTTCTTTTTTCCAAACACAGCTCATGGATAATCGAGCCAAGGTAGGGTACCTTATTGGTTCCATTTCTTGGGCTGCCCTGGCCTTAGCAACTCATTTAGTAACCACATTAGATGCATGTTTGGATAATAATGCCACTCTTTTAGTAGAATTTTGGAGGACATTTGAGTGTACTGATGTCAAATATTCAGCTGAGGAAACTCTTTGTGACATCCTGCAGGTAGAATGGATGTTCTGACTTATGTGGCCTGGTTTCACCAACAGACATCAGAGATATTCTAGCTGGAGAGGACTCAGATGGCATTATTCTGACACGGCATGAAAGAAGAGAAAAAAGAAGAGATAGTCTGTATGCGTACCTCAACAAACGTTTGACCTAATTGAGACTGCCTTAATACGGGAGCATTAACTTCAGGAAAGACAAAATGAATGGAGCAAGTTCGAAATGTGACTTCTGTGTTTCTCAAATATATCTTTGTCAGAAAGCATTAGTGATGCCTCCTCTCAAGAGGAAACAATGCAGATTTGGGCTGGTAGAGGTTCTTTAAAAAAGAAAGAGCAATGGAGAAAGCAAGGTTGTACCTTTACTGTGGTAACTCAAAACATATGGTTTGCTCTTGACCAAAACATTTTCAGACACCCTCGGGGAACATCAACATGCCTCTCTTATGAGGAAGAAGGGAACAGATGTGCATAAGCTACCTAGTATTAGATCCTCTATTAAGAGCGCTGATGGTGACTTCATCCTTCTAAAGATTACATACCAGGGCTTGCCATGCTTCAAGATGACTGCATATCTGTGAGCTCTGGCACAGCCCGGGTCTCATCCGGAGCGGATAGGCGAGGTTGATGGCGGTGCTGGCAAGACGGGTCACCACTCCTTGGAGTCAATAGGCTGCCAAAGACCAGCAAAGATGTAACTGCTCTAAAGGCAAGCAATATGGCACTTCCCACTCAGGTGAACAAGAGTGCCCGGGTCATAATTTACAGTCACGAGAGGTGGGTTCCCTGAAGCAACAATTTGCATCAGTCAAACAATCGGTGAAGGACTTGGAATGGTTTAACCAGAGAAGCCAGCATTTTGAGAGACGTCTGCCTGCCCAGATTTCAAATCTTGAGACTAAAATGAAACATTTGGAAAATGAGGCTAAAGCAATCAAAATTTGAATCCTTTGGGCTGCCACCACTGCACAAGCTGAAGACCTGAGACTGGAGGTGGAACACTTTCTGAATAAGATGGTCTTGGGTGGCAATGAGGGACTTCTGATGTAGCTGTAGGACGTGGCTACATTACCTACTAGAGGCCCCAAAGGTGAGAGTAAAGGCATGGGCACAATCCTTGCTGATTTGCTGGACCCGCTCAAGTGTGAGAGAGTCATTAAGGCGGCAACAAATAAATCTAATATTGTGGTGAATGACCAGAGCATATATGTCCCCTGACCTGAGCCTACTGACAATAAGGCGTTAACGGGAACTACAATCAGTCAAAAAAGGAGTTGTACTCTCTTGACCTGGAAGTATATCTGTAGTTTCCTGCAAACTTGAGAACACGAGATGGAGGAAGAACAATGCTGTTTGTCGACCCCCAGAAGCAGAAAGGGGGTTTCTCACTAAGAGGTAACAGTAAAGGAGTCAACTTGAGATTTAACTGCAACCTTAAAGGCAGACAGTGCCTTCATAAAAATTAACCCCAGAAGCAGCTCAAACCAGAGGATGGTCTGTAAATATAGACTCAAGCGACTAATTAACTAAAGAGATTATGCACAAATTATATATGTTAAGATACTTTGGTTTCCCATACCCACTCACCTCTCCATTGTCATGGTCTAAAACCCAGGCTTATGTTAACGAGTGAGGTTTGTGTATCGGGATGCAAAATATTGTATATGTTTGTTTCATTATTGAGTTAATTTCGTTGAGATATGTCTCCTGCTTGGTGATGACATTTATTCTAGGTTTTGTTTATTGTACACAACTGGCTGCCGACTCTCATGATTCGGAAGCAATCCAAACAAATATTTGGAATCAAAGGAGGAAAGCATATTGAAGCATCTGCAATCCTGGATTGTGGAGCATGTGGAATATTTATTGATAATGAGTGGGCCCGTAGGAATAGCATTCGTAAGGTAGCTACGAAGGTACCAGAGACTGTCCAGACTATAGATGGTATAACTTTAGCTTCCAGAAAAATGAAAGGAGTTTGGCATCCTCTACAAGTTTCCTTTGGTTACTATAGATCACGGGTACTCATAGTACGGCCCGCAGGCCGCCAGCGGCCCGGCAAGCCTTCCTTGGCGGCCCGCAGACCTTGCAGACATCGCACCTGTGTTTTTTTTTTTTGCAGAGTGTCAGCAAACACAGACTCTGCTCTATGGGGGCCGGGCGATTCCAGCGATAGTCCGAGTGGAGCTGCAGGGGCGCTAAGAAGAGGTGAAATACAACAAAGCCTCGTTATCATGCAAATGGTCTTTTAAAGACCTGTGAAGTACTCGGGTGCGGCTGTGTGTGTGCCCGGGAAGCTGTCTCAGCCCAGGCTGCCACACACGCTGGTGACAGAGAATGATAGAGGACAGCAGGGTGTGAGAGCCGGGTGAGGTGACGCAGGGCAGCAGGGAGTGAGAGCCGGGTGAGGTGACGCAGGGCAGCAGGGAGTGAGAGCCGGGTGAGGTGACGGAGGGCAGCAGGGAGTGAGAGCCGGGTGAGATGGCAGAGGGTTACAGAGGGCAGCAGGGAGTGAGAGCCGGGTGAGGTGACGGAGGGCAGCAGGGAGTGAGAGCCGGGTGAGATGGCAGAGGGTTACAGAGGGCAGCAGGGAGTGAGAGCCGGGTGAGGTGACGGAGGGCAGCAGGGAGTGAGAGCCGGGTGAGGTGACGGAGGGCAGCAGGGAGTGAGAGCCGAGTGAGATGGCAGAGGGTGACAGAGGGCAGCAGGGAGTGAGAGCCGGGTGAGGTGACAGAGGGTGACAGAGGGCAGCAGGGAGTGAGAGCCGGGTGAGGTGACAGAGGGTGACAGAGGGCAGTAGGGAGTGAGAGACGGGTGAGGTGACAGAGGGTGACAGAGGGCAGTAGGGAGTGAGAGCCGGGTGAGGTGACGGAGGGCAGCAGGGAGTGAGAGCCGGGTGAGATGGCACAGGGTGACAGAGGACAGCAGGGAGTGAGAGCCGGGTGAGGTGACAGAGGGTGACAGAGGACAGCAGAGAGTGAGAGCCGGGTGAGGTGACGGAGGGCAGCAGGGAGTGAGAGCCGGGTGAGGTGACGGAGGGCAGCAGGGAGTGAGAGCCGGGTAAGGTGACAGAGGGCAGGGAGTGAGAGCCGGGTGAGGTGACCGAAGGCAGCAGGGAGTGAGAGCCGGGTGAGATGGCAGAGGGTGACAGAGGGCAGGGAGTGAGAGCCGGGTGAGGTGTCGGAGGGCAGCAGGGAGTGAGAGCCGGGTGAGGTGGCAGAGGGTGACGGAGGGCAGCAGGGAGTGAGAGCCGGATGAGGTGACAGAGGGTTGCAGGGAGTGAGAGCCGGGTAAGGTGACAGAGGGTTGCAGGGAGTGAGAGCCGGGTGAGGTGACAGAGGGTGACAGAGGGCAGTAGGGAGTGAGAGCTGGGTGAGGTGACAGAGGGCAGCAGGGAGTGAGAGCTGGGTGAGGTGACGGAGGGCAGCAGGGAGTGAGAGCCGGGTGAGATGGCAGAGGGTGACAGAGGGCAGCAGGGAGTGAGAGCCGGGTGAGGTGTCGGAGGGCAGCAGGGAGTGAGAGCCGGGTGAGATGGCAGAGGGTGACGGAGGGCATCAGGGAGTGAGAGCCGGATGAGGTGACAGAGGGTTGCAGGGAGTGAGAGCTGGGTAAGGTGACAGAGGGTTGCAGGGAGTGAGAGCCGGGTGAGGTGACAGAGGGCGACAGAGGGCAGCAGGGAGTGAGAGCCGGGTAAGGTGACAGAGGGTGACAGAGGGCAGGGAGTGAGAGCCGGGTGAGGTGACGGAGGGCAGCAGGGAGTGAGAGCCGGGTGAGATGGCAGAGGGTGACAGAGGGCAGCAGGGAGTGAGAGCCGGGTGAGGTGTCGGAGGGCAGCAGGGAGTGAGAGCCGGGTGAGGTGGCAGAGGGTGACGGAGGGCAGCAGGGAGTGAGAGCCGGATGAGGTGACAGAGGGTTGCAGGGAGTGAGAGCCGGGTAAGGTGACAGAGGGTTGCAGGGAGTGAGAGCCCGGTGAGGTGACAGAGGGTGACAGAGGGCAGTAGGGAGTGAGAGCTGGGTGAGGTGACAGAGGGCAGCAGGGAGTGAGAGCCGGGTGAGGTGACGGAGGGCAGCAGGGAGTGAGAGCCGGGTAAGGTGACAGAGGGTGACAGGGCAGGGAGTGAGAGCCGGGTGAGGTGACGGAGGGCAGCAGGGAGTGAGAGCCGGGTGAGATGGCAGAGGGTGACAGAGGGCAGCAGGGAGTGAGAGCCGGGTGAGGTGTGCGTTAAGAGCCTGTGATGTGATGTTTCCCGCCAGCCTGTAGTCAGAGAGTTGAGCCAAGGCCAGGGAGCTCAGGCCTGGGAGGGAGACAGAGAGGGAGACAGACAGAGAGGGAGACAGAGAGAGAGGGAGACAGCGGGAGGGAGACAGAGGGAGACAGAGAGAGGGAGACAGAGGGAGACAGAGAGAGGGAGACAGAGGGAGACATACAGAGGGAGACAGAGGGAGACATACAGAGGGAGGGAGACAGAGAGAGACAGAGAGAGAGGGAGACAGAGAGGGAGACAGAGAGAGGGAGACAGAGAGAGGGAGACAGAGAGAGGGAGACAGACAGAGAGAGACAGAGGGAGACAGACAGAGGGAGGAGGGCGACAGACAGAGGGAGACAGAGGGAGGGAGACAGATAGAGGGAGGCAGATAGAGGGAGGCAGATAGAGGGAGGCAGATAGAGGGAGACAGAGGGAGGGAGACAGGGAGGGAGACAGAGGGAGACAGACAGAGACAGACAGAGACAGACAGAGGGAGGGAGACAGAGGGAGGGAGGGAGACCAATAGAGGGAGACAGAGGGAGACAGAGGGAGGGAGACAGAGGGACAGACAGACAGGGACAGACCGAGACAGATAGAGGCAGAGACAGGATCAGGGACAGACAGATAGAGGCAGAGACAGAGAGGCAGAGAGATGGAGAGGGAGACGGAGAGGGAGACGGAGGGAGACAGGGAGAGAGAGGGAGAGGGAGGGAGACAGAGGGTGACAGAGGGAGGGAGAGGGAGGGAGACAGAGAGGGAGGGAGACAGAGAGAGAGGGAGACAGAGGGAGGGAGACAGAGAGAGAGGGAGACAGAGGGAGGGAGGCAGAGGGAGACAAAGGTAGGGAGAGGGAGACAGACAGAGGGAGGGAGAAAGAGGGAGGGAGACAGAGGGAGGGAGAGGGAGGGAGACACAGAGAGAGGGAGACAGAGAGAGAGGGAGACAGAGAGAGAGGGAGACAGAGGGAGACAGAGAGAGGAAGACAGAGAGAGGGAGACAGCGAGAGGGAGACAGAGGGAGAGACAGAGGGAGGGAGACAGAGAGAGACAGAGAGAGACAGAGAGAGGGAGAGAGGGAGGGAGACAGAGGCAGGGAGACAGACAGAGAGAGAGGGAGACAGAGAGAGAGGGAGACAGAGAGAGAGGGAGACAGAGGGAGGGAGACAGAGGGAGGGAGACAGAGAGAGGGAGACAGAGAGAGGGAGACAGAGGGAGAGACAGAGGGAGGGAGACAGAGAGAGAGTAAGACAGAGAGGGAGGGAGACAGAGGGAGGGAGACAGAGGGAGGGAGACAGACAGAGGGAGGAGGGCGACAGGCAGAGGGAGGAGGGTGACAGACAGAGGGAGACAGAGGGAGGGAGACAGATAGAGGGAGACAGATGGAGGGAGACAGATGGAGGGAGACAGAGGGAGGGAGACAGAGGGAGGGAGACAGAGGGAGGGAGACAGAGGGTGGGAGACAGAGGGAGAGGGAGACAGAGAGAGATGGAGACAGAGGGAGGGAGACAGAGATAGGGAGACAGAGAGAGGGAGACAGAGAGAGGGAGACAGAGAGAGGGAGACAGAGAGAGGGAGACAGAGGGAGAGAGAGGGAGAGAGAGGGAGAGACAGAGGGAGGGAGACAGAGAGAGACAGAGAGAGAGGGAGGGAGACAGAGGGAGACAGACAGAGGGAGGAGGGCGACAGGCAGAGGGAGGAGGGTGACAGACAGAGGGAGACAGAGGGAGGGAGACAGATAGAGGGAGAGACAGAGGGAGGGAGACAGAGGGAGGGAGACAGAGGGACGGAGACAGAGAGACAGAGAGAGAGGGAGACAGAGAGGGAGGGAGACAGAGGGAGGGAGACAGACAGAGAGAGACAGAGGGAGACAGACAGAGGGAGGAGGGCGACAGACAGAGGGAGACAGAGGGAGGGAGACAGATAGAGGGAGACAGATAGAGGGAGACAGATAGAGGGAGGCAGATAGAGGGAGGCAGATAGAGGGAGACAGAGGGAGGGAGACAGGGAGGGAGACAGAGGGAGACAGACAGAGGGAGGGAGAGGGAGGGAGACCAATAGAGGGAGACAGAGAGAGAGAGAGGGAGGGAGACAGAGAGAGGGAGGGAGACAGAGAGAGAGAGGGAGGAAGAGAGAGAGAGATAGAGGGAGGGAGGGAGACAGAGAGAGAGAGGGAAGGAGACAGAGGGAGGGAGACAGACAGAGAGGGAGACAGAGAGAGAGGGAGACAGAGAGAGAGGGAGACAGAGGGAGGGAGACAGAGGGAGACAGAAGAGGGAGACAGAGGGAGACAGAGAGGGAGACAGAGGGAGACAGGGAGACAGAGGGAGACAGAGAGAGAGAGACAGAGGGAGAGACAGAGGGAGGGAGACAGAGAGAGAGGGAGACAGAGAGGGAGGGAGACAGAGAGAGACAGACAGAGGGAGACAGACAGAGGGAGACAGACAGAGGGAGACAGACAGAGGGAGACAGAGGGAGGGAGACAGGGAGGGAGACAGACAGACGGAGACAGATAGAGGGAGACAGAGGGAGGGAGACAGGGAGGGAGACAGACAGAGGGAGACAGAGGGAGGGAGACAGAGGGAGAGAGAGGGAGGGAGACAGAGAGAGGGAGGGAGACAGAGAGAGAGAGGGAGGGAGACAGAGAGAGGAGGGAGACAGAGGGAGGGAGGGAGAGAGAGAGAGATAGAGAGAGGGAGGGAGACAGACAGAGAGAGGGAGGGAGACAGAGAGAGGGAGAGAGACAGAGAGAGGGAGGGAGAGATAGAGAGAGGGAGGGAGACAGAGAGAGAGAGGGAGACAGAGAGAGAGAGAGAGAGAGATGTGTATGCCGGGTCCGGTGGCTCAGTGGACGAAGGCGTCCGCTGCAGGGGCCTGTGTTCCACCTCATAGTCACAGTTTTGTTTTGCTCTAGCCACGCCCCCTCCCCCAATGACCCCGCCCCTACCGGTGCGGCCCTCGGCCACAAACCACACTGTAAATTTGGCCCCCGAGAGAAAGTTTGTGAGTACCCATGCTATAGATAGATGCTGTCTTTCAGTTTGGTAGCCTTTCCTGATTATGCAACCACATTTGGATTCATTGGCCCAGTACACATAACCTGAGCGGCATTTGGGCTACCAGAAAAATATTGCTATCTTTGCCTTGATTATTGTTATGTATCTGAAAGCTTTCTTTGTGATTCTCGTCATGCCTAATGCCTTTCACTTCCCCCAGACAGGTAATATGATTGTTCAATGCCTATTCAATCAGACACAACTTTACATTTTGGGAACATGTATTCTCTGTGGGAAAGGTTCCTTAGGTCTAAAGTCCTAAAAGCTACAGCATGATTTGGTCATGTGTTCCTCATCATCAGCTGAGGCACATTTATTTTCGTTCTGTAGCAGGAGGGTGAGCTCAGATTGTGTATAGACTATAGAGGTCTTAATCAGGTCGCAATTAAATAGCAGTATCATTTTCCTGTTACTAAGCCAATTTTGGAATGGGATCACAGATTTTCACCAGTTTGACTTGCACTACAAATACCACCTTCTCTGCATAAAGGAAGGTAACACAGGGGAAACGGTTTTCTGCACTCTGTTTGGGCACTTTGAATTCCGAGTGATGCCAATTGCTTTTTGTAATGCTTCTGCCTTTTTGTAACATTTCATGGAATATGTATTCACTGACATCTTGAACCATTTTATATTGATTTACCTTGAAAACAAGCACATTTTTCCTAAATCATTGATAAAACATTGAAAACTTGTAACCATGGAACTGTCCAGACGAAAGCACCACCAATAAACTTGCACACCCAAAAAATGTGTACATTTGAGAAAGAAGAGATTGAATGAATACCTTGGGTTTAGACTGAATTCACCCAGTCTGTCTATGAAGCTCAATAAAAGAGCACAAACCCACAAGTGGCCTTCACCCACAGCCATAACAGAAACCCAAAGCTTTCTCGGGTTTTCAAACTTCTGTCATCAATTCGTCAAGAGTTGTGGACTTTCGACAGCTGACATTACTTGAGGTTTGAAAAAAGAACACATGAAAGGGAGGTTTCAGTGGAATTCTCGAGCCGAACAAGCTTCTTAGACACATTAGAGACTATTTGGAGGGTGAGAGTGACTCCTGTGAGAATGCTTTGCCAGCTGCCCTATTATTATCTTCAGAAGGGCGATGGAAAGGATCATACTGTATGCGATTTGTCCCACATACATTATCAAAGAGTTAAGGAAAGAGAACTATTGGCAATGAACCAACATTGCTGGTTCAAAGAATCTCCTAGCTGATGCCCTATCCTGCCGTTATCCTGAATCCCAAGTTGTTTACGCCCTACCAGTTATGCCATCTGTCAGGATTGACCGGTTAAGTTGCAGCAAGAGAGGAGACTCCAAGAGGAGTTTGGCATTACTTGCATGTCAAGGCTTGCCGATGGGGCGTCGATGCAAAAGAGCAGGCCAACTTCAGCACGTACACTTCTGCAGCACTACAAGAAGAGTCGGCAACAAGTCGTTATCCAACTTATGTCCTTCAACTTTTCCCCCCCCCCAGGCCTGGTTTTAGTAGGGATATTGTTTAGGTGGTTGTACTACAATTCCTCATGGTATGGTACTATTACCACTCTCCTGCTCCTTCTCACTGAAGAGTGGTTCCTGGTGGGCTTCCGCTCCTGATTTGCTTGTCGCCCTTGGAGTAGTTGGTAACCCTACTTTTAGACTATTTCCCATTTGCTAGCCATTCTACAGTGACCCTTTTACTTATATTACCTATCCCCAGCCATAGAAGCTCCTCTGTGTTACACCTGAAGATCTCTCTTTACATTTCCCATTCCTTCCTAATTGGTATTGACTTGTTCTTTGTTGTTATGGACTAGAAATTCCAGTGTGGAGGTTTGGGATTATTGTCAGAACTCCATACAGTGTATCCTTTTCAAGTTTTCGTGACACAATCACAAGCATGGTAGGTAGGGTCTGCACATTCAAACTCCTTATGCACAAGACAGTAATCTGTGTTTCTGCAACAAGCCCTATTCATTCCCACAAAGGAAGTACAGCTGCAGGTAATATGGATGTGAAATGTTTCTGCCTGCTCTATTTGTGGTCAAGACTAGTCACTTCAAGACCTTTTGAAACAAACAAGCAAACAAACACACACACACCCACTCCCCCCCCCCCAGGAGCTAGGTAGGCATAGTTAGGATCATGTTTCTATAGGAAAAGCATTTTTGACTTGCCTACATCTTTGGCATCGTTTGATAAATCTTCACAATTTTTTTACAAAACAAGCATTGGCAAAGCCAATATGTCTTGCTTATGGGCAAGCTATTGCCTTTGGCAATCAGGTGGGGGTAGTGAACGGGAGGGCAGTTGGGGGTGGTGAACTGGAGGGAGGGTGGGGTGGTGAAAGGGAGGTGGGGTGAAAGTGGTGAAAGGGAGGGCGGTGAAAGGGAGGGCGAGTGGGGGCGGTGAATGGTACTGTGCTTTAAAAGATGACAGAAACAAACAGCTATAAAGCAAATTATACTGGTTTGTGCACAGTGAAAGAAATTGTCACCAAGCATCACACTCAGATGTACAGCGTGGTCTGCAGCAGCGCATGCCTCACTGACAGAAAGAACACCTCCAGGTCAATGGAGCAGTTCAAGTTTCCTCACCCATGCAAAACAAGGGCAAAACTGTAGCAGTAGTGCAAGCTTCCATTATGTGCACAATGCTGCACAGACATGCATACAAAACCAGTGCATGTTTTCCTGCCACACACAGAATGGTTACTGCTAATGTAGCAGCAAAGTACGCTTCCTCAAGCGGACATATCAGAAACAGCAGCAGTCCAAGTTTCCTCGCATATACATCACAGGCAGCAGCAGTGCAAGCTTCCCTCTGCATGTGCAACTGCGTATGATTGCATATGACGGTGAGTGAGGAATAGTGTGATGTATTAGAGTAAAAGATCACGTGTGATATGGTGCAAATCACAAGGTGAAGGAATGATGTATCAGTGTTGGTGAATGATGGAAATACTTGCAAGAGGGAAGAGACAGCGACACATGGTTGTTCAAAGTTCCTGCCTGAGCGTCATGAAGTACTGCTCCACACGATGCAGGGCGACATGGATAAGGGAAGAGGGGGCGGGGCGAGAAGAGGCAGGGCACGAGCACCAAAGAAAGGGAGAGGCAGCATTCTCGCTCCTGACTTCTAGCTCGACAGTTGCCTGTTCTAGCCCATCAAGCCTCTAGGTAAGTGAAATAGCCCCCACTGCTCCCTTACATTTCGTGGCCGTGCTATTAGCTCATCCTACCCCGAGCGTGCACAAGGGCACCTTAAGTGCCCATGGCAAAGGCTTCTCTGGAAAGATCAGGCAGAACAGGGTATAAGGATTCCCTACATTCCACTTTCTTAAAAACTGCATGCACAGCATGAGCCAATGGAAGCTGTCTAAGAGGCCTACTGAACTACAGATCCCAGGGTTCTAGGACGCTGCACGCAGCGCGCGGCTAGGGTGACCAACTGTTGTTGGTGCAAATTCAGGATGGTGAGTGTAAAAATTCAGGACAAAGGGTCAAAATTCAGGACAAAAATTCAGGACAGAAGGTCAAAATTCAGGACAAAACTTCGGGACAAAAGGTAAGTTTTACAGACACATCAGAGGAGGTCGCGCAATAGTATAAAAGTAAGCCCATCTATATCCAAACATATTCATCCATTTGCAAACCTATCCATCATGTATCCTTCCATCCATCATTTCACTCATCCATCCCTCCATCCACCCTTTCACTTATCCATCCATCCACCCTTTCACCCTATCCATCTGTACACTCATCCATCCACTCTTCCACCCATCCATCCATTCACTCATCCATCCAGCCATTTACCCTTTCACCCATCCAGCCATCCTTTCACTTACTCATCCATCTACCCAGTCACTCATCCTTCCACCCATTCACCCTTTCAGTCATCCATCCATCCTCCCTTTCTCTCTCCATCGACCCTTTCACTTAGCCATTTTTCCTTCCTTCCATCCACCCACCCACCCACCCAACCATCCATCTACTCATCCACTCATGAATCCATCCATTGACCCTATCACTCATCCATCCTCTCTCATCCATCTACCCTTTCACTCCTTCACTCATCTATCCATCCTTTTGTCCATCTACCCTCCCTTTCACTCACTCATCCATCCTTACATCCACCATTTCACTTATCAATTAATCAATCCATCATTTCACTCATCCATCCACCCACTCACTCGCCCATCATCCACCCTTTCACTCATCCATCCATCCTTTCACGCATCCATCCACCCTTTTACCCATCCATCTACCCTTCCACCCATACATCCATCTATTTACCTTTTCTCTCATTCATCCATCCTTCCATTCACTCATCCATCCATCCATCCTCTCTCATTATCCATTCATTCAACCTTTCATTCATCCATTCACCCTTTCACTAATCCATCCATCTATCCCTTCACTTACTCACTCTGCCCACCTTTTTGTATTAATTATGAGCTGAGCCTTTGTCTGCAGAGTTGCAGACAGAAGAGGCCCATCGAGAACTTCACCCTTGCTGTAGTTCCTAAAGCAAGGGGTGGGGTGGGGGTAGAGTTCACTATGCCCCTGCACATAGGCAATCTGAAAAAGTGGAAGTCATGAGTCATGCATGATGCACAGTGCCAGGACGTGAGGTGACTGTGACATAGTGTTGTTTCCAGGGCTTTAAGTGGGATGAAGAAACTGGGGGGTCTCTCCAAAGGGGGCGTTTGATGTAATTAAGGGTGTGGCTTAAAACACCTAAGCTAAAAGTCTGTGCTTAGTATAGTGTAACGCCCGACTGGTATTTTGCCTCTTCTGTCATTGTACCAGATATATAACACAACAAGTAACGTTACACCTGCAACAAGCCAGAACTATTGGCTTTGTCAATGGTTGTTAGTTGCATAAAATAAAGAAGCAGCAACCATGGCTTCGTTGAATATAATATTGAAAATGCATCACTTCTAAAATGAGACTGTGAAAGAACTCCAGCCCCTTCTTTTTAACTTCTTTCACCAGCTTCTTTTCTTGAATTGGATTCTCATGTAGAAGCATTGGCGTGTTAGCACATTTCTGCCATCTGACATTCTGCCCTGCCCTAGACAGAGGCTGGGGGAGGCCACCCCATGCTGTAACAGCCCAGACTGGCCCATTGTCATTCTGTATGTGGCAATCATCAGCCCCACACAGAATGACAATGGGCGGGGCGCGTCTGCTCTTGTGCTCAGAGGAGTACGAAGGGGCCCCATCAGGGCGCTGAGGCTTCTGGCAGGGGAACAGCACTGCTCCCCAATGCCCAAAATTACGGACAAAAGGCGTCCGTAAAAGGGATCCTCACGGACAAATCACTTGTTACTCACCTCGCTCTCACCCTGAGTTACATTAGGTGTCCCCATTGTCCTCATTACACCTATGGCCAGTGCTTAATTCTTGGCACTATACACTCTTCTGCAAAAAAAAATATAACAGCATTGAGTTCTAGTTCCTCGGCAAAAACTCAGTTGACTGGAAAATTATCGACTCCCCATCCCAAAATAATAAATAATCGATGATTGCCAACTTCAGCCTGCGCCTGCCTTTTTCAATGAGTGTAGCACGCAGTACTGTACAATGTATAACATAAAACAATAACTTACTTTTTAGATAGCCCCTGTTTTCGGCTGTGTGGCGCTGCAAGTGGCCTGTGTTACTGCCCAACTTAGTGGCGACCGGAAGATTGACTCCCCTTGTGGCATCAAATATGCTAACTTCAGGTTTACACATATCTCTGCAGCAGGCACGTGAACCTGCTGGGTCCATCCGTCCGGCTTTTGTCACAAGCCACTTATAACACAAGAGACACCAAGTTCGTTTTTATTATTTATCATTGTATACCGTCGGTGCTGTACAGCAAGCTATAATTAATATCAGATTATATACCATGTCATATGTATGCATGCTGTTATTATTAGAAATGACCCAGTGCAGCACATGTAATAAACGCTGCACAGTCAACCTTAAAATGTCAGTATCACAGAGCCCAAATCAATGCCCGCTTGTCCCCTCTGCCTGTTTTAGCACCAAGAGCCAATTAACTTAGTTGTGGGCGCTACATAAAATGGCCAATGTTGTATTTTTGTTACCAGCTATTGTAGATGTACTTGGCGCTGTACAGCGACAATACAATACGTTAAGCAGAGTACTGGAATACTGTGCTTAGTAATATTGGAAATCACTTTTCAGCAAAGTGCAAATTGATTTAAAGAGGTAATAAAAAGGCCGGTCTGCTGCATTACAACTCTTTTGTGTTCTAAATCCACTGGGCTCGCTGCAACCCCTTCCCCTTCCGTCAGCTCAGCGCAGGGAAGGGTGTTCATGCAAGGCTTTGCAGGCATTCCCCACTGCTTCACCGCACCCCCTCCATTCATCTAGAGCCCCCCCCAATCGGTTTTCGCATTCTAGCAACATAAACGCGCACGTACGACACTACCACTAACTAACCAGTGGCGTAAGGTGAAAGGATGCCCTCCCTGCAAAATGTGAAGAGGGGCCCCCGAGTCTCCAATTTCTCACAGATATTCGTTGCCCTAGGGCGGAATGCCCCCCTTCACCCCCCCCCGAAGGATTGCGCCCCCCCTCCCCTCTCCCACACCGCTGAAGGGTTGGGTGGTGCCTGCTCGGCAGGAGCTTGTGTTACGCCCCTGACACTAACGCGTTAAAATTCCATGAGGGATTAAAAAATGGGGGTGGGCAGAGAACTCCGCTCCGCCAGCGGAGCGGAATTAGCCAGCCACCCCCGCCCCCTGGCCCGGTCCCTGCTTCTGAACCCAGCCAGGTCGGGTGAGCCTGCCCTGGCCCCGATGGACCCCCTTCCCCT